>CM072817.1:35511591-36111591 GCA_036937905.1 Salvia rosmarinus
TTTTGGTGATCGACACCGGGTGTAGCTTTGTTTGCCTTGACCACACGCCCAACGCCGGTTCTCGGGCTGCACCGGGTGCAACTGCTCACCCGTGACATTGACACTTCGCTGGCTTCTCCGTGAGCCGACTAGTGTGTGTTCTGCTCTCGACCTTCAAAACATGCCCAAAACTAGCACGACACTCCAAAATACCGTGAAGACCAAAAGCTAACTTAGATAAATAGAAAGATATCCAAAATTATAAAATATGCATCAAGTTAACAATCCGACTTAAGAAAAATGCAACAAAAACATGCAAAACACCTCCCAAACTACTTTGGTGTTTTTCATATTATTAGATGATTATACATACATTGTCGAGTAGTGTTGGAGAACATGTTCGATAACAATTCGTAACGTAGTAAGTGTCATCAAACATAAATAGAGTTGTATCACCTTTCGATTTTACACTTTGTGATACAAACAAAACACGCTCAAACTTATCGGAAAAGCAAAACCAAGAAATCTACGAAGAGTCGTAAATCTCTCGTGGTCGATGGGTTTTATGAAATATCAACGATTTGGTTTTCGATTTTCACATAATCTATCTGATTATCTCGCCTTCTACCAAATCTCTTATAAAGTGGTGTCTAATATTTATATGTTTCATTTTAGAATGTGATGATTTTAGAGATGTTGATCGCGCTAATGTGTCACAATATACTAGCATCTGCTCAACACCATAGTCACTAAGCATTTGGTTTAACCAAAGTTGTGTACAACAACCCTTGCTACATATTCAGATTCAGAAGGAACGTGAGACGTAATTCTATTTTACGACTCATGACACTAAATTATTACCAAGATAAAACAACCCAACTCATACTTTTCCTATCATATCCCACCAATTAAAATCAAGAACCTAACCAAATTAGTGTTCGATCTTTAGAAAAGAAATATCTAGGTCCAGTGTTCCAAAGAATATACCGATAACACGCTTAATAATTTAGATAAGATACCTTAGGTTTATCTTGGATTGGCATACACACACACTAAAAATCATATCCGTGGTGCGTGTCGCTAGTGGTAGAATGGTTAATGTTCGAGCTAAAGGTCTCGGTTCGAGTCCACGTGACGCGGTCTTTAAAATTATGTATTAAATTTACCAAAACAAATCATATCCGTCGTGGTCAAGAGATACAATAGATTTCTTATCATTGATCCAGAGTGTGTCAACATCCTCGCCAACATCATCTCTCGGTCAATTTATCACTGACCCCAAGGCATCTTCATATGTTTTGTTCCTTCCACTCAAACTTCTTTACCATATCTCTCGATACTTACTTTAGGATACGAAATTTCATCATCTATTTGCTTGACTTGAAACCTACAAAATACGTTAGTTTTCCTACTATGATAATCTCAAATTTAGAAGACATGTCACTTTCAAACTGAATAGCATTGTTTGTAGGTAGAACCAACAATCATATCATCGAATAAATTTTGTGATTAGAATATTGTGTTGCTTCTTTTGATAAACAATGTTCTCAAGATTACCGTGAAACAACTCAATATCGAGTAAGAACTTAGTTAGATGACCATACATGCTTTTGGTGCTTGTTTAAGACCAGAAATCTTTCTTCAACCCGAAAACATGGTCGTTTGTGGAGTCAATCCTTTCGCTTGTTCGACTTACACTTGATCTTAGAGTTCCCATTTAGAAATGCTCATTTGACATCCATTTGATATAGCTTGATATTCAAATAACATGCAATAGCTAGGAGCAATCTTATGGACTCAATGTGTGCAACATGTGCGAATGTATCATCAAAATCTAGCCTCTACTCGATGTACCCTTGCGACGTAGTCGGCCTTGTTGCCAATGATGAAACCAAAATCATCGATTTGTTCTTGAATATCCACTTTGTTCGATCACATTCCTATCAACAGTCTAGGAACAAGATACCAAACATAATTGTGAACAAAGTTGTTAAGTCTATCATGCATAGCAATAATCCAAAACTCATCCCCAAGGCTTCTTTTATATTCTCGTGCCTAATTTTTAGACAAAACATATATAACGACATTGAAGAACATATGGATGATAAACATACCATCACTTTGTAATTCAGCGTTGTTGTACTCGTGTTCGCACATCATCATGAAGATCACCATGACTTGAGAGATTTGATGATTCTTATGTATTCTTTCTGAGGATCTCACCTATCTCGAGCGACGCCGATTTGGACTCATCTTTCGCATCACCGAACCTTCGATGTTTTGGGATGTTCCAAGGAGTGGCTTTAGCATTGGTAGTGTCACCGTACTAACATTCGCTGACAAGTTTATCCGAAATCTCCATCGATCAATCACATTTTCTTCTTCTTTACATGAGATTAGCAAGATCATCAAAACAACATTTACGGATCTTGAATAGTCAGAACCTCAAATTATATACTGATGTGCTTGATCGTTTAGAGGGTATCATACTAACATTTCTTTGTCATTTTCTCATCAAACTGACGAGATGTTCTCTGTCATTTAGAATGTAGCAAACATCCAAAACGTGAAAATATTTAAGGTTTGGTGTTCTTCCTTTCAAAATTTTGTAGGGATTTGGGAACCTAGCGATGTTCACGTGATTATGATGTGACATGTGTGTTAATGACCTCTCAAAACGTTGAATGCACCTTTGAGCTCAACATACTGCCATTTCGATTAGTGTCCTATTATCGCCACCACATCATTTTGTTGTGGCGTGCCAAGAATTCTTGAAAATCCCATTTTCTCACAAAACATTGTGAACAGTCATTCTCAAAGTCTCTTCCATGATCTGATCTAATCCTGACATTTTAACACCAAACATGTTAGAAATTCTAGCAAAGGATTTTAAACATTTAACGTGTTCGATTTTTCTAGAAAAGAATGTTCATGTATACTTTGAAAAATCACCACAACAACATATGTATACCTTTACCACCTAGACTTTCATTCTCAAAGGCCCTACTAGATTTATATGGAGAATTCTAAACATCGTGTTGTGCCAAAATGTTGTTCTTGATGTTACACAACAAAGGGGGAACATGGGTCTTTTTCCCTTTCGACAATCACCGTAAACCATTTTTAACTTGTGGTAGTCCACGACTACTTCCATCTTGGTCAACCTATCAAGATTATTAAAGTAAGTATGTCCTAACTTTTGATGCCTAAAAACTCTCATCTATTTGTGCTTTATCTGCACTTGATCATTGGGCATATAGAAATTATCACGACCTTTGTCTCTTCACGATACATGCATTCTTACCATCATACACCTCACAAGAATCCTTATTAAATTGACTTGCAAATACTTATCTCATAATCGACTTATGCTTATAAAATTCACCATTAAACCTTGTACGTGAGTGACTCATTTGCTATAATCTTTCTCTTAGAACCACCTCCAAAAGATATACTACCTTCTTTGTAAGACTGTAGTTGAAAAGACAACCTCCTTACAATCATGTGAAGGAACAACCGCTATTTAAATATCACGAACCGAAATATTAGTTTTCAATGCAGATATATAACATGGCATTTCATGCTTTCACCCAAACTTTCTTTGAACAACTTTTGTTTATTCATGTTCTCTCGAATATTGGTATAACAATTTTACGATCGTCAGACGTCCAAGAAATTTGCCTTATTTATAGCGAACCGACCTAATGTTACGGTGTAAAACAGAATGACATACATATTTCTATGTTTTGTTTCATCATTGATACTTTCAATCGGTTTACCTTCCGATGAATGATTTCCATTTGGCGATAATTGTTTGAACAACAATGTCGAAACATATGTAAAACTTAAACTAGTGGTATCGTTTTCCCATTATCAAAGCATCATCTAGTTTATATGTACTTGTGTTCTATTTTTGAATTTATCTTGTACTACTTCAAGTGACTTGTCACCTTGTGAGTTCGACTTCTTTGAGTCACCAAGATTTCAAGCTTTGCAGCGATGCTTTCACTTATATTCTCCCTCGACATGAGTTCAAGATCTGACTTTGTCCTTTTCATTTCTCGAACTTATCATATAACTTCTTTAACTTTTGTACCATGGCGATAGTGTCGTCATCACATTGTCCTCACTTGTAATCCATAAGAATTTATGCAAAACAAATTAGAATAATAGTCGAGACCATACATGTTTGATACTAGATCAAAACTAATGAATCTTCTTCATCGCTGAAAGTGTTTTCAACTAAGACATGGAGTATTGTGGCAACAGTCAGACCACTCGTATTTATTCACTTCTTTGAAAAATTCCATCACCACTCCGATACCCAATATAATTTTCCTCGCAGTAGTGTATTTACATCGATTGCATAGTGTCCATAGCCTTTGTACTCGGGTATATTGGAAGAATTATACTTGACGATCAAGAAAATGACTTACTCACCGATCTTGGTGGAGTGAAGTTTTTGCTTTAGAGGTGGATATTCTACCATTCGATGGTCTTGATCCATGCCTTTCTTGAACTTGCCTTATTCATCTTCCTTAACATAGTGTTGAATTTTCGTGATTAGAGCAACATCATCTCCAACATTGATCTCATGTAGCCCTCTTCGCCGCCTTATTCACTTATCTCGAATTGTGCTTTGGATGTTGGCAAAGTGAATGCCACAAGCTTCTTATTTATGTGTCTTTTTCCTCCGACTAATCTCATACTTGAATGAATTCATGAGATCCATGAATCCAATGGTGCAGCTTGAGACGCCTCATAGCGCGACCTTCATCTCAAATCTTGTGGGCAGGTTCAAGAGCCTTGGAAACCAACAACTTGTTGTCGATTGATCACCAAGATCTTGACATTCATTGTCAATTTCAAGCATTCTCTTGGTGTATTCGCTTGATGTTCTCATCTTTTCTATATTCATATCTCGAACTGAGGTGAGAATGCAGTCGAAACTCCTTTAGGCGATCACCCTCACAATATCGTTGAAGTACATCTCAGCATCTTTTCGACGCACTATTCTTGACTTGAACATAGCCATGTCCAGATGCGTAAAGGCATGGGGCCTCTCGTGAAGTTTGCATAGTCAAGTTTATCTCTTTTCATCTACGACGGTGTTGGAGTAACATCGCCATGAGCATTATTGGTCTTTAGAACTAACCACCTATTTTCCACGGATCGCCAAGCTTTCACATCAATGAAATTTGATGTAAAAGCAATTCGTTTCTAACAAACTCGGTTTTCTAATAAGAATAATTTAATCCATCCAACATTGATGGTCGATAGTAACCTTTGTTGTTTGGATCCATAGCAGACAACATGAATATACTTGACATGATCTCACCCGCTTATCGAGTGTAAGCTTTGATACAATTGAAAGCGTTGCTCGCCTACTCAAGTAATCTGTGTAGATCGTTATCCATGCATGGAGTAAAATAACGGAATAATCCTTAAAGAACAAAGAAGATACTTTTCATGTATTAAATTTATAATATGCGATGCCAATCTATGAAGAAATTTCCACCATAAAACAACAATGTTACAAAACTCACTACTTTATCAAATATAAAGTTGGACACTCTAAGTCGAAAACTATCTATCAAAATACAAAGATTTCCTTACAAAAACTCGCTACTTTATCAAATATAAAATTGAACACTCGAGTGAAAACTATCTATCAAAATACAAAAGATTTCCTCACAACACTGTGATATAAGATGACACACTTCTAAAATAATTAGAAGTTAAACCACGATCTTATTAGAAATATTAGTCAAAGACTCGAGACAAGAACATATCTTCTGAATTTCTTTAAGAACGCGTGTTCGACGTGCAACCGCTTCTCTTATATAGGAGGTGAGAGGCCTTCAACGACGCTCTGACCACGCCTATGCTCATAAGGACGAGTTGATCAGGCTTAACAACTCCAACCGCCTCGAATATAGGAACGGATCGGCTAACTCCTTCATCCTTATCTCTATGACTTAATTCCGTGTTTCTCAATGTGTTACCTCAACATCCAGAGTGAAGAAAGGCAAACCTAAAATAACTAGCTCGACATTATGAGAAGACTCATCTGAGTTAAACTAACTCCAACAAGCTATTTATTTAACTTTTAACCACATTTTACTCCTCTCATTATCTTGTTTTCATTTAAACTTTTGATGATGCTTCTTCATCAAATGCATCATTGCACAAAACTCAAATATTTTTATACCTTATGGAAAATGCTAGAATTTCTACAATCACCTAGCTATAATTTTTTCACGATGATGCTTGAGCCATCAAACGAGGATCAAACTCCATGTCGATCCTGACTTTAATTTGCATCTCAGAACGATGTTTGCGCTGTAAGATGCCGATCCATGGTCGCAATGCCTATGTTGATATTTAATATAATACAATTCTCTCACATGTCTCTTTTGATGTTGTTCACCATAACTTGAGCTAATCAATGAGAATAATTGTGATAACTAAGAGTTAACAAAATATTCAAAACTAAATATCCCAATCGAATCAAATAAAAAAAATTAAATTTGGTCCGTTATTTGTTAAATCGAATTAAAATTGAAGTTCGGTTTTGATCGGTTCAAAAAATTTAACCCGAATAAGCAAAAATCATATATATATATATATATAATATTATTTATTTATTTATTTTATTTAGAATTATAATTTTAATATATCAATACCCTTAATCATATTTATTTCTCTCTCTCCCTATTATATCAATAGATAATATTTATAAAATATAATATTATTTATTTATTATATAATATTATTAATTATTTTTTTACAAAATATTTTGTATACATAACATATTAAAATATATTTTTATATATTATATCAATATATAATATTATTTGCTTATTTATTCGATTTTTTTAAATTGATTTAATTGAAATAACCAAAATATATTTAAGTTATTTCAATGACATCGAATAAAATTTCTTAATCTTGGTCAATTATTTTTGTCAAAATCGATCAATTAATCGAATACTCACCCTAGTGATGCCTACCCGCACCGTGCTTTTCCTCCGCTTTTGTTGAGTTGGTGGTTTGGGGGGTCCACCAAATGCAACTTACAAAATATTCCATACGTCCCATTTAAAATATCACACTTTTCTTTTGAGTTCAACGCAATGTCAAATTATTTTAAGAAATAATTATCTATTTCAAAGGTGTATATCATTTTTTATAATTATTTTATACATTTCCTAAATATTCGATTCAAAGTTAATAGGATACTTGAACTGGACGATAGATTACTTGTTACATCAATAATATGATCCATATTCAATGCATTACTTTTTTCGAGGGTACTTCAATAGACATAAGTGCACAACAATATGAAAACAAATTACACGAGATCATGTATAGTAGACTATGGGATTGTATATTATCAAAATAGAATATGAACCACTATTTGCATTGGAAGGCAGAGCATATGGTTGTACTAATGTGTTTCCCAAATCCCACTCAAGATTAACTCTATGACAAAATTATATCGATACCATATATTGACGGGAATATATATCTTTTGAGTCTGGTCTTGGGCGGTTCGCACAATGCGGCCAGCCCCAACTCTTTATTAATTTGATTATTAATTTTAATTAACTTTAATTATATTATAATTATGATTAATAAATCCTAATTCAAATTGATGAATTTTAATTGAAGATTAAACTTTTTTATTAAAGTGGATGTACTTACATTCATGCACATAAAGTTTTGCCAATTTTTTGAGTTGAGCAACCAAATACGAATATATGAGCATGTGGAGATTTTTAAAATGAGAGAGGTGACTCAGCTTCCATGAGCCAGAAAAGCAAACACACCACACCAATCCAACTCCACCGCAGACAGCCGATTGTATATAAGATTTCCACACGAGAGAGATTAAGACACTGAATGAGTGGGAGAGAACTCTGATTCAACAAACTCTGCAAAGATGCAATCTTTCTCTGCATTTTCACAGCAATTTCTCTTTGTAGCTCTAATCTTTCAGAGTATGCATGATTGTATAACGTTGCTCACTTTTCTCTCTCTTTACCCAGAATTTTAGCGGTTTTATGATAAGTTTGGATTGATATTGAGCAGGTGCTGTAAAATGTTCATTTTGCCAAGAAGGATTTTGCTCTGCGCCGTCAATCTTGGACGAGCAGCCACTCTACTGGAAGGCCACCAACCCAACGCTCTCCCTCTCATCTTAAAGGTCAGTTTAATTGATAAAAGGGTTTCTTTTGATCCTTTTTGGTGCGACTTAATGAATTTGTTGATTTTTACTGGATGATTCATGATTGTGTGTGGGATATAGTATTTTCTGTATGTAATTAGTCGGGGTTGGAGATTTTGACCAAATTTTCATGCTAATGAATTTGGTGCCTGATGGGAAGAAGGAATAAATGATGAAACTACTAGATGATTTATCGTGACAGAATGGCTTTGTTGATAAAAGATTATTCTTTTCATTTTATTTTTCTGGGGTTAATGAATTTGTTGGCTATTATATTTGATGCTTGTATGTCAAATATTATGGTGGATTATATAGATAGTTCTATATCATGTTTCTGTGATGGGTTCCTGATTAATTTAAAATGCTGTTGAATTTGGTGTTTGATGGGGAGGACTGAAAGAAAGAAAAATAGAAGGATTTGGTCATGGAAATGTTGGTTGATTTGTGTGTCTTGTTGATAGACTTGCCAGGGTTCACGCGCAGTGTGTACAAGAATGACCATGCTTTGATCACTCCTGAAAGTCATGTCTTTGGCCCTCTGCCCGAGTGGTATATTGATCTCTAATTTTCAGCTAACTCATAGATAGAATTGGCAGAGCTTTTGTAATCTTTATGTGCTGTTTTCCAGGAGTAACACATTGGGTGCTTATCTCATTACACCTTCAATGGGCTCACATTTTGTCATGTATTTGGCAAAGATGCAAGGTGAATTTCAGCAGTTAACTTTACTGTGAACTTAAATTAGACATTCTGATGTACCATTCAGTCAATCTTTTGCTCAATAGAATTCGATGGAAAAAATTTAAAAATTGCTGACACTATGTTTTTCCAGAAAATTCAAAATCAGGACTCCCACCAAAGGATGTTGAGAGGTTTGGCAGCTTTATTTTAATTTAGGCCAAGAATGCTCAAATCCTTGAGTAGAAGTTCATGCTCAATTTCGAGCATTACTTTACATCTAACCAGAATTTATGGTATGATTGTGCTCACACAATCAGGTTCATATTTGTGCTTCGGGGTATGGTGACTCACTGATGCATCGGGCGCTAAGCACAAGCTAAAGGTACTAGAGCTAAACTACAACACTGAAGCTCTTTTCTTCTTATAAGCCATGTTCATATAAACCTTAGCAGCTCCTTGTGTAAAATTGCAGGTTGATTCATACGCTATCTTCCTCCAAATTTGAAGCATTTGTTGGAGTCTAGTGCATCTAGTACACTTGTTATACTTAGAGAAGGTTTACTCTTAATTTATCTTAGTTCTTGGTGTTTTTTCTTCATTTAGACTACGGTTTGACTTGGAAAAGAGAAAAGTCTCTTTTATGGTCAGCTGAGCTATTACGATTGCATCCTACCCGAAAGCTTCTTATGGAAAAACTCAGGTTAACTTGTAGTTTGTTTCACAATCAATTGGCCTAACAAGAATAACTTCTTCTTTGTATTGAATGTTAACAAACTTCCTCTTTTCTCCCAGGTATGACTACTTGGAAAATCATGCTACTGAGCAGATAATTGGTTCAACAAGTGAGCAGCCCTTCTTGAAACTCCAGGCGAGGTAACACTAAGAACAGTGTAAAATTATTAATTAGGAAATGACTTTCAGAATCTAAGCTTGTTTTGGGACATCTAAGCCTTAGGTAATATATAAATATATTTAGTATAAATATTTACAGTCACAGATGTTTCATATTTCTCTCAACTGTCTCAGGTTTTTGAGCTTAGGAAGCTTCTTCCCACCTCTATGCCTTATGATTTCAACATTCATGTAAGTTCCAAATTAAATTAGTTTATGCTTTATATTTGCTGATCCATGGTTCTCCTTGCATTTGGTCCACTTAAACTCGAACCTATAAAAATCGACATAGTGAACTGAACTAAGACCTCTGCATTTACTGGATGATGGAGCTTCTAAGGTCTGATACATTTTATGTGTTTTCAACTCAAATTAGAATATTACACAACCCACTTATCCTTAATTCACTACCTTGTTTTTTAAAATTTAGCTGACCTTGTTGCATGGCAGATCATGGATTTCAACCCGTGAATTTCTCAATGTAAAGGTATGCTATATCCTCTTTAACTTAGAAATTTTTCAACCATCTTGGTGCATAGGCAAAGATGACATAATGTTTGATCTTATTCTGTTAAATGCGTTCAAGAAATGCTCGGTTTAGTGTTGCATCTGCATACCTACTAGTGCTGGTTCGACATTTTTGCAGGAAGTTCACTATAACCAGCACGGCCTACTGCTTCTGGAGGGAAGGGTATCTACCGCTTAGGTGATAGCTGGTATGAGCTGCTTTTGATTAATATTTTGTATTCCAGACACACTTTTGTTCCTAAAAGATCACCTTGTTACTTCGTATGGTTCCTTTAGCCATAACAGAACCATGTATAGTTCTGATTTAAACACATTTTGTTGTGTGAGACAGGTATCCAGTTCAAGCTGGCGACGTAATTTGATGGCACCGTTTGTGCCTCAATGGTGAGTGATGCACGAGCGACGCTGATGATAGATACAATCAATGTGACACTGACACAAGTGTTGTCCGTGTTCAGGTATGCTGCACTAGGCAAGTCCAAGACACGCTATTTATTGTACAAGGATGTCAACAGGAACCCGTTGTAACGACAACCAAGTGTACGCTATGCCTGATTTGAACGCGTGGTAGCTCGCTCAGAGATGGGCCTCATCATCAATTACCCACCCTCTTGTACCTTATCTGTGCCTGTGCAGGAATCCTAGTTAATGAACTTTGAAGGTAGCTGCAATTTTCGACTTTACGTTAACTCTAATCTGCGCCTAATAATACCCGTATTGGCAATAGTTTGGGCCCTCTTTATGCTGTATTGTGTTTCATTTCATCAATACACATACACGTTAACGTATAATTTTGTAATGTGCACGCATGAGATGTGTACCGATTAGATAAAACAAGAGACTAGTTGAGCCAAGAAGTGCAGGCTATCGGGTCTGACATCACTCATTTATCGATTTAATTGAACTGGATGGAAATAAATTATTAAGCATAGAAAAAGAAATTGAATTAATTAAATGGGCCCGTCCGAGTTTCATTAGAGCGACAAAATTGTTGGCCCTACCGAGTCTATCGGGCCACCCCACTCGATCCAAATCAGTCTCAAGGTATACTTTTAGGTCAAACTTGGTATTGGTTTTAAGGTAACGAGAATCGAATCAAAAAATCGGTATCTTATCTCTGTGAATTTCGATTATGGGTATAACCGATTAATCAAATTAATTAATATATAATATATATATATATGCAATTAATTATTAAGTAAAATTATTTAATTTAATATTATAATTTCGTAATGTTTGAAATAATCTCGGTTATTTTCTGCTAACTTTTGTTTTTGTTTTTGTAATTTTAATATTAATTTCGCTAATCGCTAATCGAACCGACTAACCGAATCCGCTAATCGGTTAATCGATCGGGTCGGTTTCATTAGCTATTTTTATCGATTTTGGTTTGCTATCCCGAACCGAACCGAATCTCACCTCTAGTGGTAACATAAAACACAAGTCGATTTTTGAGCAACTTGTCTTGGATAATCCTTTCCAAGTCCAAATTCATAGCTCTATGAATATGGAGCCTAAATGACCGAGCATTCAAGCTCAATCTAGGTGATCCAACTCGCAGCAGATACAAAATGAATACGACCCACACCTTTGAAATGGATAATTATTTCTTAAAATAGAATTTGACATTTGCAGGACAACTCAAAAAGGAAAGTGTGATATTTTAAATGGACGGGGAATATTTTGTAAGTTGCATTTGGCGCGACACCCCTCAAACACCAACTCAACAAAACTGAGGAAAAGCACGTGCAAAGTTAGGCATCACTAGGGTGAGTATTCGCTAATTCGATCGATTTTGGACAAAAATAATTGAACCGAATTAATGTAATTTTATTCGAATCGAATCGAAATAACTTAAATATATTCTAATCGACAAAATATTCCCCACGTCCGAAGTTTCATTAGAGACAAAATTAATAGGAGACAAAAGGTCTCCTATTAATTTTCCTGCTTGACTACTAAAAGCTCACTGCCTACAAGACGTCAAGATTAATTGAGTCGATATTTAAAAATTAACAACAAAGAAATAAATATTTTTGGGTCAATTAATACAAAAATTTTAACAACTATGTTTCCGTGAATTCAATCTAAAACAAAATCGAGACCTCGATGCATAAAACCATTCTATATATAGAAATGAACTTTTGTGCGTATGGAATGGTTCATCATGCAGCAAAGTTGAGAGAGAAAGTGCAAGATGGAATGGAAATGGCAACTATAACAAGATTAAGTAAGCTGGCCTGCCAGCCCAAGATCATATGCCCATGCGCAGAGCTACTTCAGAGGTCCACTCACTTCTCTCTTCTAAAATCTAATTTTGATTTTATTTTGGAGATATTTTGAATAACATCATACTATGGATAGTAACTAACTAGTAAGACTCTTATAGTTGATTTTCTTTGGGGAAATTAAGCTCTAATCGATAAATCTTTATCATTCCGATAATAAATGCAGAAAGAACACAGGAGATAACGTGGTTCGATCTATTGAAATTAGATCTACGTCCACCGAGCAAGAGAGTATATGTGTATGAGTGAAGGATTACAAAGAGTGTATATGATCAAGTGATCGATCCGAGAGTAGATCTCATTTCTCTCACCTAATCTAAATTTCATTTATAAGCCATCAAGTTGAGTTCGACTCGATTCAAATTGAGTTCGACTCTAATACAAATGAGTTCGACTCTAATACAAAGTCTTCTCATAAGATTCTTTAGATATGCATCCGAATCTTCTACGCTCCAATTATGATTAGAGTTGTAGGTTGAGGAGTCTTCCGAACTCACGAGGCCGAGCTTAATGTCAGCCTATTTATATTGGGCCCGATGTCGCTCAGTAGTGGCAGATCCTATCATATCCCCCAAAAAGATGTAGAAGTGAGGTCGTGATGGAGGAACGGTGGTCGACGCCGCCGCCGAATTAGTCCGCGAGTTGGAGCGATCCCCGCCAGTTGAATGTCGCCGCTTCAACTCGCCGGTATTCAAGTCGAGTCGCCGCTTCGCCGCCGAGGGTTCGCCAAGTCGACGCCGCCGCTTCGCCCGGATTGGAGGACGAAGACCTCCTTGTTCACGGTGGCCGAGGCCGAGGCGGGTCGGATGCGCCGAGGAAGCCGCGGCGCGGCACGAGGTGGCTAAGACGGGAGGCCGAGGCGGGGCCGAGGTCGGCCTCGAAGGTCGAGGCGGCGGTCGAGGTCGGCCTGCGGAAGGCCGAGGCGGAGGCGGGCGAGGTCGAGGTGTCGACCGCGAAAGGCCGAGGGAGGCGCGGGCGTCGAGGCGGAGGCGGCGAGGCCGAGGTCGACCCGGAAGGTCGAGGCAGAGGCAGGCCGAGGTGCCGCGAAGGCCGAGGGAGACGGGCGGGTCGAGGCGGAGGCGGAGGTCGAGGTCGAGGCGCGGGCCGAGGCAGGCCGAGGTAGAAGGTCGAGACGCAAGGCCGAGTGTCGACCGTGTAGCTTTAGCGAGTCTCGAGGCTGCTGAAACCCATATAACTTGGTTTTAGTCATAAATGTATTTAGACCGTGTAGTCGAAATGTATTTAGATCGGTATCAAGTGTATATCTTTGTATATAACTGTTTTAGTCGAAATATATTTAGACCGTAGTCGTAAATATATTTAGAATGTGTACCAAGTGTATATCTTCAGATATAACTTGTTTTAAATGTATTTGTATTGTCAATCAAGTGTATATCTTCAGATATAACTTGGTTTTAGTCGAAATGTATTTAGACCGTAGTCGTAAATGTATTTAGACTGTATCAAGTGTATATCTTTCCAATGAAGAGGTATAAATTGCACGAGATCCGATTTGGACGCCGCTTGCATGTAGATGTTCAAATTAATGAGTAATCAGATGTCCGCTTGTTTGTCGAGAAATCGAGGGTGGTCTGCGCTTAGTTTGAGTACCCTACTTTGTAGGTTTGTTATTCGCAAGGGCATCCCTTTGAAGGTAAGTTGTGTTCATCCGAGGTGAGAACGGATTTTCACATAGATATAAGATGGACGAAGTAATCCACCTCGTGTGAGTAATATGCCGGTTCGGGGATAAGTGTACCGGATAGGTAAGCGTTATAGGCCCTTTGCCGAGGTCCCGCCTAGACTCCATTGGGCCCTTTTGATTCTCGTCAAGGCACTTCGCGATCGGCCTCTTCCCGATCATCCGACTCTTCTTCTTGATTTTCTCGCTCCCATGTCTCTCTCTTTACGATCCAACTCGTCCCCTTTAACATAGTTATCCACCAAGGTCCAAAGGCTACTTGCCGCCTTCGGCTTCTCCCGGTGATTTCTTTGTTTAGTGCGCCAGTCGGATCCCATTTTGAATCGCTGATGATGTAGAGGTCATTGCCTCATCGATCTTGATGGATTCTTTGACGAACCTTGAGACGAAATTTGACATCATCTCGCCTCGTCTCTGGCGGATGGTGAGTAGGTCGGATGAAGGTTCGAGGTGACATCTTTGATAGAAACACCACTTGAATTGATCCATGAGATCTCAAGCTATGTATGCTGTCTGGCGAGTGAGGTGAACCAACGACGCGCGTGAGACAAGACCTCGGGAAGATCGCACATGTGAAAATCTTCCATCCCCGATTTGCCATGTTAGTAGTGTAGGCAAAAGGAAATATGGGGATATCCCATTCCATCAGGCGCATGTTGGGTGCTCGATATCGCGCGGGTGTATCCTGATTTCTCCGAAAAGGAGATGATCCGTCCATGCCTGGTCGAACTCGAGTTCGGCCATCCTCCGTGAGGAGTGGGAGACCCAGCACGCTCTATCGCCCTCCGATGAGGGATCGACCGCCTTCCTCTCTTTGGTCTCGCTCGCATGCACGTGTCAGTGAACGACTTCGCATGTGCCGAGGTGACCGACTTTTGGTGATGCCGGGTGAATAGTTATGGGTCGCTTGCGAGGTGATCGACTTTGACATCATGCCGAGGTGATCGTCTCGCCATCTCGCCGAGGTGAACGTCTTGGCTATCTCGCCGAGGTGAACGCTCGCTATTTCGCCGAGGTGAACGCCATCGGCATTATGAGGTGAGCGATCGGGCATTCTATTCATGGTTCTGAGGTTCCCGCCCATTCGCCCTTCGCTCGAAAGGTTTGAAATCGCCCATATGGGCATGAGGAATTGATACGGCTCGCCGAGGACCCTCGAGATTGATGGTCGCTGTTCACCGCGCTGAGGCGACTTCTTCCTTCGGTAGGCGACGGTCCCGAGGGTGTATAGGTAGGTTCTCATGTAACCCTCGGCATCGTGTTGTTATCGGTAACGGCGATTTTTCCCCTACTGCAACACTGGTAGTCCTCATCGTCTGCTCGCACTACCGACGGCGCTAGGATTTGCACGAGTCCTGCCATTGATTTTATGAGAAAATAAAACTTTTGTTCAAGTTTCCACGACGGCGCCAATGATATATCTTTATCATTCGCCGATAATAAATGCAGAAAGAACACAAGGAGATAACGTGGTTCGATCTATTGAAATTAGATCTACGCCCACGAGCAAGAGAGTATATGTGTAGCGTGTAGAAGCGATTACAAGGAGTAGATGAACAAGTGATCGATCCGAGAGTAGATCTCATTTCTCTCACCTAATCTAGCCTCTATTTATAAGTCATCAAGTGAGTTCGACTCGATTCAAATTGAGTTCGACTCTAATACAAATAGAGTTCGACTCTTAATACAAAGTTTCTCATAAGGATTCTTCTAGATATGCATCCGAATCTTCTACGCTCCAATTACGATTAGAGTTGTAGTTGGTTGAGGAGTCTTCGCCGAACTCACGAGGCCGAGCTTACATGTTCGGGCCCATTTATATTAGGCCCGATCTGGCTAGTAGTGGGCCGTATCCCATCGACACCCAACAATTTTTCATATTTAAAACACCCGATTTTGGTATATTTTAGTAGCACTAAATCAAGATGCACTATGTTTTCAAATCTAGTATTGACGCTTTTATCCATGCATATAATTTTTATATGCATATAATAATCCATGCATATATTTTTTAGATATTGCAAAATTCGTATGAAATTATAACCTCCAACTTGATTTTATGTTAACCGGTTTCAGATCTGAGAACCTTATTTGAAGGCCCGCAGTATTCATTGTTTCGCTTTTGTAGGAGACATATGTTAACCTCGCCCGAGGATCTATCTTGATATTTAATTCACCATACATTGATTATAAACCAGATGCGTATATAATTAATCGCAGACGTAGGGTTTTCACGTGTTTACCTTGATGCCGGGTCGATGGAACGAGATGAATGGATCGAACGGATCGGACTCGTGTTTGACCTTCCGGACTGATCCCGATTCCAATCTCCAACGCCGAGTGAGGACGATCTATGGAGAATGCACCGAAAATCACCCGAGCTCTCACAATTTTCGAGAGTATCAATAGGATGATGGCGTAAAATTATAAGTTAGTAGTGAGCATTAACCTAGACTTTATCTCATACCTTATATTTATAATGCACTACCTTAATCCCATATGGAAATTACCATAATCCAATATGGAAATTACCATAATCCTATATGGAAAAATCATAATCTCGTGATTATTTCCATACTCGTGATTATTACCATAATCTTATATGGAAATGATCTATGCATATATCAAAATATAATAATATCCTGCAGGATAAAGAGAATAAAATCTTTCCTGAGAGCTATAGCGCCGATTTCACAAGGTTACGGCTGACGGGCGTCAGGATCAAATGCAAGGAATAAAGATGGGCCTCAAATAAATTAATTATCTTATGTTCACTGTAACATAAATTAATTTATAAACATTCGATCATGCCACTAGAGAAAGAATGTCGACTTACCCTTTATTACCAGTTGAGTCGGCTTGCACTTAGACATTACTTAATCCCAGATTTAAGATATCAAACGTCCATTAATCATTTATAGCAATCGATCGCTTAAAACGACATAACTTCATTTCCTTAAGTAGTACCACTCAACCTTATTATTGTACTTGAGCTAACTCAACCTCGCGGGTTTAGTACAATAAACCTTTGAGCTCCTTAAGGAACGCCATCATCCTTAACGGATACTGACTGACATGATAACTAGCGTGACATACAAGATCGCCACCACCCAAGATGCGGAGAATTGGTTAGAACATATAACCTCACTCATAACAAGTCAAAGTGATGGTCAGAACTCATACTCACCTAATACCTTATCGAGGTTTAGATCATCGTAAGTCACCGAGATCTTGGTTCTTCACGACGGTCGAAAGAAGAACACATCTCATCGTGATCCTTCAATACGCTCGAGACGCATCAAAGAGACAAGCAACCAAGTCAAGTCACTTCTTATCTATATCGACCTAAATCGACAACTCGTCCTTAAGTTGTCTCACCAGAAACTTTTATATCTCATTAGCTTGACCAATCATACGTATCGTGATCTTCTACACACGTATGATCTAACTTATATATGAGATAAGGGACATGATATATGCAATCAAGTATTCAATTCAGAGAGGAGATTGGTAATGGAAACATTGATACAAGCTTAACCAAACCGCTTTCAAGATACAAATCCAACAATCTCCCACTTATACTAAAGCAAACTTTTAGTATACAATGTGTCTCTACTAGCTATTACACAACCATCACTTTGCTTCTCCCACTTATACAAAAGTTTTCTCTGTGGGTGCCATCTAGCAATTCAAGCCCTCTAACGCCCCGACGTAGACTTATTCGGCAGCTTTAGTGAATGGATCCGCTAGGTTATCCGTCGATCAATCTTTGCAATCAGCACATCCCTCGCCTAACGATTTCATGATAGATATGGTCTCTATGTGTTTGGTCGCCTTGTGGTCTGTGGTTCCTTCGAGTTTGCTATCGACCGAGTTATCACAAGAACTTTGATACTTGGGCAAACCAGTACCACATCTAGATCCTCGAGGTAGTTCTGAACCATACCGCTCCTTAGTAGCCTTGCCGCTACATGTTCGCTTCCATGGTAGAGTCCGCAATGCATCCGCTTCGACTCGCCAGATACGGCCCACCTCACAAGGTAAACACATAGTCCGAGGTAGACTTATTCTTATCACGGCACTGAAACCGATCAGATAACCCAAAGGCATTAGACTATCTCGCATGGTAAACCAGCCTATAATCTCGAGTCCTTTTCGTACTGAGTATATGCTTCATCGCAATTCAATGTGTTGTCCTGGTTAGACAATCTACTATGCCTACGCATCAGAGATCGAGCCTCGGCATAGATTGCATACATGAGACTTCCTAAGGCGGAAACTTAGGAATTTGTCTCATTTTTCTATCTCCTTTGCGACAAAAGGATCGCCTTAGATAAAGGAACGATGTCCGAAAAGTAGCAATCCTTTCTAGCGGTCCGCATACTAAACGAGTAGTCACAGATCAATGCAAGATGCCCGAGATAAGCTCAAATTTTCTCTCTCGATCTTGTAAACCTTGATCCCAAGAATGTAGTCGATCTCCTTAGTCTTTCATTTGAAATCGATCGGATAACTAACTTTATGTCTCGATAACAACTTCACATTGTTGCCAAAAGAAGAATGTCATCTACATAAAGTGCAAGAAATATCACATCACCGCTGACATCTAAATGATACACAACTTTCGCTAGGCAACTGGTAAATCCATAGACTTTACCACCTCGCCCAAACGTAAGTTCCATGATCTTGCATCATTGCTTATAACGCCTCGCAGGCCCATGGGTCGATTATCGCATGTTCGCTCGGGACCAACCAAGATTCTCCCACGAAATAAATCGCCGGGTGACGAACAACCCTCCCACTACGACGCAGGTGCTATACATAGACAACGCGGTGCATTAACTTGTGGTCACTACAAGAATTTCGCTAATAGACCACGGAAATGCCCATGGTCTATTTCAAAATCCGCGCGGTCTACAAAGGCGTAGTCTATTACGTGCGGTTATAGACCACGCGATTTCCCGTGGTTCATTCATAGACCACGGTGAAAACCGCGTGGTCTATAATGTTATAGACAACGGCCACCGGGTGAACCACGGCCTTCCCCGTCGTTTATGACATTATAGACCACGCGGTTTTCACCGTGGTTCATAATCAATAGACCACGCGCATTTCCCGTGGTCTATAATCGAATAATATATTTTTGTTATTTTATTATTTATTTAATAATTGCTTTTATAATTTGAATGCATGTTTCGTTAATTAAAAATAATAATCCAAAATAGATATAAAATATTTCTCATAATATTTATATCAAAATCAAGGTACACATTTCATAAGCATTCAAAACGTTATATCCGGAAAATTTTCAATCTACATGTATTTTCTAACTAGCTACTAAAATTTATCCAAAATATCCATTCACCATCTTCAATAACAAATATTTTCTAACTAGCTACTATTAAAAAAATCAACTTCACCATCTTCAAGCATTTCACCATCTTTGCTTCAACAACATCAATCATCTAACTTGATCTCATCTACATTATTAGAATAAGATGTAAAGTGGTAAGAAATAAAATTTAGTACATCAAAATCATTATGTTCAACAAAAGTATGAAACTTACCATCACAACCACCATAGAATCAATGACTAACTCGGACCACTCTATACGGACTTCATCGATTTCTTTTTCGAGTAAAAGCCGTTAGAAAACTATTAAAATAAAATAAACATTCTATTAGTAAAAAATAAAGAATTAGTATTTAGAAAATTATGGATTAAATGCCACTTTATGATTACCATAGTAGGAATTGCAATGGTGTTATCCAACCATAACCCTCAATAATATCTCTCATGTAGCGCATGACATAGAATCCACATTGTCTTCCATCAAAGTTGTTCTCGACACTATGTGAAATGCATAATTAGAGTTATGTACATTTTGAACGACAAAAATTTCATAATTAAGTGTTATGGCGAGTGTTTCATACCTTGACCATTTCCCACAAGATATTTTGTCTCCTCTTTCCTATGCTCATATTCAACATTTTGGGGCCTCACGAGAGTCGTAGCTATGTCAAATTTAGGAAACAAGGATCGGTGGTTTAGCTTGAACAAGTCGATTCAAATTAAAAAAAAACCCATGGCATAATCATATAAAATAATTTGAGTGTGAAATTATATGAGTAAACAGACTTCAATCTAGGCAAGATGGAATGTTCTACATCTGCACAAAAAAGAGGAGGGCTAAGATAAAATAACAAAGCAGAAGGAGCAAAACTAGGAAAGAAGGACAAACAATAAATCATGACATTATCATAAACATGATAATGTTTATGATATAAATGTAAAATGATAATCACATAAGTCGGATATAGTGGTAAAATATAATCAATTCAACGAAAAGATCTAATTCCTTGCGTATAAATGTATTATTCCCTCCAAATTCCAACATTTATCAAATTTACGTTGCTTAGCCGATGACATCATTTTAATGTAGACTATTTCCATTCATTTATTCAAAATACATCCCACTTCAGTTTACTTCTGCAACTTTATTATACACATAAATATTGCATGTCTAGGAGTTGAAACGAGTTGGACCAAGACAAAACAATTGCTTATCCGAATTCTAATAAGAAAAGTTAAGATACCGATGCAGAGCTGTTGATTAAGTAATTAAATAAAGAGATCCACACAATAGTTGGGATTCTATAAGTATAGTGACAGAGTGGAAGGCCACTAACATTTACTTGTCGATTATATAAACCGTGCTTATGTATTCAAGTTTTAATACTTGTGTGATATGTAACACTATCAAATAATAAATTAGAAAACAAATTTGTCAAGGTATTTCTATTTTATAATTGCAAGTCAAAGTAATTAGTATCCAATAGCATATAACCACAAAACTGCTAGTCTAGTGCTCAAGGAAGGCCGATGGCGACAAGTCAAAGGTGTTAGTCTAGTGCTCACTCTTTCCAACCAAAGTCACTAGTATGCTCAAGGAAATTCGATCCCTAGGCAAGATCTTGAGTGAATGTAGAGTAACATGGTCAATCAACCAAGAGAATAATATTAATGATTGGGAGTCGAGTTAGCAATTACAATTGCAAGCCATAATTTAAACCTTAACCACCAACAATCTTGAGGACATTCACCGCATATGAACTTTGCCTCGCATTCTCGCATAATTAGCAAAAGCAAAGCCCTCACATTCTGTATAATATGAACCATGACAACTATCATTCTTCCATAATTGTATTACTCGGTGCTAGGTTCACTTCTTCCCTACTTCTACTTTGCGCTGCTCCTCTGTAATCTCGATCCCCGTCATCACCCCCGAACATAAATTTTATTCATTCACTAACAATTGTCATGAGCTCAAAATCTTAAATAGGAAAGTAATGTCGACTAAACAAGGAGCCACTCAAAAAGATTAGAATTACTAAAACATTTCTTTCGCCAATGGCAAGTGCATATGGGCAAAAATTATACTTAGCCAAGACAAAATATTAAATTGTGGTAAAGATCATCGGTTGAGAACAAATTGCAGCAGACTTGAGAACAAGCAAAATATGAAATCACGTAGACGTGATAGCAAAACAGCCTCTTCTATTCATTTAGAAAATAAAATTTTATAATATCAAAAGAACAATACATCAATAAAGTAGCAAATACATGTCTAATTGAAACAAGCTTAATCCCAAATGATGCATGACACAAACATTCAATTTGAAAGACCACATGCAAAGTTATAAAAACAGAGACATTGGGCAAGGATTGGGACTTTTAACTTGTCTCTAGACTTGTAAATGTGTTCCTCAATTCTACCTTTATCACCGATCAAAACCACAAACATCCATCGATTTTGGTTTTTACATGGACCCATACATCACTTATATGAATGTCTAATAAAACTATAAATTATATAATCAACATAACAAAAAGCGTGTACATACCGAGATTATACAAACATAAACTCAACAATGACATGTCAATGATCAAAAACAAGAATCCAATCACAAGTAAAACAAAACCATGCCTGAACTTATAATCGTAAGAAAAGGAAAGGTTTAGTAGTGAAACGTATATTCGTTATGCATTGGGTTCATAATTATTGTCTTTTATAAATTGTGTTATTCGAGCTCAATTCGAGTTCGAGTTCGAGATCGAACTCAATTCGAGCTCGAGAAGGTTCGTTGTTCATTTCTTAATCCACTAAACAAATAGCACAAGAGATTGTACTAAGTAATTGCAGCTCTAAACACACAAAGAATACATTAAAATAAGAAATTAACAATCTAGTTCGACTTTCACTGCATAAATCGTCAAACACATTAGCCTCAAACTCAATCAATGCATCCTCGACAACCGCAATGAGCTTCTAATTCGAGGTCTGCACCACCACCGTAGCCCCAATTTTCCTCCCTCCCTTAACCAAATTCCTTTCCTCATCCTTCATTCCTCTTCATCATTACTCAAATTCATCTTGCCGCTTCTTACTCCTCACCCGCCAGCAAGCCTCCACTTTCACCCGGAGTTGCTCGCCATCCCGCTTTCCCCGCCACTCTCTCAAAATCATCCCCAATTTTCTCACCGCTTTTCTTTCGCCGCAGCCATCTCCTTTTTCCTCGCCCTCATCCAAGAATCCTACCACCGGCGCCGCTTAATCGCCACCTAACGCCGCGGAGACGGGTTTAACTGATCTTGGTTGGGTTTCGTCTTCCTCGACGCGAGGGTCCGATTTTAACGATTTCTTGAATTGGGGATCTATTGAAGACGGGCTAAAGACCACATGATTAATTAGCGAAGACCACGCGCCTAAACCCGTGGTATTTAGACGACGTGGATGTTAGACAACGAAAAAAGCCGTGGTTAATAAAACTTAGGCGCTAATAGACCACGCGGTAAGGGCACCGTGGTCATCATATGAAAAACGCTAATAGACCACGCGGTTCTCAGCCCGTGGTCTATAAACCGTTAAAACTATGGTTATAGACCACGCGTTTCACCACCCACGTTGTCTATGTCATAATAGACCACTTTAGTACTAATGTGCGTGGTCTACGACGTGTGGTCTATGAACAAAATTCTTGTAGTGGGTTCTCTATCTTGCACAACTTCTTTGGTAGATACCACTTGACGGTCGGTATCTCGGTGGAACTCGACCCACTTCAATTTCTTGAAGTATCCGTGTCGATCCTCCCACTAGACTCGACATCTCGCACCTTTCGCCTAATCGGTGGTGGAATACGATCATCTTCTAATTCTCAAGAATGATTTCAACTTTGGACTTATGATTTTCATATAATCCTCTTCTAAGAATCGGGCATTAGTCTAATAATGACCTTCTCGATCCTTAGACTATAGAATAAACCACCTTCGCTCCTCTCAGATAGCCAATAAACGGCCTGCGTCGATCTAGCCTCCAACTTGTCGCCTTCTTGTTCAAAGACATGTGTCGGATCGCCCCATATCTTTATGTGGCTTAAACTAGTTTGCGCCCAAACCACAACTCGAAAGGGTCTTTTCGATCGACTGATGGTACTAGATTTAGCAAGTATGTCACTGCTTCTAAGGCATACCCCGTAATCGAAATAGACAATGTTGCATAGCTCATCATTGATCTAACCATTTCTAAAAGAGTCCTATTTCTTCGCCTCGATACACCATTTTGTGTGGTGTGCCCGGTGAAGTCTACCGGGAGGTAATCCCACACTTCACTAGATAGTCCATA
This sequence comes from Salvia rosmarinus, assembly GCA_036937905.1. Taxonomy (NCBI): domain Eukaryota; kingdom Viridiplantae; phylum Streptophyta; class Magnoliopsida; order Lamiales; family Lamiaceae; genus Salvia; species Salvia rosmarinus. The sequence goes on from CM072817.1 coordinate 35,535,574, forward strand.
AACTCGTTATCGAGGTATTCGCCACCGCGATCGTAACGCGATGACTTGATACTTTTACCTAGCTTCGCTCCACTTCCGCCTTTAAACTCTTTGAATTTCTCAAAGCATTCGGACTTTATGTGAAGCAGTATACGATCCGCACCTCGAGTAGTCATCAATGAAAGTGACAAAATACTCGCACCCTCCACGAGCTTGTGTGGACATCGGTCCACACAGTCGAATGGACTAACTCTAACATTTCTTTGGCTCTATAACCCTTTGCTTTGAAGGGTCCGTCGACATCTTACCTTCTATACAGATTCGCAGACGGGAACTGAGTAACCGTGAGATTACCCAACGCCCATTCTTAGCCGCCTTGGATCCTATTTAGATTGATGTGACCTAATCTAAGACGCCAGAGAAAAGTAGAGTCATCTTCAAGAAAACTTTCTTTTAGGGTTTGATGAAGATGCAACATAGTTATAGTATTATGTTTTGCGTAAATAGTATAAAGCTTAATTATATAAGGTGCCAACACGGATAACTTCGTTATTTCTTATGATAGAAACACCACTATCAAAAATAACAGAATATCCATGAGTAAATAATTTCAAAGCAAACAAGGTTCCGCCGAAAATCCGCACATATAAAACGCCTTTCAAAACTAAAACTGTTGTCCCAAAACATAAAGAAACATCTCCAACCGCGACTTGACTTTCGCGCGTTGCCCATGGAGATCGTTATCTCGCCATCAAACAGCTCCCTTGTCCGCAGGAACCCCGCAAGGTGTAATAAACATGATCGATTATGCCCGTATCTACTACCCAAGAATGGGTAGAACAAGTCGCAAAACATGTTTCACATTAAAGCAAACGGCATACCTTGAGCCTTGAGCATAGGGCACTTGGCCTTCCAATGCCCGCCCATCGCACTTGAAGCACTTGCCTTTCTCCTTTCGCTTCTTCAAGCCTCCGTGGCAACCATGTTCTTGCTCCCATTACTCCCATTATTTCCTCGCTCTACCACCTTTGGTACCCCTTTTCTATTTCCATTTTGCGATGAAATTTTGGGCCCTTAGATGTGCTAGCAAGAGCATGTGTCCTTTTCCCATAACTCCTTCCGCAGCAACGAGATCATTAAGCAACCGACTAAGTGTAAACTCGGTCTTTCTCATGATCGCATTCACGCCGAAAGTTCTCAAAAGACTGGGCAAGTGTATTGAGGATGATATCGACCTTGGCTTCAGCCGTCAATACCTCCTCCCAACCGATCAAGACTATCCATGAGATGTGTCATGTGGGAGACATGTTCATGGACCGAACTTCCTTCTTCCATCTTACACGCCAAGATTTCTCTCATTGTGTGGAAGTCGATCGTCGATCCGATCGCCCAAACTTACTCTTGAGACTTGACCAAATATCGTCGTCTCACCATCGATCGATGTCAGTACTGCAAGCCTTGGACATAGTAGTCATCATATAGCATTTAGCCATATTGTTCGACTTATTCCAAAGTCCGCTTGACTCTCGGCGCTCATTAGTCGATGTGTCGATGGGCATCGGGTTTAAGAGTAGTGAGAACAAACATGTGTTCTTCAACGATAAGAACATATTCCATGTTTCGCTTCCACTGATAAAATTTGGACCGGATAACGGATTTTGTGCGAGCATATTGATAATCGGCGAAGAGACATATCTCAAACGATAATGTAAAACATAAGCATACGATCGCATATAATTCGTAATAATAATATTGTAACCTTTGATAAAACAATATTAATTGAAACCTCCAATCGCCCAAGGAATTCCACATGCAAGCCACGCGTGTGGACGTTTACACGAACCCCTCGACTGCACTAAAATATACCTTTTAGTCGCTTAATTTCAATCCATGTCAACTTATCCTTATGACAAATGAAATTAACGATTGGACCTTACTAGACCACATCACTATCGCAAGAAGGGACTTCATGGAAGTTGTACTGAGGTGATGTCTAAGCATTGACCACAATTTTAACAAATAGAAATGAATTCTTAGAATTGGCATACTCACCGGACCATACCGCTTCCAATTCAAATTCTTTTGTTATCTCTTTTATATCTATTTCTAGAGAACTTATGAAAATCACACATGCAAGCCACGCGTGTGGGCGCTTTACATGAAACTCCCACTTCTCAATAGATTTAAAAGTTTTATTTAGAAATCTCATCTAACAAACTTATGATAAGCAGTGCAAGCAAGCCGCGCGGTGGGCGTTTACTCACGGCGCCTCACTTTGTTTAGAGATCAAAGGTGGAGGTCTTGATATTTTAATTTGAAAAATTAATTTGTCGGGTTGCTTGCTTAGTCTTTTTATTCAAAAGGTTTGTCCATGCAGATCACGTAATCCTAGCATGCTTTTCTATAGAACTCAACATGTAAAACATGCTCGCAGTAATTCTAAAATATGCTTGATAAACGCGATAAACCTAGCATGCTTACTATGCGCATCCAATTACGTAAAACACATAAAGGTTTGTCAACGTAATATAAACATACATAGCATGCTACCGCATAATTTAAACATCCACGATGTGCATATGAATGATAAAAATAAAATAAAACGCTCATCGCGCCCAATCGTGAAACCCGACATTTAAATCTAATCTATTACATGATTTACAAAGTACGTAATTAAACTCAAAACGGGCCTCGCGTGGACGGGCACGGACCGGATTCAACAATGGGCCTCGCGTGCACCCGCACGGACCGAAAAATCTGAAAAATGGGTGCGGGCGGATCGCCCAACTCGGCGGGCCACGCGCTAGGGCAAAGTTCACCGCCGCCCACCTTTCAGGCGCCATCCGCCCGTGTCCTCGCGGGCTTCCTCGCGATCGCTAAAGCGACCGCGACCGACGAGCGAACATGCGTGGCCACCGCCCGAGCGCCGAGCGTCGCCGAGACGCGTCGCCGCCAGCCGCCAAAACTTCGCGACCGCTGAGGCCGCCGCCAGCGCCGGGTTTCGCGCGCGAACGTGCGCCCGTCGCCCGCTAGCTTCGCACGGCCGCGTAGCCTCGCGGGTAATCTCGCGACCGCGAAGCTCGCCGCTGGCGCCAGGATCTCGTCGAGAACGCGCCCGTCGCCGCCCGCTGCCTCGCGATCGCCTCGCGACCGGGAGGCTCGCCGCGAAACCGCCAGATGATCGCCGAGAGACTGTTTTTCCGTCGTTTCGTTCTTCGTTGTTTCGTCTTCGTTCTTCTTTACGGATAAGATTTACGTAATAAAATCTAATCTAACCACGGATTTTTCGTGGTGTAAAACAAAACCCAACAAAAACAATAAACGAGCCATGATGAACGAGCGGATCCACAATAAATAGAACGCACGTAATAATCAAACGTGAATTAATCCAACAGAGCCAAGATTTCGATCCCGTGCTCGATACCAATGTAGGGACGACATATGTTAACCTCGCCCGAGGATCTATCTTGGATATTTAATTCACCATACATTGATTATAAACCTAGCATGCGCCTATATAATTAATCGCAAAGACGTAGGGTTTTCACGTGTTTACCTGGATCCGCCGGGGTCGATGGAACGAGATGAATGGATCGAACGGATCGGACTCGTGCTTTGACCTTCCGGATCAGTATCCCGATCGCCCAATCTCCAACGCCGAGTGAGGACGATCTATGGAGAATGCACCGAAAATCATCCGAGCTCTCACAATTTTCGAGAGTATCAATAGGATGATGGCGAAAATTATAAGTTAGTTGTGTGAGCATTAACCTGTGACTTTATCTCATACCTTATATTTATAATGCACTACCTTAATCCCATATGGAAATTACCATAATCCTATATGAAAATTACCATAATCCTATATGGAAAAATACCATAATCTCGTGATTATTTCCATACTCGTGATTATTTCCATACTCTCGTGATTATTACCATAATCTTATATGGAAAGGATCTATGCATATATCAAAATATAATAATATCCTTGCGGGATAAAGAGAATAAAATCTTTCCTTCGAGAGCTATAGGGCGCCGATTTCCACGAGTACTACGGGCCTGGACGGGCCAAACCAGGATCAAATGCAAGGAATAAAGATGGGCCTCAAATAAATTAATTATCTTATGTTCAAATTGTAACATAAATTAATTTATAAACATTCGATCATGCCACTGAGAAAGAATCGACTTACCCCTTTATTACCGAAGTTGAGTCGGGCTTGCACTTAGACATTACGAATCCCCGTATTTAAGATATCGAACGTCCATTAATCATTTATAGCAATCGATCGCTTAAAACGATTAATAACTTCATTTCTTAAGTAGTACCACTCAACCTTATTATTGTACTTGAGCTAACTCAACTCGCAGGGTTTAGTACAATAAACCTTTGAGCTCCTTAAGGGACGCCATCATCCTTAACGGATACGGTGACTCGACATGATAACTAGCGTGACATACAAGATCGCCACCACCCAAGACGCGGAGAATCTGGTTAGAACATATAACCCTCACTCATAATAAGTCAAAGTGATGGTCAAGAACTCATACTCACCTAATACCTTATCGAGGTTTAGATCATCGTAAGTCACCGAGATCTTGGTTCTTCACGACGGCCGAAGAAGAACACATCTCACCGTGATCCTTCAATACGTCTCGAGACGCACCAAAGATAGACAAGCAACTAAGTCAAGTCACTTCTTATCTATACTGCACCTTAAACCGACAACTCGTCCTTAAGTTGTCTCGTTGTGAAACTTTTATATCTCATTAAGCGACCAATCATACGGACTTCGTGATCTTCTACACATCGTATGATCTAACTTATATATGAGATAAGGGACATGATATATGCAATCAAGATTCAATTCGGATAGGAGATTGTAATAGTGGTAACGGAAACATCAGTACAAGTTTCAACCAAATCGCTTTCAAGATACAAATCCAACAGATTTTGCTTACCCATCTCTCGTGCATCGTCAGTTTGGGTATCTATTTGAACCCCTAGCTACAGATATAATGTTCTAATGACTATTGTACCCTCCACATCTATCGGGGCCTACCACATTAGCTTAGCCATTTTCCCCAGCAAACGGCGACAGAGATTCAAATGCCTCATTTAAAGGGGCCTACCACATTAGCTTAGCCATTTTCCCCCGCAAACGGCGACAGAGATTCAAATGCCCCATTTAAACAACACAACTTATAAGCTTCGAGTCTTTGACAAGGCTAAATCCTCATTTTCTATACATCACCAAATCTCAGAGGTATAGTATTTTTCTTCTGCTTCTGCAAACACACACGCTCACCTTCAATCAGTTCCCCTTTAAGTTTCTGACACCAGTAATAATCTGTGGTCAATTGATCACCCCTTCTATGATCAAGTGTTTTACTTGAAAAATAGGAAGAAGAAAAGGAGAAGAAAAAGAACCTTTTCAATAATTTCTCGGTACAATACAACAAGAAAAAAAAGAAGAGATATTTACGGAAAAAGAAAGAAGAGTGAGTTTTCTAGAATTGGCTCTGCAAACAAGAACCTCTATGCTTCGACACCTATTGACCTTTTCAGAGCCTTCTCGCATTGGAAACTGGTTATACTTTTTTCATTTCAATTTATTAGAAAGTTTCCGAGTTTACCCGGTCACTGTCTCGGTTTTCAGCTTGACTAAAGCATAAAAGCTGCGACTTGAGAGAGAGGAGGGAAACAGAGGGGTTGAATTCGAGCTTCGAGAAATTGATGGTGTTCGGTGTTGCTGAGAGTATGAGTGGTGGTGGTGGTGGAATGGGGGTGGGGTGTGAGGATAACAAAGTGGAAGGATATTCCAGTGGAGCTGTTGCTGAGGATTTTGTCACTGGTGAATGATCAGACGGTGATTGTGGCTTCTGGGGTTTGTCATGGATGGAGGGATGCTGTTTCATGGGGCCTTACTCATCTTTCTCTTTCTTGGTATTATCGTTGATTAATCAACCTATATATCTTGGGTATGAAAGGATAAATCTGTCCGGCAGTAAATTAATCAACCTATATATCTTGGGTATCAAATAAGTGAGCTATTTTATTCAAATTTTATATCTTGATTACCAAACATTGAGATAGGCAATAGATCTCAAGTATATCTCAGCTACAATCTATCTTGCTGAATCCTATCTCTTCTACCAAACAAGCACTCAAAGTGCTATTGACATCAAAGTCCAAAGCGAGTTCTAAATAAAAAAATTGACCAAAACTCATTTAATTTATTGTATTCGTTACATAGATCATAATATACTGTATTTAATTATGGTTGCCTTATTCCTGCAAGTTATAACTCTTGCAACTATGAGCTTACACGGAAGGTTATCGATCAAGAAAGGATCCATTTGAATTTTGAAATCTCATTGTCAGCATCTTTAATTGTACTTCTCTAGCAATGATATATTGATATTACTCTTTATATTCCTTCGATCGCAAGCTTTTCCAAATAAATTTTAGAAGAAAAAAACTACCTGAAGGCACATAATATATCACCACCCAATATATATATATATATATATATATATATATAATAAACTCACACTTAATGGAATTTTATTATAAAAATATCCCCTAACAAAAGAGATTCACTAAAATTCCTATTGAAAAGGGTAGGAGAAGGAATTCCATGCTAACTATAATATTTCTGTGACATGATATTGAAATCAATAATTTTATTTCTTTTTATAAAAAGCAGTATACAAACTTATTGCTAGCAGACATATTCTCAATAGAAATAGCAATTACAAAATGTTATTTTGAGAGATGAAATTGCTCATCAGAACATCAAGCTTGCCCAGGCACCAATGAAGGCAAAACCTCCAAAGGGGCCAACCGATAATACTTTCTATCTTCCAGGTAAGCAACGGCGTAGCACCTGAAAAATCGAGCATCGTTACAACCAGAGATATCATCGTCAACATAAGGCATTCCAACAGAAAATCTAACCAAAATACGAGAAAGGCTATGTCCTACACGAGCTGAAATCCTAACGAAAACACGACACGAGAAACGCTATGTCCTACATGAGCTGAAATCCTAACCAAAACACGCTGTCCTACACAAGCTGAAATCTTGTCTCGTATAGTATCCTTTCTCAGCATTTCTCTATAGTCTATACAGTTGACATTTTCAAACAAAGCAAAATACAAATTAGAAACTTGGGGTTGAGTGAAATCTTTCAGAAAGGCATGGACAGACAGATTCTAGACTTGAATGAAAATTTATCAAATTCTTCACAAGACAGAATATAAGAAACTATTAAACTTTACTTTGGCATTATGCTCTTGATATATGAGTTTCTTCATGATGTGAACTGTAACTACATGACTAAGCAGTAAGCACACAACAATAGGCGAACCAACAGGTTGTGAAGTCGCTTCAAGAACAACACGTAAATATGATTTTCCATGTAGACTGAAAAGAATTATCTTCGACAAAATTCATCAATAAAACTATAAAAATCTTGTAAGAAATAGAACGTAAGGGGGATCACAGAGAATCACACTATTTGTCTCTCTCAACTCGCAAGTTAAACGAATGAGTTGAACATGGGCAACGAGGCAAACTCATCCTAAAAACCAGAGCAATTCATGCAATATAGTAAGAACTTCAATCGCCACCTGTTCAATCTTTGATATTTTAGATATAACCTAAAACATAAGTTTCCAATTCCTTGCTTAAGAGTTGTTTGGCTGAGCTCCTCAAAACAATTAGAAGTTGCTTAGAAGTATATATGCTCTTGAAAAGTGTTTGACAAAATAAACTCTTAAACAGTTTATAAGCTGTGAAAAAAATAGACTCCAACAACTATAAGTTATCCAAAAAAGTAAGTTTTAACCCTAACATATTTTTTTCATGCTTATAAGCAACAATCAATTTATCAAAATAATCTTACTATGGTTCGTCATTTCCAACATATATCTTATTAACTTCAAATCTCCTCAATTGTCTCTCTCTAACTCATAATTTTTTCTATAGCTTATCAGCTCAACTATCAAAAAACTTTGACAAATTATAAACTCTTAAAACATTACATCTTATAAGTTGTTGGAACTAATAAGCTCACTAAAATAAACTTAGCCAAATACCCTCTAAAGATCATACATTCTCAACCCGATTTTTCTCGAGTCCTGATCTCTTCAGGTTTCCTTAGAGAGTTCCATATACCGACAAGCTGGCCCCACTTCAATACCATTTCTGAACTAAGTAAAGCTTATGCAACTGAATATCGTTTCATATAAGATTGTAGAACACGCACACACACTATATATATAGAGAGAGACTTTTGCAAAAAGAACAAAATCGGAATATCCATGTATCTAAGCTTATAAAAACTGAAATTTCTAAAATGGATAGAGTGAGTCAACCATTTCCTTCATCATCTCATCATAGCTATCAATCATCAAATCATAAAACAGTAAAGATCAAATGAGCTTCTACCTATGCTGCAGTGAAGAAATATGATCAGAAACAGAAAACTTACGTCCCCGAAAATGCCAGGATTCCAGTAGTCAAAAGGCCTCCAAACTGCAACAAACAACAATCCACATAAAATCTTTAATGCAAAATCACAAATACCCACTCTCACTAGAAATGGTGAGCAATGGGGACACAATATTAGGGCGGGAGGTAAGAGAAGCGGCAAGCAAAGCAGCTGTGTGAGCCAAATGGTTCAAATTTGTTGTACGCCACACCTTCAAAACCCAATCAGTCGCACAAGTTAGTTAGTTACTGTTGGGTATTCTTGACATCATCTAATGATACGCAGCAGAATAAGCAGTCAAGAAACAGATATAGATATACAATTAAGCATGAGAGTAGCCCTATGAACACGTTAGATAGAGAACTTACGATTTGCAATGCTTCCAATGAATCCTGCAAGGTTGTCTCCACAACTATGGTATCCACGTGTATGCAAATCCGATGCAGGAACAATTCCTCGGTATAAAGTTCAACCAGAGAAAGCCAAGAAATCTCTGATTGAATTTACGGTAGTTCTCTAAGATTATGTTCCTGTGTTCTAATCTAATGAATAATTATCTCTATTTATATTAAATAGAGCAGCCCATTAAAGCCCTAGGTTATATGGGTTTATATTATTTAGTCTGCTTTAACTAATTAATGGTCCAACAATTAATTAACTAAAGTTCGTATATCTAATTTAGCCCACGATCTTTCAATCTTTACTTGTACTAATATTAGATAACTTACCGTGCACTATGCATGTACCCTTGATCGAATTTAACAATACGCTTGATAGTGTGACCCAATAGGCCCCCATTACCGACGATGATCTAATCAAAGTCTGCACAAAACTCATGGACTGCGTTGTGCAGTGAACTTGATATATGATAGACGTTTACGTGGAAAACAGTAAACAAACATTTTCATGAAGTTTATGTAATATCCTTTCATTCATGACACACTCGATTCAAATTTTAGAATTTTGTTATGTGTCTATCCCAATAGCTCAATCATTTTTCTCACCTTTATTATAAGACTATATGATCATATTCAATTACTTTAATTGAATATATATCTTCATCGCCAATAACTTTATGATCGAATAATATAGAAAATAAGTGCTCACTCGAAATTCCAATCGATGAATGAATCTCATTCTTGGTTCAACTACCATTTTCATTTGTCTCATGATGCACCCAATCCAAGCCGTGTCTTACCACTTGCAAGTAGAGGTGAGCAAAATACCCGAAAATCGAATAATCGAACCGAACCAAACTGAAAAATTAAATTTGGTTCGGTTAATTAGGTTAAAACCGAATTAAAATTCTGTAATTCGGTTTTCGGTCGGTTCGGAATATTTTTAACCGAATAACCGAAAATCGAATTATATATATATAATATTATTTATTTATTTATTTAATATTATTTTTAATATATCAATATCTTTAATCCTATTCATTTCTCTCTCTCCCTATTATATCAATATATAATATTTGTAAAATATAATATTATTTATTTATTATATAATACTATCAATTATTTTTTTTGCAAAATATTTTGTATATATATAATATATAAAAATATAATTTATGTATATAATATCAATATATATATTATTTATATATTCATTTGAAAAAAATCCTAAAAATAAATCATTTTTTTATATATAATATTATTTATTTATTCTTTTGAAAAAAATATTTTTTTTGCTAAAAATTCGGTTTAACCGAAATAACCGAAATATATTTCGGTTATTTCGGTTCGGTTCGTTATTTTTTTGAAAAATTCGATTAATTCGGTTCGGTTATTTTTTCGTCCGAAACCGACCGAATACCCACCTCTACTTGCAAGCGTTGCCTTGGTCAAAGTACAACAATCAACAAACAAAATGTGTAATGACCTCAAGTCTAAGGACTATTACATACTCCACACACTAAGAAATCGTAGACATCAAACAAACGATTTAATAGTAGGGTATACCAATACTCTCCCAAGTATTCATGTGTCCATCACGGATATCAAATATCTCGTAATTGTGAGAATCACTACATTCTCTAAGAATGTGATACAGACCACATGCTAACCTATGACATATCATCAATGTCTCATTCTTGATGATCACTGGTTAGAGCTATTTTAGAATTATACTATATCATTGATATCTCACAGCAAAAATAACAGTGATAATTCAAGGGAACAAATAAGAGAATAACGACAAACATCAAAATAATTATATTATTAAATGCACAAAACCCATAGATAAAACATTATCTTCGATTGTGATCAAAAGTAAGTATGTCTCAACAAATGAGTTTCTAAAACATACAAACTATAAACTCTCACTGAATCAAAGTCAATTTCCACATGTCTAACACTCAAGCTCTCAAAGAGTTTGTTGTGTTTTTCTATACACAACGGCTTGGTAAAAGGATCAGCTAAGTTATCGTCAGTGGGTACTCTTTCTAATTTTACATTGCCCATCTCTATTATTTCTCTAATCAGATGATATCGTCATGGTCTGATTGGAAGCTAGCATCAGTGTACCCAGTCACTGATAGCTCTGGCTGTCTACCATAGACTAAGAAGTATTCTTTAGTCCTTTTAAGGTACTTAAGAATAGTCTTAACAGTTTTTCAATGCTCCTCACCGGGATTTTGCTGAAATCTGCCCGTCATGCTAAGCGCATAGGCCACATCTGGCCTAGTGCATATCATGACATACATGATCGATCCTATAGCTGAAGCACATGAGGTCCTTTTCATGCAAGCAATTTCCTTGTCATTAGAAGGACAATTCTTCTTAGACAACTTGATGCCATGTCTCATAGGAAGAAATCATTTCTTAGAATTTTTCATTGAGAAACGCCGTAGCAATTTGTCTATGTAAGTGGATTGTGATAGCCCCAACAGTATATTAGGTCTATCCTGATAGATCTTGATCCCAAGGATGTAGGAGGCCTCACCGAGATCCTTCATCATAAATGATTTAGACAGCCAGTCTTTCACGGATTGCATCATGGATCGATCGTTCCTCATAATCAGAATGTCATCGACATATATGACCAGGTAGACAACGTTTCCATTCTCGTGCTTACTATAAACGCAAGAGTCTTCTTTGCTTCTGACAAATTCAAACAATTTGATAGCTCTGTTAAAATAAATATTCCAACTCCTTGATGCTTGCTTAAGTCCATAAATGGACTTCTTTAGCCTACATACTGCATTCGGCCTCTCTTTGGATACAAAACCTTCAGGCTGAGTCATGTAGACATGTAACAGCCCCTAAATCCTAATTACGATTTAGCAGGGGCTAATACTTGGAATAAGAATCAAGGAAGCTTTAATCAATATATATACAAGAACTCATATGTTCTGGAAGTATTCAACTAATCAACATCATAAGATAAATTAATTCAATTGCAGCGAAAAAACGTGTGAATACACATATGACGATGTGTATTCAAGGTTTCTAATATATTGCATTCAAAAGGGGTTCCGACTGCTCCGACACATCTCCATCCATCATCTGCTCAACCTGCACATTTAAAAACAAACATGCGGTCGAGTACAAGATTACACTCGATGGCTCATGCCAAAATAATTTATCACATTTGAATTACTCGCCCCATCACAGTAACACACGAGGTTTTAATTTGAAATACTCGTGCTTACTAAATATTTTCTTTCATTTTAAAGATTCGTCTGGCCAGACATTTTCCTTGTATGTATGATCCATATCCACCACAATAATTCATTCCACAATAATTCCTGCTACTGGAGGAGGCCTCCTCTCACAGACGTCGTGACCGTGAGCACCCTTTCAAAGACACAAATCACAAATAATCGGTGCACAAAATCCGTGTCATCTCAAAGACAGATACTTAATTCTCCATCATCCTTGTGGGTACTTACAAGGATACGAATTCAAGCATGTCATAAAGTGGGAGCTACCCAACATTATGCATCGACAATCATGAATTGGATACATACATAAAACATAAACATTTTGGGCAGGTAATTAAATAAATCATTTCATAAATATTTGCATGCAATAAAGCATCATAAATAAATCATTTGGTAAATTCTACCAGTTTGAGTATAGTAAAGCCCACCTTTACTTTTGAACTTCGAATTTCGATACGCGTGTTCTCCTCTGGTTGCGTGTGAGCCTTCACGTCCCACCTTTACGCAAAAATTTACGTTTAGCACGTTGGCACGCTTTTCGAGATTTTCAAAGTTCATTCAACTTTGATAAATAGAATAATAATTCGAAGTTCTAATAAACTTTATACGTCGTTTCTACGCATATTTCAATAAAAATAATTCTCGTATTTCGAGAGAGACGTAATATGATCTACAGTCTCATTTTAACCTTTTAGGTTAAATAACTAACGTATAATAACGTTATTCAATAAAATGATTTCAATTATGAAATCTTTTCTCACAATTGAGATATTCTAATAAAAGTAATACGTTTTTCACGTATTAGCGTATTTAACGAACGTATTTCGTACGTCAATTTCGAAAGTCAACCATTTTGACTTTTCTTTATAAATCTTAAATAAATCTCATTTTAATGAATAATTAATATAAATCGATTTTCAATCGATTTCTTTTCAATTCTCGATTTTCACGCAAATCGAAAAATCGATTAATATTTTCTTTCAATATTAATCTTTTAATACTTTAAGCATTATTTTATGCTTTTAACGTTATTTGATATAACGCTTCATCGTAAACATAATATTCTATGTTTAATAATTCTCAAAATTTCAATTATGTCTAATATAATTTTTAGACATATAATAAATATTATTCTTGATTAAAAGGAATTAAAATTTCTTATTTTCACTTATAGCTCACTATTATTTGGTAAATATTTCCAAACTTGTTCCAAAAATTCCTCTAAATTCATATAGTGTATTACTTTACACTATGACCATTAATATGTATCAATATCACTAGAGAAAAATTTGGAACACACCTATATATACTATAGGCTCACGGTTTTATCACAATTAAATCCAATAAATTTCCAAAAATTAAAATAATTATACACTAGGCTCCAATACCAATGTATAACATAATTATAACCTAAAGTTTAATAAAATCAAACAAAACATCATAGAATCATCATAGGTAGCTCACGGCTACTTTGGTATTTCAAACCAAATAATTTTTATAAAATCCTATAAAATTACAATATGTTTATATGCTATCATATAGCACTAATACATCATAATATCAAGTAATAACACAAAATGAACCATTAAATCCTAACACCTAAGTCTCGGCACTTTTGACATAAAAAGGTATATAGGTCCAAAATTCTAATAAATTCCTACATCACCTAATTTATGCTCTAGATCAACAATATGCTATTATATCATGCATATAAAATTATACACCAAGGTTACAACTCCTATCATTCTCGGCCATGTTCAACAATTACACGGTGGTTTCCAAAATTTCTAGATTAATACCATGTACTCCTACAACAATATAGATCAATAATCCAACATTAAAACATCATAGCAAAATCGAGCATCACTAGAATAATTTAAATAAATTGCTAAGCTTAGTAAATAAATAATCTATGCACATATTAACATATGTAACAAAATTCCTAAACTTATAACATGCTAGCATGATTTATTGCATAATTAATACATGCTAAAATAATAATTTAAACCGTAGGATTATTGAAAAGTTGGGTTTTATCGAAGCTTGTTCGATATCTAACCTCGTTATCGGAGTCGATCGGTTGTAGAATAAATAGAGCTCAAGCTATTTGAGGAAGGAAAGAAGAAATGTTTTGGGTTTTTTTTCCTCAAGAAGTGCTCACGGCAGTAGAGGAAATGAAAGGAGAAATAAAAGTGTGAAGTGTTGGTGTGTTTTCAAGACATAAAATACTTAAGCAAAATAAAACAAAAGAAACAACACACATACAAGCACTCTCTCGGCTCTCTCAATTTCAAGACACAAATGAATCAAGTTGGAGAGTCAAAGCTTATGTCATGTGTGGAAATATCTTCTTACAAGAAGTAACTACAAGCAAGCTTTATTAAAGTTTTTGAAATACACAAAACAATTTTGTTTCATGCTTGGCATTATTGCCGTCAACAATTGCGTGTGTGGGAGAGTGAAAATTCAGATTTTTGGTGTATTATGCAAGTGTAATATTATACACTCTATCCCAAAATTATGTGCTCAAGTGGTAAGATAAAATCAAGGTTAATTTGTGTAAAGAGGTCAATATTTTCGGCTCTCATATAAATCAAATGCTAGAGTATTTTTCATCTACAAATTTTTACTTGGTGAGTGTGTATTAATACTACACTTAAGATATAACACAAATTGGGTGATCAAAAATAAAATAATCCTATGTTAATTCAATAGGACATCACGGCACTTTGACATATTCATGCCCAAAATTGATTTTCATGCTATAAGTAGATACATAGCATAATATATATATCCTAGATGATAAATTATATCATAGGAAAAATTATTGGAATCAATCCATAGGTAGAAAACCTAATTCTTGATTTAGGGTTTTCGAGAATCTTAAATAATCAAAAATATAATTCCAAAATTCTCTAGCATTATTTCAATGCTAAATAATATTCTAATTATATAAAATAATCATAGGAATTTAAATATCATAATTCCTTGATCGTTAGACTTTATTCTCAAGTCATCTCTAAACGTTAACGTTTGAAACGTCTCAAAAAACGTTAATTATTGACTCATTTCAAAATGATCGTAATAAAGCTGATTATGAATTTATCAAATAATTCCAATAATAATGGAATTAAATTCTAAACTTAAAACTTAGAAAATATCACGAGCATTAAAAATATCGATACGTAATCGACGTGAAAAAAATCTTTGTTGAAATCGTTACATATTCGTATTTCTCAATTCACATTCATCCGTGAATAAAACATAGGAATTTATTATTCCAAAGATAATCGAAATCATTATTCGATATTTTAATAATCAAATTATCGAGATGAAACCCTAATTTACGATTTTATTATCGTAATGGGCTTTAATAAATCGGGTATTACAAGACATCACCTTCTAGTTCTCCTTTGAGAAGCGGTTTTAACATCCATTTGTCAAATATCAAAATTGTAGTATGCGCTATGGCAAGTAATATCCTAATGGACTTGATTTTTGTATGGCGGTGAAAATGTCTCGTCATAGTCAATGCCTTCACGTTGACTATAACCCTTTGCCATCAACTTAGCTTTGTAGGTTTGTATCTTACCATCTGCATCTCTCTTCCTTTTGAAGATCCATTTGCAGCCTATGGGGTAAGCCTCATCTGGTAAGTCATCAACTAGTTCCCAGACTAGATTGAAATACATCGATTCCATTTCAGATATTAAGGTTTCGAGTCACATCTTTGAATTGGTGCCAGTCACCGCTTCAGTATAGATCTTATGTTCATCATCATCCGACTCGACTTCATCATCTTGGTTCTCAACAATTAGATTCAGTCTTTGGGGTGCACGACGAGTCCTCTGTGGCCTATTGAGTCGGGTTGTTTGTGCAGGTTCATGCTGTTCATTTTGAACGTGAGTAGGCTTCTCCGTGTTGACTTCATCAACATTTTGGAGATTCTCAAGAATTTCCTCATGAATTTCTTGAGGTGGAGGTGGCACAACTATTGTGTCATCTTGTATTTGATGAGTCTCATTGTCTTGAGGTGGCCCTCTAAGTGTCATTTCCCCTCCCAATAGATCGTCAAATACTCCTACTGAATTCTTGTTCACACTATTGAACAATCTTGCGTCCTCTGTATAGTTTTGTGGTTCTCGAATTTCTTTAAGATCTACCTTGTTGTGACCTTGTTCCTTGAAAACATATGAGTCTTCAAGAAACGTCACATTCCTAGAAATAATCACATTGTGATCTCCAGGTGAGTAGAATTCATATCCTCTAGTTTCCTTAGGATATACCACAAGATAACATTTCTCACTTTTGGATTCCAACTTATCAGTCAGCATTTTCTTAACAAAAGCAGGACAACCCCAGGTCCGCAAATAATTAAGATTAGCTCTTTTTCCATACCATATCTCATATGGTGTTTTCTCGACTGATTTAGAAGGAACCCTATTCAAAATATGAGCAGCGGTAAGTAAGGTATGGCCCCAAAGGAATAAAGGGAGACTAGCGAAACTCATCATGGATCGAACCATGTCTAATAAGGTTCGATTTCTTCTCTCGGATACACCATTCAGTTGTGGTGTTCCCGGAGGTGTCCAGTCTGACCGGATTCCATGTGATTTCAAGTAATCAAGAAATTCTCGGCTTAAGTATTCCCCTCCTCAATCTGATCAAAGATTCTTGATACTTTTACCAAGTTGTTTCTCGACTTCTAACTTAAACTCCTTAAATTTATCAAGAGTATCAGATTTATGTTTCATCAGATACACATACCCAAACCTTGAATAATTATCAGTAAAAGTTATGCAGTACGAATATCCACCTTTTGCTTGAGTTGGAAACGGTCCACACACATCTGAGTGGATCAACTCTAGAAATTCTTTAGCACGTAACCCTTTCCTAGAAAATGATTTCTTAGTCATTTTCCCTTTGAGACATGATTCACAAGCACTATATGATTCAAAATCAAATGGTGTGAGATAATCTAATTTTCTCAATCTTGCTATCATTTTCTCATTGATATGACCAAGTCTACAATGCCAAAGATAAGTAGCATTATTCGTATTACTTAGCTTAGGTCGTTTGTTTTGCACATTGAGAATATCTCGTTCACATTCAAGCATATATAATCCATTCGAAAGAAAGGCATTTCCATAACACATTCCATTAAGGAAAAACGTGCAACAACTGTTTCCAAAATGGAAGGAAAACCCTTCAATGTCTAACATATAAATGGAAATAATATTCTTTGAAATAGCAGGAACAAAATAACAGTTATTTAAATATAGTCTATATCTCGTAGGAAGATCTAATCTATAAGTCCACACGCATTCAGCAGCAACTCTTACTCCATTACCCACATGTAGGTCGACCTCCCCAGGATTCACTTTCCTACTGTCACTTAGCCCCTTCACATTATTACAAATGTGTGAGCCACAGCCGGTATCTAATACCCAAGAATGTGAATTATTTATAGACATATTTATCTCAATGACAAACATACCTGAGCTACCACCCATAGCACCTTGTGTCTTGAATTTTGGGCAGTCTCTCTTCTGGTGCCCCTTCGCATGATAGAATAGGCACTCATCCTTTGCCAATATCGGCTTCTTCTTCTGAGCCCTCCACTCTTCTTAGGCTTCAAGACATCTGATGCCTTCTTCTTGCATTTCTTTTGCTTTTTCTTCCCTTTGGAAGATTGAGCAGAAGAACTCACCATGAGTACAGACTTGCCATTTGAAGTAGAGGACTTATAAGTCTTCAACATTTTACGAAGATGAGTTAGTCCCACTTTTGTGTTGTTCATATTGCAATTCACAATGAAATTCGCAAATGAACCAGGTAGAGATTGCAAAACCAGGTTGGTTGAGACATTGACTGGCAGAGTCGTTACAATCGACGCCATCATCTCAATCAATCCTATCATCTTCAGAACATGTTCAGAGACCTTGCTCCTATCATAAAGCGTGCACTTGAAGAGATCACGGAGTATCTCATACTCCAAGGTTTGAGCCTGTGAGGAGAACAAACTCTTCAAGTGCTGAATCATCTCATAGGGTAGCATGCATTCATGTTGCCTATGTAGTTCCAAACTCATAGAGGTTAACATGATGCCCTGACCCGACATAGCATCATCAACGTGCTTCTTATGAGCAACCCTGTCAAACGATGCATACTCAGGAGAACGCTCATCGGGGATGGTACCGATTGGTTTGTCCAAGACATACTCAATCTCATCCGTCCTTAACACTAAGCGCATGCAACGTAGCCAATCCGGATAGTTTGACCCAGTCAACAAATTTGTTTCCACCAAACATTTATATAACATAGTCGACAACGTGACTGAACGAAAAATTAAAAAAAATTAGAACAAAGTAAACACAGATCACAATCGTATCACTAATCAAACAAGAGTTTATTGTATTGATTAACTTCCACAAATTTTAACATATATTGCACCCCCAAATGCAAAATACGGATTTATAATAAATATAAATCTTAGTGGTCCAAGATCCAAGTCAATATTATTGCAGCATCTGCGATGTCTGATGACTACAATAATATCACTCAGTATGCCTCAAAGCCAATTACAGCGACAGTTTTACATCGATTTAAGTCTGCATTATTGCAGCCTCTACGAGGGCTGATGACCACAATAATGACACTTAGTCGGTCTTAAATACGAATGCAACAACAGTCCTCAATTCTTGGTTTATTAATCCAATTAATATGTGTCCACTAATTATCTTGATCATGCGGACTATACAAAATAATTAAGCAAGTCAACCCATCACACGATGCTAACCATGCATCTATGAGTGAGCCTTGGCCTTGTCGATTTGGGAGTAAACGCGAGGGTGTAAAACTCTTGAACGAAAAGGTTATGACCTCAAACAATTATGATGGACGACACGTTTTGCTTCAAAGAACAAGACTTGTATTTTGTGGGGTTAGAACATGTGATACTAATTGTTTATTTTAATATCCAATATTAAAATCAAAATAATTAATGGGTGCCGCCTACCTAGGCATAGAATGCGGACCACACATATTGGACGCCGCCTACCCAAACATAAAAGCGGTCTCTAACTACTATAGTTGAAATATAAGCATAAGATCAAATAGCAAGCTTATCACAGAAAACATCAAATAGGGCTCAACGAATAAATTTATTAATCTAATTAATAATTTAATTCACTAATTAAAAGTGGATATAGACATTTATATTAATTCCAAATCAATATAAATATTCATGTAGTATTATTATTTCTAAAATAATAATCAAATAAGATTTATTAATCTAATTAATAAATCAATTCTTTAATTTATGAACATAAGAAAATTATATTAATTCTAAATTAATATAAAGTCAAACTTTATACTATTATTTCAAAAATAATAATAAAGTTAAAATTTATTAATCTAATTAATAAATTAATGTCCAAAATTATGATTATATTTATTAATTCTAAATTAATAAAATTAATCCATGTACATTAGTAAATTATACTAATTCCAAATTAATATAAAATCAAATCTTATATTATTATTTCAAAAATAATAATATAATTAAAATTATTAATCTAATTATTAAATTAATTTCCAAAAATTATGATTAAATTTATTAATTCTAAATTAATAAATTAAATACATGTACGTAAATAGATTGTATTAATTCTAAATTAATAAAAATCGAAATTAATGTTATTATTTTAAAATAATAATATTAAATAAAATTTATTAATCCAATTAATAAATGAATTTGTGTAATTGAAAATTCAATTTTATTAATTCAAAATTAATAAAATCATTTTTTTAAAAATCTTTATGACCCATGTGGTCGCCACATTAAAAGGCCCAAAAGAGCCAAGAAGCGCTGCCCGAGAGGAGGTGCACACACTACCGCACAACACAAGCCCACACACGAAATCCCGGCTCACTAACGTGACGGCCCGCACGGTCGGCCCGGTGCGCCTCGGCCCGGCCAATGGCTGAAGCCAGCCCGAAAGCGAAACCTCGCCCAAGGCCCAAGAACGCGAAGCCAGCGTCGCGGAGGCCCGGCCTTCGCGTTAGGGTTTTCGGCAACGCGTCGCATGTCGTCGTCTTCTCCCGTCGTCGCGCTTTCTCCAACGCCGTGATTCCGGTGGATCGCGACGACTACGGATCGTACGCCAAGCGACGCCCGGTTATACTCGTTCTCCACGCGGTGGCGATGAGCACCGCCGTCATTCGCCGCTTTTCCCTCGCCGCGCTGCGCACGACTCGCAACAACCACATCGCGGCGGCGACGAGCTCGAGCGCGAGCGCCTCGCGCCGCGTCGTCGACCGCCGTGATGCCGCCGACGTGCACAAGCGACTGCTCGGTGGCCCCTCCGTCCGAGACGAGCGGCCGTGAAGGAGGAGGTTGCCGGCGGAGGTTGCAAGCCGACGAAATCAACGGTGAAATCAATTTCCAAAACTTTCAGATTTTTCAATTTTCTTTTCCATTTTCGTTTGTTTTTCCTTTTTTTATAAAACAGATTAATAAAAGGAAAAATCAAACGAAATAAAAATCGAAAAATACGAAATTCAATATTTCGATAAATCCACAATTAATTAGAACACGAATTAATTATAAATCGAGCCCCGGGCTCTGATACCACTGTTGGGTATTCTTGACATCATCTAATGATACGCAGTGGAATAAGCAGTCAAGAAACAGATCTAGATATACAATTAAGCATGCGAGGAGCCCTATGAACACGCTAGATAGAGAACTTACGATTTGCAATGCTTCCAATGAATCCTGCAAGGTTGTCTCCACAACTATGGTATCCACGTGTATCAAATCTGATGCAGGAACAATTCCTCGGTATAAAGTTCAACCAGGGAAAGCCAAGAAATCTCTGATTGAATTTACGGTAGTTCTCTAAGATTATGTTTCTGTGTTCTGACCTAATGAATAATTATCTCTATTTATATTAAATAAAGCAGCTCATTAAAGCCCTAGGTTATATGGGTTTATATTCTTTAGTCTGCTTTAATTAATTAATGGTCTAACAATTAATTAACTAAAGCCCGTATATCTAATTTAGCCCATGATCTTTCAGTTACAACTAGGGATGTTAATGAGTGAATTTTATCGGACCAGAATCAATAAATAAGTAATGGTTTTGGAACCGACTCATTAAATATTAGATCTAAATCGGATAGAATCATGATTATGGATCTTAAAGCAGTGCGGATCGGAGGTTTACTAATAATACCGGCAACTTTGTGCCAGAGCCGAGGATCCATTTCTGACTTGACTTGCGCGTTGAGGTTTCCTCATCTTCTATTAATAACATTCGACCCTCAATCCTTCGTTATTTTCATTTATCACCCTATAGTTTCTTCACGTTGTACCATAGAATAACGCTCGTTTATCATCTCAAAAAGAAAATTATAATAATAACGCTCGTATTTCTCTACAATTTTCAATTTCAATACTTTCTTGAAATATGAATAAATTATTCGAAGATTTTCTCGGACCGATTATTCCATGCTCTTTTTCTAGTTTGTGATGCAAAACAATTTTTATTTTCAATTTATTCAATGATGAGAGAAACTCAGAGTCCCTATTAAACAAGTACACGTTACGCATATAGCAATAGCAATAGAACCATTGTTCGATTATTACTAGACACACCACGTGCATTGATAATGTAAGTGCATTGATAATGTAAGTGCGACCCTTAGGAACAACTCAATGATTAAGGTAAATTCTTGTAACCGAGAGATCATAAGTTCAAACCTCACCAAATATCTCTATGAATTTAAGCCCGTTACACTTCCAAATATGATTTACTCGTCCAATTGAGATTTACCTCTATGGATTTAAGCCTATTACACTTCCAAGTGTGATTTACCTGTCCTATATAGTTTGCAGGCTGTTGCACAGAAACATGATATTTACCCAGTACACCCTGTAGGTAGAAACGCAACCAGTACACACTGTAGGTAGAAACGTAGGATTTACCCAGTGCACACTGTAGGTAACGACTACGAGTTCCTCATGATACAGGAAAAAAAAACGAGATAAAGTGCCATTTACGATACAAAAGGGCAGCACAATAGCTGAAACTGCAGCATTAGCTTTGAACAAGCAGTTAATAAACAAATCTTTCAAAATGTGCATAGATGGAAAAACTAATCAAAAATCAAAATTCGAAGAATTTTCTCAAGATTTTGCAAAAATCGCGAAAAAGCAAGCGCTATATATCATCATTTAAACATAGTCAAATATAAAACATTTCTATAGAAGCAGGAGTCAAAACAGTTCTAAAATTAAGGTTACAAATTACTGAATGGATTTGAAGCTCCCAAAATGACAACAGGAGCAGGTAAGGATTGCCTCTAATCCTCCAACTATCTAACCTTTTGAGGAAAGTAGGATCAATCTAGGCCGTGTTTAAATCTGTACATTTCTGTCTCTCCCTGCAACGAACAATGCAAGTTCGATTTCTACTTCCGTTTGCACTTTTCATGTTTGTCAAGCCTGTATTTCAGCTGTGAGGATGCACTTGAAATATGTTAAATGGAGTTTTTAAGATTACCTCAACTCTTTTCAACTCCTTGCACACGGGAGGAGTTCAGCTGTAGCTTCAATTCTGCATTCCTCTTGAGGAAGCACGGTAATGATTCTGTCTTCTTCCACGCCTGCAACCTGTGTCCCGTTGTCTGGACTTGAAGCACGTTCTTCAGACTGTATTGCAGCTCCAGCTGAAAATTGTTCTTGAATCTCAGAAATGTTTGCTGTCTGGCCTGGACTTCTCTTGTTGTGAAGTTCAGTTTCTCCTTCAAGGAGTTTTTCAGGGATTGCAGCGGGGTCAAGATCCCAGCTACCTTCGGGCAAGTTAGCACCTTCAACTTTGAGGGAGCAAGACGGGACCTGGTGTGAAAACCGTAGCATCTCTCGTCTTGGAACCCATCGGATGGCATCCTTGTCTGTGTTCCTTCGGTACACTGTCTTATATCCCTCCAGCTTAATCAGAGGCGCTACACAAACACCGTTATCTTCAGAATAATCGTCAAGAACCACGACCATTTCGTACTGGTGTCTTACCTCGTCTGGGGTTGTTCTGTTCCAATCCGGTGACCAGTTCCGGTAAACAGCCCAAATATCTCCACTTCTTGGATATATTCTTACACAACCTCCCCTACCAGCCTTCTCCCTAGCAAGAAGATGAGAGAATATGTTGACTTGCTCCACTGTTTCAGAATGGAACACTCTAAAACTTCCACAAGATTTGGTAAACCCAGAATCCAACCAATTTACGGTCCCAAATTCAGTGTCAGATTTTGAGCTCAAGTAGCTTATATAAATCTTGAATGGCTTCAAAGAGATTATCTCGCGAATTATACAATACAAGCGAGGCATGCCGTCTTCTTCATCATAGAGGGCCCATATCTGCTTCGGCTTAAAGCATTCTTCAGACCTATCCTGGTCAAAATCATGGAAGTCGGAATCTGGAACTGTTATAGAAACAGTTCTCTTAAGTTCCAATTGTTTATTAGCAGCATCAGCTTGAGCTAGCGCCTTTCTTTTCTCAGCCTCTGCAGCTGCTGCTTCAGCAGCCAACTTCATCTCTTCAAGCTTCCTACGAATTTCTGATCTTGCCCTATCAATTAACAACTGCCTCCCATCAATCGCAGGAGCAGCAGAACTCCGTCTTGTTAAAGTTTCAGGTGCTGAGGGAAGCTTAGCAGCAGGCTTCAATATTCCATTTGCATTGGTTGTTTTATGTTCTTCGGGAACATTTGCACAAACCTCGTCATACCCATTGGGATACGAGCTTCCTAATTCTACTTTTCTCTTCTTGGCAGGTCTCCCCCGTCTGGGTTTTGATGCTTCGTACTGACCAGTACACCCATTAGAGCTCGCATGACCCGTAGCCTTCACTGACTGATGCTTGCCGTTGGCTTTTGTCTGGCTTGCCTCCCCATTGGCTTGATAAAAGATAAAAGAAGATGAAGATAGTCCACTAGGGTCTGAGACGCCGACAGAATTTCCAGATGAGCTACCCTGAAATGATATATTAGAAGCATACTCAGATCTATATCCAGTATGATGTCCCGACACCACATTTGGTGCACCATAACCAGTAGTTGTGGGTATATATGCAACCCCACGACCATGGTTTCCATGACCATAACCATTCTCAGGCACATAAGAATAGTTATACTGGAAAGTACCATTTGGCGGGGCCAACCCAGTTTCAGCGGCAACAAAGACACCACGACAATTCTTGCAAGAAAGTCGTTTGTTAACATATTTCCTAAGATACTCATACTGGACATGACAGGAGGTACAGACGGTCCAAAATGTATCAATTCTTCCATGAGCAGAAAACTTGGAAGGATCACTATACCCAGCAAACAAACTTCTCCGTTGATCATAAGCACTTCTTTTAGCACTATCAGATAAGAGTGTCCATGCTTCAGAAACTAGCCGAAATGCACCATCAGCGCCGACAGTTTTGTTCTTATCGGGTGTAGCATTACAGCCATTTTCTTGTACTGCTTCTTCAATTTGGATTTCTCCACAGATGGGTCCACTCCAAGAATTGCATAGAAATCCAGTTCTCCAGTAGCTGTTGCCTCTGAAGCCATGTAGACTCCAAATGTGGCCACCATCTGGGATATACCCTCCAGTTCCTTACACAGTGTCTGAGCTCTCAAAGCATACTTCTGTGCTCCGACAAAATTTTTCTCCAAAAATTGTTTCTCAGCAAATGCTTTTGCTCTAACGGCTTCCTCCGTGTTGGATCCCATCTCAAGTCCGACTACAAGATGCAAGCTCAAATCCTCAAGAAAATCTAAAAATTACAAGCCGCATATGCCAGGTGATAATCCAACGGCCATACAAAAAACAGTCTCTACTTGCTGCAGAAAATGAAAAACAGATCATAAGACATTTGAAAATTTTCAGCTGTACACATAATATCGCACTGGATAAACATCATAAAACCATCAATGGCTTCAACAACCAAATTTAATTTTTTTTTTTTTAAAATAAAAAAATTCCTCCACTGCCCGAGCAGACAAATAATCCAAATTCAACAATCTTTGTGCCATTCAGCACCAATCAGAACAAATCAGTCTTAAATTCAAATTATCCACTTCACTCAACAAGCACAGCGAAAAAACATGCAAAATAATCGCCGCAAATTGTTCAAACTAGCTAAAACAAACAATTAAGAAACGCAAGCTTAATTTCAACTAAATTTTATACGAAAATCAACCCAGTCAAACAATTTCAAGCTGAATTCAACTAACGCCAAAATTAAACAAAACCTCCGAAAATTCAGCAAAATGTTCTTATTACAAAAGATTTAAGCTAAAAAAGCAGCGAAAACTCATCAAAAGACCACCATTTTAAGCACAAAAAAAAACGAACTAAACAAATGAGAAAATCACGAAATCTAAGCGAGATTCAGAAAATCCGGAACCAAATTAACTACAGAATCTCCCGATCCTCCAACTTTAGCTTCAGATCTACACAAAAATTAGGTTTAATTCGAAGAAATAGAAATCCACCGCATCATTCAAAAATCGCCACTAACAGAATTACCAAAAAAGAAAGACAAATAAACCGAAAAGGAAAGCTCACTTAGGATTAAGCTCGGAGCTGGCGGAGAGCAGAAACTACCTCAGCTGAATATTCCGGCGGCCGACGGCAGAGATTCCTCCAATAATCGGAGCACCAAAAATAAAATTAAAAATAAAAAATAATTATACTGTGAAGAGATTATTTAAACTAGAAGTAGAACTACAACTATACGCAGCAGTTAAAAAATTATGTTAATATGTATATATAAATAAATTGATTAAATATAAACTGAATAACTAAAAATGGAACCAAAAATATAATATGGTTATCAATATTTTAATTTTGATAATTATTATAGCTTTCTGAAAGTAACAGTTATTAATATTTAATTTGGGGAGCAGTCATCCAATGGTGCGCCCTATGCGCTATGCGCACCAAACAAAATGTTTGGGAAAAAAAGTTTGAAAATAAATATATATTAAATATTAACTAAATTATATTTCAAGTTATCATAATTCTTATTTTGTTTAAAATTTCAATGCAAGTTGTAAAAATTAAAATTAGAAAGGCAACTGAACTTGATATTTCACGATACGTAGAAAATGGTTTGTGTTTTATTTATTTTTGAAAATACATAATGCGTAATTTTTTCAATATAGGGTCATAAACCATAAATAGAATTAAATATAATCAATAAATTGCAAATATTACCATTTTGTATGGTGACAAGTTGTTGGGGAGTAACATGGAGTTGTGGGCCATAAAAATTATGTCTCATTTTCGTTCAACTTTATAGTACATAGAATAATATAAAGAATTATAAAGTATAAAATTAAAAGATTAGTAATTTATATTGAATGCTTCATTTGCAAGTTATTCTTCGACATAAATCGAAGGGTGATTAATAAACGTTGCTACAAATAGAGGTCTATGAAAATTTGTCATTTTAAAACATGATATATTTCTTGAGTTCTTACCAAGCTCAAACCTACAACTTATCCAACACATATTTACAACCAATTGTACTTGCATCATTATTACATTTTTGTTCTTTATGAAAAAGATATAGCCTAATTTTTGTGTGATTTTATTTTTTTGTGGGCTAATGTCTCTAAAGAAAGGACTTTAGTTGGGCAATTTTTAAATTTAGTGGGCTAAAGCCCAAGAAGGCCTAGTTTTAATAGGAAACTTGAAAAGGTAATAATAATAATAGGGTTATTTGCTAATTAAATTCTAATTTTTATTATACTTGCAAATTAGATACACTTTTAAAAACGTGCAAATTATATTCCAAAAATTTGATTTACAGTATATTCGTCTTTTTCCAATTCTTTCCAACAATGTGACAAATGGAATAATTACTTAGCAATAAAACGACTTCAATTTGTGATAGGTAGCAATAAAATGTATTTCATTTTCTAGTTCGTCATAAAAAATTGGAGACAAATTACAAATCAAACGATTGAGATTTAATTAGGATGCTCTAAAAGTTAAGTTTAATTTGCAACACCTTTGAAGGATTGAGATTGTTCTTTTTTAGGGGTTGAAAATTTGATATTTAATTATCAATAACCCCATAATTATAGATGGCAATGGATCGGATGTGGACCGGATCTTGTCAGGTCCGAATCGAGATCCAAATTTTTTTGCTTGGATCCGGATCTGATCCAGATTAATTGGGTTCAAAAAATTAGATTCAGACCCAAATCCATAAGATCCTCAAGGTCCAGGATCTAGACCCGGATCCACATGTTTTCTCTTTTAAAATAATTCTTAAATCAACTATAATTCGCAGTAATACCATAATAATAATCTAAATACACGATAATACTATAATAATTATTTTTAATTTATATAATCATCATTATACAAGAAGATACTTCATCTGTCACATTTAAAATGTTCAACTTTCATTTTTGGGTTGTCCCATTACAAATGTCACATTCCATTTTAGGAAGTTATTATCCCTTCAAAAAGTATGGACCATACCCACTTTTTTAACACTTTAACTAATTTATACATTTCTCCTAAATACTCGTGTCCAAAAGAAATGAGACATTTTAAATGGGACGAAAGAAGTATTAGTTATAAATTTACTTTTGCTTTTATGACAGCAAATATTATTGCAATATAGGAATAGAAGAAGTAACACACATATCTTAGCAAATAGACCACTCAAATAAAAAAATTTCTCAAATACACGATACAATTTTATGATGTTATTGACCTACCATAACTTAGTTTATCCAACTTCGACTAGAAAGAAAAATAATATAATACACTTACGAATAAAATAAAAATTATATATACATATATATTATATGGATCTATGGGCTGGATTTGGGCCTGATCTGGATCTCAGAAATCCAGATCCAGATCCTGATTTCATATGAATGATCTGGATCCTATCCAAATTCGTTGGATTCTATTTTTTGAAGATTCAGATCCTAAAAAATAGATATGGATCTTATGATCCGAACCAGGTCCAGGATCCACTGTCATCTCTACCCATAATGATACTCTTTTAAAAAAAATATTGTCTTTGGATCCTTGTTAGCAAAGGCCAAAGTGCAATTGGAAGGAACTTTGAATTCATTTATTTTTCCAATTATTTTTTGTGATATATGCTATGGGTTCAACATTAAATAGATCGATAAATAAACATGGTTGTATACCGAGTATTATTAAATACAATGTGTATAATTTATTTAATATGTATATGTATAGCTGTAACACAAATTTTCGTATTTAATTTTATAAACACGAAATTGTATACAAAATCAATATAATTTGGATCAAAGTACAATTGTGTGAGTCCGATCTCTATTGTCTCCTCTGATTCTACTCTTCGATTTGATTTGTTGAACGATCTTCGAATATTCTTCAAGGTTTATGATTTGATGATATCAATCTGAAGGACCTTTGTCTTGTTTGCAGATTTGTTTGTTGAATTTGACTTGATATCTTGAAGAACGCCGTGAAGATCTTCAAATTTGAACGTCGATACGGAGGGTTTTCACCTTGTTTCCGGATTGAACGCCGTCTTTTGGAGGTAGAATGCTTTGAATATTGAAGAACTTCTTGAATGTGTTGAGAGACTTTGTAGATAATTCCTCCAATACTTGAACTCTTCAATTAATTTGTGTCCTTTATGAGCCTCCTAAACCCCATATTTATAGTTGTAGGAAAACTTAATTTAGGAAGTTTAGGAATGGGCTTTTAGCTTAAACCCATAAATTTTGGGCCCATGGCATGATCTTCTTGATTTATTTCCTTTTTATGTAGAATTTGACATATGGTAACTTTTGATTATACCATAAATCCACATAAATTAAATATCAATGATATATTTAATTTTGGAATTATACTTAAGTAATTCGGTAACTTTTAATTGCCTACAAATTGCCCCATCGAGGCTCGTTCATGGACGAGTTGTCTTGAAAATGGACGAGTCTCGAGATTCATTTAGATAGTTTGAACAGTTTATACTCGTATTTAGGAGTTCTTGAATTTGAATTTGATTTTGAACTTGAATTTGTAAACAGTTTATACTCATATCTAGGAGTTCTTCAATTTGAATTTGAATTTATAAATAGTTTATACTCGTATTTAGGAGTTCTTCAATTTGAATTTGAATTTGAATTTATAAATAGTTTATACTCGTATTTAGGAGTTCTTCAATTTGAATTTGAATTTATATTTATAACTTGAGTTTGAATTTGTATCCAATCTTTAAACAATTTGAGCCAACTCGAGATTTGGAGCATTAGTAGAACTTTGTCCGATTATATTGGCCTCGTCCATAACTTAAGACATAAGGTCGACATATCAAAAGCTTCCTTTTTTTTTCGGCAATGCTCTTCCCTGCTCCATGTTTTATTGTCGACCTATGTTTCACAAAATCTTATTGATTTGCTTTGGATTCTGACCGTCGATAAAATGAAAAGGTATGGGCCTTTATGCATTTAAAAGGTAGTATCATTTTAATTTCTTGAGCTCAAAAGGATTTATTTAAAACCACCAATTTGCAATAGCCGTCGATAAATGTAAATCGCCACCTAAAACAAAACTCCAAACGATCGATACGCTTAACACATGTGGCTTCAAGACAAAATTTTCAAGGATAAGTGGCGAACATCCTTGTAGCATTTAATGTCATTTTGTTTGAAGGTAGCGACTTGTGGTTTGTTAATGGGGCAGATAAAAAAATGACAAAATTTTCTGCAAATTCAGTTTCATGTCATATTTCACTGCCTTTACTGATTTTTGTTTTGTCGCTGCAGAGTTTGTTGAAACCGGTAGACAACAAGTGGCCACACCTTCAGTTTTCATATTCGTCTCACTGTCTTTAGGGTTTACTGCCTTAGTTTATAAATAGGAACACCCACAACCCACAACCGTTTTTCTTTTACCCACGAAGTGTAACCTTGCAGCCATACCTTCTCTACGTTTCCATCTGCAATGGCGTTTCTTCTTATCTTACTTAGCATCAGAATAGTAGCAGGAGTAAATTCCAGTGGCAAGGGTGAGAAATCGAGGCCGCATTTCTATTTAGTGTCGTCGGCGGCGTGAGGGCTTGCACTTTGGAGACGAGGAACCACGCACCACGGAATCACGATTTCAGCTGCTCTGGCAGCAATACTATTCTCGCCACTTCTTCGCGTGATGCGGAGGAAGTCCCGCCGTAGATAGTTGTCCATAACGGAAGCAAGCGAGCGGGAGGCGGTGGAAAGAGGAAAAAACAAAACAAAAAACAAATTTGGAGATGGAGCGGCGGCGCGCGTCGTTGGAGCGATCTTCTTGCTTTTCGTGTAGAGAAGAGGCGCAACATTGCTGTTAGGATCCACATCGTGCGTGAGATCCGGAGAGGCGGCATGATGGCAGCTACAAAGTTCTTTGTTCATGCCAAGATATGGTACGATGGGCGTGATGGTGGCGGTGAGTTGAGGATTTCTTGGCTTTGGCGATGATGAGGCTCACGGAGCGGATCTGAAGCGGGGCGGCGAACCTGGCCGGAGCGGGCGGGCGCGGATGTGTGGCTGGAGTTTGAGCGACGGCGTGCCTCGATGCCGCCGGAGAAGAAGGCGCGCAAGTGGCGATCTTTGGAAGGTCGGCGGATCGACGAGACAACGTGGGTTCGCCAGTTTGGAGATGTCACGGTGGTGGTGTCGATCGGCGGGCTGTGTTGGGTGTCGACGATGAGGCTCATTGGGGTGACAGTGGCGGCGGAGTTCTGAAGGCGTGGCGCGGAGAGACCGAGCCATGCGGCGGAGCATAACAGCAGCGCGCGGCGATGCGCGACGGTGCGGCCAACATCTGTTGTTGTTCGGCCATGGTGGATGCGCTCAGTGAGAGAGCAATCGAGATGGGGGTAGGAATTTGATTTGGGGATTTTTTGGTGATGTCCTTTGTTTTGATTTGAGAGAGGCACTGCAGAGAGAGTGGTGGTCTGCGTTGTGTGTCTAGAGAGAGAGACTAGGAGAAAGGGTTTGTAGCTATTACCATAGCAATTGCTCCCAACGTTGGAATTGCCATAATTATGCTCCAAGTATAAGCCAACTTTTTTTAGAGAATATGCTGCGTGATTTATTTTTTTATATGGCAGATTATTTTCTTCCAATTTCTCGTAGCTTATTTATGATTTCTTGCCTTTTTATCTTTTCTCAATCTTTTATTTCTTCTTTTCATCAATCAATTGTGAAGGAAATTTTCCATGTATGAGATGTGTGCATCAACTATATAAAGGGTGCCATGGCATAGGATTTTTCACACAAACTTAAGTGAGAACAACGATCGTCAATTTCCCTTGAGCTCTTCATTCGTTTGAGATATCCACACAATTTTGAGGATACTTGATCGAAATTTTGGTGAGTTTCATCCTCCATGGATACAAGAAATCAATTCTAAGTGCTACCCAACATGTGTTTGATGATTGCTTGAGAGAATATTTTTGAAACATTGACTCATTTTAATTTTCTGCTGCGTTTTTTTTTTAACCCGACCTGCTTTGATTTTTGACTTGTAGGGTTCACTTAGTTGAGTAGGAGCTTGACTTGAAGGAATTCCTTACCGTCGTCGTTGCCCGATCATATTGCTTCCAAGTAATCACTCTTTGTCGAGCTTTATTTTAGTTCGTCAACTAAAGCTTTATTTTTAAATATCTTATTGTATGTCCTCATTTTTTATCTTCATCATACTTTCAAATCTTGATCGTCGCATTCAAATGAGGAGCTTCCTTTTAAAACTACTTGGGGTCTACCTCAACCACTACTCGAGGATCTTTCTCGACTACTACTTGAGGTCTATCTCGATAACTTCGAGAATCTTTCTCGACTACTACTTGAGGTCTACCTCAATAACTTCTCGAGAATCTTCTCGATCACTACTTGAGGTCTACCTCAATCACTCTCGATAATCTTTCTCAATCACTACTTGAGGGTCTACCTCGATAACTTCTCGAGAATCTTTCTCGACTACTACTTGAGGGTCTACCTCAATAACTTCTCGAGAATCTTTCTCGATCACTACTGAGGGTCTACCTCAATCATTTCTCGATGATCTTTCTCAATCACTACTTGAGGGTCTACCCCAATCACTTCTTGAGGATCTACTCAATATCCTATCAAAACTCCATTTTGAGAACCCAATTGGACTTGACGACTCAAGCACTATAGTCGAGCATGCATTTTATGCTTTGTAACATCGTATGCATAAACCGCATCAATTCCCACGTTTATTTATTTATTTTTTTATTATTTTTTTTTTGCAGTCATAACATGGTTTACTTCAAAGATGTTACTGTCTCTCGACAAAATTATTTGGTGATCTTGGACAACAAGGAACAACCCACCGACAAAGGAACACGTCTCAAAACTTACGATCCATTAATTGGCCACTTCGCCGGCAACTGGCCTAGATTCACAAGTCCTCTTCATAAACCGGTGTGGACCAAAGAGACTAATGTGACCAAAACATCTGTGGCGTGGACATTGGAATCAGCTCATCATCGACCAACTAAAGAGATTAACCCATTGTTGACTACGGGTGGCAATTGCCGAAGAAAATGCCAAGTGGGGAGAAAACATGGAGTTTCTTGGAGAATTTCATTATTTCAAAGGATATTGGGAATGGAGCGAGGATGTCCTTAGCCGGTTTGGAAACGAGCTTCGCAATGCTGGAATCTATGATCCAGTATATGCTTCCCTTTTCACCTATGATCGAAACACTGAAGTGATCAAAGCGTTTTGTGAAGCATGGTGTCCATCAACAAATACCTTGCTAACTTCAACAAAGCGAGCTATCTATTTCATTGTGGGATTTGCAATTTTATGCGGACTCCCGACAATGGGAAATTTTATGACGGTGATACCTTGCGAGAGAGCTCGTTGGTGTGGATCGAGAAGAAAACAATATGTTCCTACAAGTGCCGACATTTATTCCATGCTTATCATCTTCTTGGGAGCGAGGATGGTAAGAGTCCAAGATGCTCGATTAAGATTGAAGAATGGATCAAGTTCTAGTCAAGAAAGAACTCGAGGTACCAACTGACCTCCTCCGCAAAAAGAAGAAATCACTCGCTACAAACTTACTCACAATCCCACTGGTGAATTTAAGGCTCATGAGTTATGGACTTACGCGAAGGGTTTATTTATAAGGCTCGGCGTCGAGGAGAGGTATTGGGATGAGACACACTTAGCTGCCTACATTGCTTGTTGGCTGTGTGCTTTTGTTCTTCCCGATGGCGATGCTACATTGATTAGGCCCAACACATTCAAAATGGCAAGTATGATGGCAAATCAACAAAGGGTGGTTCTTACGATTCCGATTCGACTAGCATATTTAGAGGCCTAAACAAAATTGCAAATTCATAGAGCCTTCTCGAGTTGACAACATTCCTGTCCACTTTGTTTATGCTTGGATGGCGACTACTTCAAGATTCATTTCCGCTTGGCGAAATTCTTATGTTAGAAGATGATTCAATATTACGGTGAAGGAGGCGAGATACTACGACCATATCGAAGCTCGGAGGCGAATTCACAAATGGGATCAAATCGCATGGAGTTGCGCAATGTTCGGGAAGAACAAAGACATCACATATATTGATGGCGATAATGCGAAGAGTCGACTATTGTTTCTTCATGGCCATCCGTTCCAACTACCTTGCTCGGAGATTGGACGATTGCTTTATCATTGAGCCCTACAGCCCACATCGCTTTAGCCGCCAGTTTGGGTACTATCAAGTTCTTCCAGGCGTCCTTTCTCAAAACATTCGGGAAGTTGCTTTGGACGATGGCCTTAAGTATTGGCGTGCATGCGTGCTGCGTAGATCTGCGTCAAAGGCTTTCTTTCCATGTTTGACTTCAAGCGAAGAAATTCTCAGCGTTGATTACAAAAGCTGGTGGGATCAAGTGTATAGAAGCTCATTTGAGGAAAACATCTTAACTTCACTCAACCAAAGGCAAATGATATTTCCAAAGGTCATGACAGAGTGGAAGATATTGTTGAAAAAAGCTGTTGAAGCGGGCTCTTCTAAGGAAAAGCGTAAAGTGACTTGATTCATTTAGATGATTCTATGAGCAGCGGTGTTGAGCGCCATTGGAAGAAGAAGAAACATACTAAGTCTCCGGAACCTATTGAGGAACATGACCAAAGTGACCACCAAAACCCGAATGTCTTTACGGATGAGGTATTCTTCAAATCTTTCCTTGTTCATTTGTCTAAATTGACCTTCCTTCTTGTTAGGTACAATCGGAGGTTCTTGGGCCGATGACAAAGAAAGTTCACAAGCCGACCATGAGTGCATTGAGTCGACCATTTAAGCGAGGCGTCCAACCTTGGTGTGAAAGCAAGTGCTAAGCGGTACCAAGGCGGGGGCTATATCGAATTCAATAGTAAGAATATCTTTGACACGAGTTTAGGATATGTCTCAAAACATTTGGGGTGTTCTTCGTAGCAAGGTAACAAGGACACCGTTGCAATTCTTATCATCAATTGAAGATGAGATACGAGATGGCATGTCTCGTATAAAGGGCTTACAACAAGATTTTGATCTTTCTCGTCTTAGGCGAGTATCAACACACTTTTGTCAAGGTTGCCGCTTATGATAAGGCAAGATCGAATCTCGTGGCGTCGGGAGCATTCGCATAGCGACTCCGACAAGTTAAAGCTTGCCTTCGTGATGCTCGAGTTAAGGAGAGAAGAGATCTCCCAAGTCGAACTTATCAAAAGGAGCTTGCGAGCTTGACAAGCGGAGGAATGAGTTGACTATGTCTTTAAAGAGGCGTCATACATCACTTCAAATGGCTCAAAGTGAAATCGAGGGCTTTAAAGGAGATTGATAAGTTCAAAAGCCCTCTTATTGATCTTTGAAGTGTTGGAGAACTTGAAGAATTGAGAACATCTCTTGGAAGTTGCTCAAAAGTCCTTGGAAGATCAAGACCCATTTGCTTAGCTTAGTTTCCCTCTTTTTTTACTTTGCTTATCCTTTGCTTGTTTCTTCGTGGTGGACACTCATGCAATAAAATATTTGGTACTTTGCTTTACTCATGATTTCTCTCAAAGTTCACGCATTTCATCTTGAATATTTGTGTTCTTTAAACAAATTGATCCAAACGATGAATCATAATCACAACACCAAACATGAATATAAATCATGACTGAACTTAGAAAAATCTAAGTTGCCTACGTACCCTTTTAAGAGGGATCAAGTCAAAACGTAGTTCAAAAGATCAACTTATATTTTGAAGAGGTGGGGGCCGCATACAGTTTAAACTCTTGCGGGCCAGGAGTGACTATTTCTTTAACCACTATACAGACAAAGTGGAGTATATAATAGTTTAACCACATAAGTTTACCTTTTGGTGGGAGAAGTTTAGTAGTTTAACCACATACACTTTCTTTGGTGGCCACCGTGCACAGTTTATACTCATGCGGGTCAGGAGTAACATGCAGTTTAGGCTCGTGCGTCATGGAGCTGTCTTGCCTCTTTGTTTTTAGTTTTTTGTTTTTTTTTTGTTTTTTGGTATACATACATGCTTCACTGCTACTTTTCAGGGATAATAGCGCTTCAGAAACTTTCCATTGATCGGCCCAATTCTCACATTGTCTTCCGAAATCAACTTATATGCCCCATTGGTGTAGACTTCCTTGACGACATACGGACCATCCCATCTTGATATGAACTTGTTCCCCACACGATGCGTGGTAATAATCGGCCTTCTCACAGCGAGCACTAAGTCTCCAACTTGGAAAGAACGTATTCGTACTTTTTTGTTGTAAGTTTTTGAAAGACGGGCTTGATAACATTCTAATCTTTGTTGGGCTTCTAGTCTCTTCTCGTCTAAAGCTTCCAGTTCTTCAAGGCGCAGACGAGCATTTTCTTCTTCGATTAAGCGCTTCTTGGATAGCAATTCTTAGTGATGGAATTTCTTTGCTCAAGTGGAATCGACTTCCACTCCATATACCAAAGAATATGGAGTTGCTTGTGTAGGAGTCCTATGGGTGGTTCGGTATGCCCACAATGCTTCTCCAATTCGCTCATGCCAATCACGCTTTAATTTGGCCACGACCTTTTCAACAAGTTGCCTGAGTCTTATTGAAGGCTTGACTAATCCATTAGCGGGCGCATTGTACATGGATGATTTTCTTTGCTTAAATCCAAACTTTTCACAGAGTTTATTCATCAAAGTATTGTTGAAAGGTGTTCCATTATCAGTGACGATATATCGTGGAATCCCAT
Organism: Salvia rosmarinus; assembly: GCA_036937905.1. Taxonomy (NCBI): domain Eukaryota; kingdom Viridiplantae; phylum Streptophyta; class Magnoliopsida; order Lamiales; family Lamiaceae; genus Salvia; species Salvia rosmarinus. The sequence continues at coordinate 35,572,017 of CM072817.1, forward strand.
AACGATAGATGATGTGGGCTTTGATGAAATCAACAACAGTTTCTTTCTTTACTTCTCTTAAGGAAGAGCTTACGCCCATTTAGAAGTAGTCGGTTCTTGCCAAGATATCTGGATGCCCCCGATGATTTCGTCAAAGGTCCCTCGACATCCATGCCCCAAGCATCGAAGGGCGAAGCGATTGTGGGATGAAGTGGCTCGGTGGTTGGTGAATGAGATTTGCGTGAAATTGGCAAGCTTGACATCATGCGCATAATCCATGCAATCTTTCACCATTGTTGGCGATAATAACCCATTCTTTTGATTCGAAAGTGTAACTTTGGTCCAGTTGATGGGCGCCACACACCCGAACGCGCTTCTTCCATGGCTTTGATAGCTTCTTCATTATTTAAACATCTCAAAAGACTCCATCAAATGATCGTCATAAAGTGTACCTTTGAAAAATATAAAGCGGGTGGCGCGCCGCCAAATGTCGATTCTTGATGTGGGTCACTGGCAACTTATCATATTTCAAATAGTCGACCAACAATTGGCGCCATCCTCTTCTTCAATTTCAAAGACTTGACAATATTGCTTTCACTATCTTTGCAATCTTCTTCGTCGAATATAGGTGGTACAACCCAACTCACGGCATATTGGTATATGGATTTCTCCTTCGGACATGGCTATTGTGGACGCGAGTTTAGTGATGCATCGCTTGCTTATTTTCGCTTCTTTGGACATGTTCAATTTCAACGTCCCCCAACCATCTAATGAGTTTTTGGGCATACTTGACATATGGAAGTAACTCAAGTTTCTTGACTTCATATACACCAAGTATTTGGTTCACCACCAATTTGGAATCTCCATATACTTTGAGGTGTAGCCGTTTTGTATCCACCGCCATTTCTAAACCAAGGACAAGCGCTTGATATTCTGCTACATTATTGGAGCAATTTTTAGTCAAAGTGAAGGAATATGGCAAAACTTATCGTTCGGTGACACAAACACGACACCGACACCGGCTCCTCTCTACGTGAGATGATCCATCAAAAACATCACCCAGGAGGCAAATTTCTATTGGAAGTGCATCTTCATCCGGGAGGTCATCGCTCAATTCCCACTCGGTGGGATTGGATGATCGCTAAGAAATCACCAATACTTGTCCTTTGATTGCTTTTGAGAAACATATACAACTTCAAATTGTTGCTGTTGGAGATACCATCGTGCAAGTCTGTCGACAAGGCAGACCTTGACATCACAAATTTCAAGGGGTTTGCTTTGGAGATCAATCGCACCGTATGAGCTTGGAAGTAATGCTTAAGCTTCTGGATGGAGAATATCAAGGCCAAACATAGCTTCTCAATTGGGGAATACTTTAACTCATTTGGCGTCATTGTTCTGCTCAAGTAGTATAACGCATTTTCTTTCCCATTTTCATTTTCTTGTGCAAGTAATGCCCCCATAGAACGTTCTTGAGCAGCAATATACAAAATCAAGGGACGGCCTGCTACTGGTGCCACTAAAACGGGAGGTCTCATCAAGTAAGATTTGATACTTTTGAAAGCGTTGCTACATGACTCGTCCCACTTGAATTGTATACCCTTCTTCATGATTCTGCTAAATGGTTGACATCTTCCGGCCAAATTTGAAATGAACCTTCGCAGGTATGCCAATTTTCCTTGCAAGCTTTTTAAGTCGTGGATGTTCCGAGGCTCAGGCATCTTCAATATGGCATCAATCTTTGCTTGTTCGATTTCTATCCCTTGATGACGGACGATGAACCCAAGAAATTTGCCAGACTTGACCCCAAATGCACATTTGAGCGGGTTCATCTTCAATTGATACTTTCGGAGTCGCTCGAATATTACTCTCAAGTCTTGCAAATGATCATCCCGTCGTCTGGTCTTCACCACCAAATCATCCACATAGCACTCAATGTTCTTGTGAAGCATATCATCGAAGATTTTCTGCATGGCTCTTTGATAAGTGGCGCGACATTTTTAATCAAATGGCATCACTTTGTAGCAATATATACCTTTTGAGTCTGAACGCCGTCAATTCCTCATCACTTGGTGACATACGGATCTGGTTATATCCGGATGATCCATCCATGAAAACAATGCTTCATGCCCAATTGTAGCATCGATCATCAATTCGGCGATAGGCAGAGGAAAGTCATCCTTAGGACATGCTTCATTTAGATCCCTGAAGTCCACACATACGCGAATCTGTCCATTTTTCTTTCTCACTGGAACAATGCTTGAAATCCATGTCGGATACTTGACTTCTCGAATAAATCCAACATCGATGAGTTTATTCACTTCACCTCAATCAATGGAATTAACTCGGTGAAATCGACATTGAGCTTGCTTAATGGGTCGTGTTTCTTTTCGATGGCTAAATGATGAACTGCTATATGTGGGTTCAATCCCGGCATCTCCTTATATGACCATGCAAATATGTCTTTAAACTCTTTAAGCAGTTCAATATATAAGCATTCTTCATCAACGGTCAACAATGCGCTGATATAGGTGGGTCGTGGATCATCAACGGAGCCTAAGTTAATTTCTTTCAACTCGTCGACAGTAGACTTGACTCCTTCCTCAAATTGTTGAGGAGCTATTTCAGCATCTTCCTCTTCGATGATCACTTGTTCACATGAGGTTATGTGATTTGATATGACAACATCATCGTTTATTTGTTCACTATTGGTGGTATAGTAAGATGAACCCACACTCTCTCTATCTTCTTCATTTTTGGCGACTTGTGTAAAGACGACAGTCTTCATCTTAGCCTTCAATTCTTTATCACATGACACAAGTAATGTGGTACATCTTTTCATGCGAGAAGGAATCAAACTCCTCAGCTTTGACGTCATATGTGGTTCATTGCTGTATTCGGCTATGTTGCGCTTTAAACCCTTGCCTTTGCTAAGTCTTTTGAATACAGACACTCGTTGATCCTCTTTTTTACCTATCCTTTTGAAAACGGATACTCTTTGAGTTTTTCTTCCAATTGAGGATTCATCGGTTCCCTCTTCGCATACACAGTTAGCAGTAGCCCTTTTGATGGCGATACGAATAGGACTATGTGTGACAAGTCCCAAACCTGCCTTGGAGTTTTGGGTAGTGTGATCATTCTTTTTCAAGAGTGGTTTGGACATCGAGCTCTCATGAGGATTGTATCCAGCACCGACGAGAAGCTTGTATGCTTTTGGACCAAAATGCTTAGTGATTTCGTTACTTGAAAATTCTCCATGTTCAGTAGCACTACCTTGTTTTGGTCGAACAAATCCTCCAAGTGGTTGGGGAATCGGCTTCTTGGCATCAATCTTTGTTAAAGGCATAACAAATCCTTCTATCTTTGGAGGAGTCTTTCTTCTTTGCCTTGTGAATGGATTCGACTCTTTATGCCGTTCATCATTTTCCGCCATTATAGTCTTTGTCTTCACCATATAATACTTTGCATCGGTAGTATGATTCAACCTCCGTGAAAGGTTTTGATCACCGACCACTATTCTCACGGTACCATTTGATGATACTTGAAGCATTGGTGCAGCGTGGAAGGACAACACCATTTTCATGAAGCCATGGTCGCCAAGAAGCATGTTGTAAGAGGTCTTGGCATGAATTACATGGAGCAATACACTTGAACTCATGTCATCCATTAACAATTTCAATCTTATGGTGCAAGAGCTCTTTGTCCTTGATGGTTGAATCCTTGAATCATCAACCGATCTCTTTGGATAACTCTTTCTCTTCAATTCCTAATTCATTTAATGTTCTTAAAGGTAGGATATTGACTGCCGACCCTCCATCGATAAGAACTCTATTGACTTTTTGCTCATAGGTGAAGCAACTCACAAATAGTGGTCTATTATGAGGCTCAGACCCAAGCTGCAAATCTTTGTCGGAGAATGTGATTGTTAAGACATCTTCGTCGTCCATAGCATTTGATCTGAACTGCTCTCTTACATGATTTGTCGTGTCATATAGAGCCGCAACACCTTCAATTATGTCACTAAATTCGGTGGTGAGAACATTTACGGCTGCACTATCTTCTTCAAGTGATATTTTTCCTTCTCGAGATAAGCGCATGACTCTATCCTTGAATATGAAGCAGTCATGTATGGGGTGCCCAACCAATCGATGGTATTTACAGTACTTTGGGTCATCAGTTCGTCCTGCCTCATTTGGCCGCTTCATCTCAGGTAGCTCGATGAGTCCTTCTTTGAGCAAATCGTCGAAGATTCCAGAGACATCAGAGTCCAAGAAAGGGTATTGTTTTTGTTGCATTTCTTTTAATGTCAGCTTCCTTTGACTTATTTCTTGAGAAGTATTTTGATTGTTGCCTTGATCAGAATCCTTCTTTAAAAACTTGACAGCCGTTGCCTTCACCGCCATTGATTCTTTCTTTGGTGCCTTGTCAAATGGTTTTGCCCCTCTTTTGAATTCTGGCTTCTCCTTGAACCTACGAGGTTCATGGATTGGAGGCTCTTCAATTCCACTGGCTGCCATGCTTAGCTCCATATCGTGAGCTCTCGTTGCCAACTCTTCAAATGTTCTGGGTTGAATTCCTCGTAGAATGTATTGTAGGCCCCAATGCATCCCTTGAATACATATCTCGATGGCAGATGATTGAGATAATCGATCCTTGCAATTAAGGCATAAGTTCCTCCATCTATTGATGTAGTCGATCCTCGGCTCTTCTTTAAATTGGCGAGAACTTGTAAGTTCCACCATACTGACCGTCCTTCTCGTGCTATAAAAGCGATTGAGGAACTCATGCTCTAGTTGTTCCCAGCTATCGAAAGAGTTTGCCTCCAAATCTGTGTACCAATCGAATGCATTTCCTTTAAGAGAACGAACAAATTGCTTGACTAGATGATCTCCAAAGGTGCGGCGTTGTTACATGTTTCAACAAAGTGAGCTACATGTTGCCTTGGATTGCCTTTTCCGTCAAATTGTTGGAATTTGGGTGGTTGGTAACCATGAGGCATTCTCAAGTTGTCGATCCTTTGAGTGTACGACTTAGAGTAGATTAAAGATGACTTGGAGCTTCCATCGAATCGATTCTTCATAGTTACCTCGATGAATTCCTTTAGTTGATCTATCGGGATGAAACCATCGGATGAAACTTGAAGGTTTTTCGATTGATTTTCTTTCTTCTTTGTTTTCGTGGAGCTCTTCGTCCTCATCATCCCTTTCATTTTCCTCGTCATTTACGTGGCTTGACTCTCCTTTTCTCCTTTGAGCTTTGCAATTTGTGCATCTTGCACTTGGATATGTTTATTTAAAGATTCAACCAACCGTGAGATTCGCAAGTTGTTCCTCCACGATTGAGGTGTTTGTCATCATAACAGAGCATCAAATGAGTAACTTGTGATGGAATGTGGGCGAGGGGCGAAGCCTCTTCCAGTAGCTCTTTTCTTTTATTGTGGCAGGTGTTGCTCATTTTCTGTGGCAATGGTGACTTAGAAGCTTCTTGAATTTGTTTAGCTTTGCTTGGCGTGAGGACACCAATGCTCCCGAAGAAATTGGAGGTGACCATCGTTAGCTTTGGTGGAGAGTAGAGATGAGAGGTAGAGATGTCCCACCCAGGCGTGCCAAAATTTGTAACACAAATTTTAGTATTTAATTTTATAAACACGAAATTGTATACAAAATCAATATAATTTGGATCAAAGTACAATGTGTGAGTCCGATCTCTATTGTCTCCTCGATTCTACTCTTGATTTGATTTGTTGAGCGATCTTGAATATTCTTCAAGGTTTATGATTTCGATATCAATCGAAGGACCTTTGTCTTGTTTGCAGATTTGTTTGTTGAATTTGACTTGATATCTTGAAGAGCGCCGTGAAGATCTTCAAATTTGAGCGTCGATCGGAGGGTTTCACCTTGTTTCGGATTGAGCGCCGTCTTTGGAAGTAGAATGCTTTGAATATTGAAGAACTTCTTGAATGTGTTGAGAGACTTTGTAGATAATTCCTCCAATACTTGAACTCTTCAATTAATTTGTGTCCTTTATGAGCCTCCTAAACCCCATATTTATAGTTGTAGGAAAACTTAATTTAGGAAGTTTAGGAATGGGCTTTTAGCTTAAACCCATAAATTTTGGGCCCATGGCATGATCTTCTTGATTTATTTCCTTTTTATGTAGAATTTGACATATGGTAACTTTTGATTATACCATAAATCCACATAAATTAAATATCAATGATATATTTAATTTTGGAATTATACTTAAGTAATTCGGTAACTTTTAATTGCCTACAATAGCATATATTTCATACCTCATTATCATTTGAGGCATAAATTATAACATGAAAACGTAAAAAAAAACAAACTAATCAATTCACAAATATGCATGTTATGTTAAATTACGATGTGTTCTAAGTACTCTCTTTACGTAAGTAGAAAATAAGTAACAAGACTCAAGAGACAAAAGCCAAAAAATATCCGAAAAGGAGCTCGCGAGAAACAGGGTGAATTTTGTTATTCAATTTCAAAAATAAATGGAATTTTAGAAACCAATAATAAATTATTTAAAATATAAACCAAAAATAAATAAACAAAATATATATCCATCCCTTTTTCAAACGTTCACAGCTTTGCATAGGAACATGAGCGACGACGGCGCTGCCGCCGCATCCCCACCTAGCCTCCCTGCTCCGCCGCCTAGAAATAGCCTCTCATAATAATCAACGCAGAACAACGAGAGCGAGAGCTCCACCTCATGGCGAGTCCAGACCCTCCTCTCCAGCTCGCCGCCCGCCCTCATCTTCCCGAGGCGGCTGAGCACCGGCTTCACGCACACCGTGTAGAGGCGGCGGTATCCCCCGAGCGCCACCACCACAGTCCTGACCCCCTCTGGCGGCGGGGAGAGCTGGCGGAAGCAGAGGTGCTCCCAGAGGGTGTCGTTGCGGGTGAGGGCGCACCAGAGGCGGCAGACGCAGGCAGCGACGCCGAGGGCGTGGTCGTCGAGGCGCTTCAAGATCTCAATCAGCACGTCCATGTTGTCGTTGATGCAGAAGTACTTCCTCTTCTTTTCGTCTTTCTCATCATCGCCTATTTCACGCACTTGCACCATTGTGTGTGTGAGAGAGAGAGAGAGAATGAGTTGTTGAAATGCGCAGTAGAAATGAGGGTGTTGGTTATACATACAAGTGATTACAGAGAAATTAAGTTGTGAAAGATGGATATTTATAGCACAGAAAAAAGAGGGGAAGAAAATGAATAACAATAAAACATACGCATGTGTGTGTGTGTGTGTGTGGATGGGGAAGGGGCGGGGGTTGGGGGGATCTAAGGAGGAAGAGAAGAGGCCAAAAGGGATGGTGACAAGATGGAGAACTGTGACCAAGGCAAAGCATTGAAATACTAATATAATGGGGGCGTGGGGTTAGGGTAGGGTAGGGGGGTGTCAAAGTGTATTAAAAAATAAGTATTTGTTTTGTTGGTTTTTTGATTGTTTCTAGTTGTTTTATAAAGAAGGAGAGAGATAGAAAGATAGTAGAGGGCCGTTGGTGAAGGTGGGATTTACTTTAAAAAGTAAACGTTGTATGTGTGTATGTGTGTGGTTTTGGGGGCTCTGCATGGAACTTCTGAAAGTCTACAAGTTTTTGTTATTATTCCCATGCAATGTTTAAGATATTATAACAAAAAAAAGGTCGTCTACTCTACACACACGTGTGGTGTGTGTATATATGTAGTTCTATATATCTACATAATATATATTGTCACTCTTAATTTTTAAAAATTATACCCGTCTCACATGTAATCTACTGCTCTTTTGGGACATCGATTACAAATAATTTTTGCAATTTCTACATTTCATATGACTTTGGTGCCTTTACAAAGTAATTTGAGAGGCTAAACACTTATAATTATTTATCCAACCACAAAATGAAGCAATATTGCAAAGATACAAAAGAAGTAGCAATCCTAATAACTCTTGGAAATCACAAGAAGATACTAAAGGTACTAACATGTTATTGTATAGTATCGTGAAGTTTATTCAATACGCACCGAAAATAGTAATTGCGGGTTTCCCATGAATTAAAAAATATATATATTATAGGAAACTTAGTTATTTATATAATTTAATTACTTTTCAAATTACACATAATTCCGTATTTAAAAGTGTCAATTATATAAAAAAAATGTCAAAAATATTATCTATTTTTATTCTTTAATTAGAAAGTGTCATTTCCATTTAGAAAAATTATACTATTCTTAATAAAATTCTTATACTAGTTTCGTCCTCATTTTTATGCGATTAATTAAAAGGCTTTCGCATATATATTAGATGAATGATGCAATGTTGAGATCCCATCAAAGGGAAAGATATGGAAGCAATAAAATCACGGTCATAGTCCAGTCTCCAATATCTGACTGGATTTCCAATTCACAAAAGAAAAATTCCAAACTTCTATGAGACAGAGAGCGTATATCTAATGGAAATTTTGAAGGAAAAAAAATCCATTAAAATCAGTGCCTGCAAATTTCCAATCACACCTTCCTACTTACAAAGACTCCTCAACAGTCATAACCTTTCACTGTTTTCTATTGGGTTGGATTCTTGTATCTTGGACACACTTTTCCCCAACACACACACATCCACGTGTGTGTGTGTTTGCGAATTTTGTGAGTATTAAATTCTTGGTTTGGGAGGAATTTTGATGGTTTTTGCAAGCTTGCAAGAAAGGGCCCCCAAAAAGTTGCACAACTTTTTCTTTTCGTCTTATACTTTTTTATTGGATCTCACTTGCTCACCCTCTTATCATAAGTACTTTGTCGTTGTTCCAAATTGAAGTAAAAGTCAAACACATAAATTTTCTGAATTTTGTTATGGAAATTTGCGTTGATTATGATTAACCATTTTTGAATGGCAATTCTCTGCAAGTACATCTTGTTAGGGTGAGATTCGGTTCGGTTTTGGTTAACCGAAATCGAAATAAACCGAAATAGCTAATTGAAAACGATATCAATCGATTAATCGGTTAACCGATTAACCGATTCGGTTAGTCGGTTCGGTTAGTGGTTAACCGAATCGATTAACCGATTCGGTTAGTCGGTTCGGTTAGCGGTTAACCGAAATTAAAATTAAACATTTTTAAAAAATATAAAAATACAAAAATTAATCGAAAATAACCGAAATTAACCGAAATAACCGAAAATAACCGAGATTAACCAAAAATAACCGAGATTATTTCAATTTTCCGGTTTCGGTTTTCGGTTAACCGAAAACCGATACCCGTTTAAGCACCCCTACATCTTGTGGAGTGGACGCATAGTGATCTTGTGATTTGAAATCAAGAATTTAGATTATTACGTTAGGCATACTAGGCTATTTTTTATTTTATTTTTGAAAACAAGAACGACTTTATTCAGAACACGAATATGGTGTATGAAGAAGATCCACCATAAAAGTTAGGGGTTCATTCCAAACATGCGGTGTATTAGAATTTATAGCAACTTTAGCTAAACAATGAGCAATAAAATTAAACTCTCTTTTGATGTGAATAACTTGAAGATCTCTCTCCTATCCATCTCCGCCGACAATTAGCATGGCGCTCCCAACTCGGAAAGATCTTCGGCCCTCGACTTAATGGCATCACAAGCGGTCTTAAAGTCAGACTCGATAAAGCACTTGCCAATATTGAGGCTTTTAATCCAAGATAAAGCCTCTCTAATTCCCATAATCTCGCCCTCTTCCACTTTAAACATCCCGTTCTTCCTAAGAGCCTTAGCCGAAACAAAGGATCCCATGTAATCCCGGATGCAAATGCCAATGTCAGTCGAATGCTTCTCCTCAGAAAAAGCTGCATCCACGTTGCATTTAAACCAGCCTGCCTCCAGGTCGTGCCACCCCTGGCATCCCCTCTACGAGCCATCTCTCCCACTCAACGTCTTGGCCTCCTTCGCTGCCAGCCAACTGTCTCTGTACTCCACAGCGTCATGCACGATCTAGCCGGAGTCGAAAAAATCTTTTTCCAACAAGCATTGTTCCTATCCTTCCAAATCTTACACATAATCATGCCAATTCTTGCTAGACAATCTCCCTCGCCTCTACTGAGAATGGTGAAAAGAGCATCCTCAAAAGCAAAAAACTCCTCCTGAATATTCTCCAGAAACGTGTCCACCCTTACCACTTTCCAACAATTGATCGCAAATGGGCACGGGAAAAGGGAATGCCATACCGTTTCCACGTCTCTTTGACAAATGTTGCATTCCCCTTCCACCAACACAACCCTAGTCCAAAGATTTGCCTTCGTGGGGAGGTTATTGCGAGCCGCTCGCCACAAAAAGACCCTCACTTTCTGAGGAACATCAAGTCTCCATATAAGCCTCCACCTCTCTTCTAAAGCCCACATATTGTTTAAGGTGAGCGAGCATGCGAGCTTGTACGCCGACTTCATCGAATATTTTCCGTTGTTAGAGAAATGTCATATGAGCTTATCTTCCTGGGACCCTGACTGTAAAAGGATGTTGCTGATTTCCTTGGCATCTCTATCATTAAAAAGACCCTGAATGCACTCACAATCCCATTCGTTGGCTCCCAGTATCATAAGATCTATGACCTTCATGTTACCTAAGGTCTCGAAATAGCTTGTAGAAGGTTAGAAGTTGTCGTCTCTGCGCAGCCAAGGATCTCTGAACACCCTGATTCTCTCTCCATTTCCCACCCTCCAGCGCACACCCTTTCTAACCAGATCTTGCGTTGCACAAATGCTCCTCCACGTAAAGCTAGGGTTGCCTCCTACCTTAGCTGACAAGAAATCACTACCGGGAAGTATTTGGCTCTCAGAGGGTCACCCTGCTTACGAGGGCCTCTAGATCGTTCATGAGCTGCCAGCCTATCTTACCGAGCATGGCTATATTGAAAAGTTGGAGACTCCGGAAACCCATACCACCCTTATCATTTTCCACGCACAGCCTTTCCCACTTCATCCAACAAATACCTTCGTTCGTATCAGATTTTCCACCCCACCAAAACCTGTTCATCATCCTTTCCAACTCCTCGACCGTGCCAGTAGGAAGCATGAACCGTAAATGCGAGCGAGGAATAGCTTGCGCTACTCCTTTGAGAAGAACCTCTTTCCCTGCTCTCGATAATTTCTTGTCCTGCCACCCTTGGATACGCTTTCAGAGCCGCTCTCTAAGAAACCCAAAAATCTCCTTCTTTTTCCTCCCAATAAGAGAAGGTGAACAAAGGTATCGACTTGTGTTTAGAGGTTGTGATACTCCTAATACACTCGATAGAAGAAGCTTTTCTTGCTCACCCACGTTTCTGCTGAAAAAAATTCCCGACTTTTGGTAATTAATGGCTTGCCCCGACGTTTCCTCATATTTGCCCAGAATATTCCTTAACTTAGAACACTCATCGGTTGAAGCCTTGCAGAAGAACATGCAGTCGTCAGCGAGCATAAGATGAGAGAATGGAGGTCCCGTTCGGCCCATACGGATCCCATGCAAACTACCTCTTGCCACTTCATAATTCAGACTTGAAGAAAGCCCTTCAGCACATAGGATGAAAAGATAAGGTGATAATGGGTCCCCTTGCCGAAGCCCCCTCTTAGGAATAATAGGGCCAATCAACTCTCTATTCACGAGGATGTCGTACTTAACCGAATTGACACACATCTTCATCTAGCTTCTCCACTTCGTTCCAAACCCCAGCCTTGCCAACACAAAATCGAGATACTCCCAATTCACTCTATCATACGCCTTGCTAATATCTATTTTCAGCGCAATATCCCCCACTTTTCCCCCCCATCTTCCTTTTCATGGAATGGATCGCTTCAAAAGCTATAAGAATTTTGTCTTGGATCGCTCTGCCTCCGATAAAAGCGCATCAGCGAGATCCCACTAGAGCCGGGAGAACTCTTTTCAACCTATTACAAAGGACCTTTGATAGAATCTTGTATAACACGTTACAGAGGGAGATCGGCCAAAGGTCCTTCATGCTAGAAGGCTTCTCCACCTTTGGAATAAGGACAATAGTCGTTTTGTTTAGGTCCTCCGGCCGCCGCCCCTCGTCTAGCCATTTGCAGCAATGAGAGAAAATATCTTTTTGCAGATGGGCCCAGAATTTCTGATAGAAGAGAAGGTTAAAACCATCCGGGCCCGGCAACTTATCAGGGTGCATCTGGAAAATGACTTTCTTAACCTCCTCTATATGTAGTGGCTTCATCAGCTCACCATTTGAATCTTCCGAGATGATAGTGTGCAACCTGCTCGTGCTCGTATCCTGAGCCTGACTAGTATCAGGAGCCTTGAACAGATCCTTGAAATAATCAGCTGCCACTTCTCGGACATCTTACGCCTTACTCGCCCGGTGCCGTCTTCCTGAAGCTTGTGAATGGCATTAATTTTCCTACGCGCCGACGCCATCGCATGAAAGAATTTAGTATTCCGATCCCCTTCTTTTAACCAAAATTGTTTAGCTCGTTGCCTCCAATACGTCTCATCTTTTAATAAAATATTAGCTAATTCCCTCCTAGCTCCATCGATAGCCAATACAGACCGCATGTCTTGTCTTCCTTGGAAATATTTAATTTTTTCATTCAAGAAAACGTTTCCTAGCTTTTTCTCGATTTTTTTTCTAGCCCTTTCTATATAGAGATAGCCGTTACCGATAACTTGTCCAATATTTGTAGCCCATCCAAGTTCTGCCAACATCTCCTCACCATAATTGGTAGCTCGGGATCCAAACACCAGTTATTTTCAAACCTAAACCTTCTTCTAGCTGTGTGCTGCCTTTCAGTATCAGTTTTGAGAATGATAGGACAATGGTCAGAGATCGGCACATGCACCGCCTCAAGGCTGCTACTTTGGAACATGCTTAACCACTCTGCATTGCCCATCCCTCTGTCCAGATGCTCTTCCATAGCAAAATCTGTGCCCAACCTCCTAGCCCAGGTGAACTGGTAGCCTTTTAATGGAAGATCCACCGAACCACTATCCAGACAGCTGCTTGAAAACCATTGAACAACCAGTTAGGGTGAGTGATCCTTCCTCGCTTATCTGCTGCACAAAGCAGATCATTAAAGTCTCCGAAAATAAACCAAGGCCGATTCTCCACCCTACTCAGCTGGCGTAGAAGGTTCCATGACTCTCATTTTATTTCTTTCAGGAAGTCAGTAGAACCTATCGACCTCCAATCCCCTATAATCCAACACCTTCAAATCAATATGATTTCTAGAAAACCCGATCATCCTGCACTCAGAAGAATTCTTCCACAATAGACAAATTCCACCACTTCCTCCAATACAATCCACAACAAAACAGCCTTCAAACTTTAATCGAACCCTCACGTCTTCCACTCTTTGTTTATGGGCAAGAGTCTCACACAAGAAAATAAAACTCGGCTTGTGAACTCGAAAGAGCTCACAGAGCGTCGGAATTACAAGAGGATGCCCCAACCCCCTGCAATTCCAGCTAAGGAGAATCATTGAGGTCGGCCGGTCCCTACCCTGGGATCTACCGTTAAAAAAAAATTCCACTTCTGTCGTGTTCGGGGCATTCCAATAGGAGAACATCCGTTAGAAGATTCTTGTTTGGAAATGTGCCCTGCTCATTTTCCCTTCTACGCTTTCTCTCGTCACCAGGGGTAGATTTGTAAATAGAGTTTTGCATGGGGGGTAGATTACTAACTCCTTCAATCTGCACGTAAGGAAAATCCTTGCCCGAATAAGAGCCTTGATTCTTGACACTATTACCTCCTATAGATTTGCCTGAAAGATTGTGCCTGTCTCCAGCTTCGTGTGTTACCTCATCTCTCGCCTCAGATCCCTTAAATCTCGCCTTTTCCCTAACTTCCTTAACCTGCCTCGGATCGCCTGTGAAGATCCGCTCCTTCCTCATGTGATCCAAACTGAACAACATCATTTTGGATGATTGATATGGTCAGATCTCGTCGTCTAGAAGGACCTCTGATCTCTACCTCCGGCCGATCCCTTGTCTGATCGTAGCCACCTCTCACTATCCACCAATCCACTCCTCCGATCAGCTGCCTTCAGCCAGACACCCCACTCCTTAGTTATTGGCTCACGCTCAGCATTGACAAGGTTGTCCTAGTAACTTTCGGAATGACCGAGCCGTCCACATATGAAACAAAAAATATGAAGCTTCTCATATTTAAAATTAACGATGAATGTGTTGCCATCTCTATTCTTTATCTTCTTGAATCTCTTCAGAGGCTCAGCCACTTTAATCGCCACCTTTATGCGCATATACTGCCTCCACACACTGGTGGAGTTGGAAGTATCGTACTCAACAAAATTGCCTAAGAAATTACCCAATAGCTTTCCTATGCCCTCTGTAACAAAACCTGCCGACAGATCATGGACTTGTACCCAAAATTGTAGGGAGTCGAGGGGGACTTTAAGAGGGAACTCGTTGCTCTTCAAGGCTGTGAAGAATAAGGGGTATGTTGCCATACGTTCATGGGCCCTCGTCTATAATCCTCAAAACGTCAACCGAATGAAAGAATTGAAAGATATAACGACCGTGACCTATGTCTTTGACGAAAACCCTTTCCCTGGCCTCCAAATTCCAACCAATCTAGCCCTCATAAGGTTAAAATTTATGGGTTGATCTGTCAGAAATCTTCCAACCAGGCAAAGATCCACCTCAACATTTGAGACTTCTTCATGCACTCCTACAAGTAGCAGTTCGTCGTCCTCCTTGGAGATATTAAGATTAGCCATTTGCTCATCCATCGGGCAGGGGATAACCGAAGATGGAGAGAGAGACTGACCAGAAACAACCGGATAAAATCAAAGGATCTCAACGAAGGAGAAAAAAATCAAAGGATCTCAACGAAGGAGAAAAAATCAAAGGATCTCAACGAAGGAGAAAGTTATTTAATTCATTTATTTCTATTTTTTAATATCTGATTTTCTAAATAAGTGACCCCCCTGCCCCCTACCCACGACATAGCAAATACAAAATTAAGGAATGCAAGTGGCGTACTAGGCTATTATACATACAAAGAGATAACTTATGCCTTATGGTTTTAACTAAGTTGGTTAAGAGTTAATAGATTTGGAACAAGATAACTTCTAATTAAATTCCAACTGTTCGGATCTCATTGCAAATTGAATTTGATTTTTAAAATGTCTCAATAATGTTCAATTTTTTTTATTTGTTTTAAATCCATCGAAACCCATCGTCTCAATTGTCTTATCATAGTGTCAATTTTGTCATCGGATGTTCGAAATTGCAACTTGAACCATTAAAAAATTCTAATTCTGTCACATCATCTCCCAACAGCCAACTTAATTACTCAGTCGTCCGACAACGAAATTGACGACACTAGAGGACAATTCAAACAAAAGGCTACAAATGCGTCTAATTAATTTTGAGCATCATTTCCAACACTAATAATCCCCAAATAAAATGCCACATATATAGATATACACATATACAACTTTGCATGAATTAAAAAAATTAGAAGATTAAAATGTCACAAGTAGTATGTCAGCAGGTGATCGAAAACAAGTGCAACAAAATAAAGAACAAAAGATACATGGTAAGCACAAAAGGACTTTGGAAAAGAAACAAATACACACATGTATGTATCTAGAGAGAGACAGAGACAGAGGCTATTCTAACTGCTCTCCTAGCTCAATGCATAAGACTGCAGACCTGAAGAAGGCATAATTTCTCAAAAAAATGGCATTGGGATAAGAAGAGATGTAGAGGGGAAAATATATGTATTTTTCTGCTTGTGTTTTAGTGGTCTGACGCATGAGAGCATAAAAAAAAGGTTTCTGAATTTGATTTGCGCAAATTCTTTTCATAAAATCACGAGGAAACTTCTTCATCATAAATTGCCAAAAAAAAAAGAGAGAAAAAGAAAGTAAAGAAACAGAACTTTGTAAATTAATATATAGCCAAAAATGTGCTGTTTGATGTGTCCTAATCATCTCAGAAATTGGCATCTTATATTCACCAGTTTGTGGTAAAACTTAAATGGGAAAGAATTCAAACACCATAATCAAGACTTTCACCACATTTTCCCTCAGATTTTCTTACATCACATGACGGTTATTAAGGTACAGATAACCTCAGAACAACACTTCATAGCATATAATACTGATGAAAAAAGCTTCAAGAATTCATCCAAAACATCGACAATAGACACCTATACCGCTTCAAGTATCAAGCATATTGATGAAACGACAAGCTCCCAAACGCTGTAACAGATTCGGGTGTCATCAGTCCTCACCTGTAAGATCTCCCCAACGAACATTGTGTTTAGCTGCAAGATAGTGCGCTCCCACGGGTCCCCTGCTTCCGTAAGGGTACAGCTCTGGGGCGATTTTCCTGTCTTCCAAATCCTTCAATAATGGTGTGAAAAGAGCCCATGCAGCATCTAGCTCGTCACTCCTGATGAACAGTCTCCGCTCCCCTTCTATAGCGTCTAGAAGAAGTCGCTCATAAGCATCTGGTATCTCCCTAGTGTACCTTCAAGAATTCATTCAAGATCATCAAAATACAAAAATTTAAAACTATAGAGTGTGGAAATGAAAGTAAAAGTTCAATCTTGAACCTTTATACCTGGCTTTGTAAAGAAGGTTGAGGTCACTACGGTCTAGCCTCATTCCAAGTCCGGGAACCTTGTTGTTGATCTTCAAATATATGGCCTCATCTGGCTGCACACGAAGCACTAGCTCGTTCGTGGCCATATCAAGATCTGTCCCAAAGGTGTGCTTGTACAGATTACCGGGAACGTGCCTGAACTGAACCCTAATCTCAGCCCTGATTTTGAACAAGAAAACATTATTGGTTAATGTGAGCATATCAGAATTCAGAACATAGTCTTACCAAAGAAGATCATGATTTAGATACCGTCTAGTGTGAAGAGCTTTGCCTGCTTTCATGAGGAACGGAACACCATCCCAACGAGCATTATTGATAAAGAGGGCCGCAGCAGCAAATGTAGGAGTAACACTATTATTTGGTACACTAGGATCGTCTGTATACCCTAGGTACGATTTACCACCCTTGCTGTGCCCCTTGTACTGCCCAACGACCACGTTTTCAAGCAGCAACGGTTTCATTGATCGCAGAACTTTCACCTGATTCAAATGCATTTAAATTGTATTGCTTTCATCTTTATCAACATATAGACATGAAAACAATTCCGGTACCTTCTCATTCCTTATATCTTCAGCATCCAAGCTGACCGGAGTCTCCATTGCAAATAATGCTAATATTTGCAGCAAATGGTTTTGCATGATATCTCGGATTATTCCATAATTGTCGAAGTAGCTGGAAACGAAGCAAGGGACAGTTCATAATCAAGAATCTCAAGAGGAGAATTTCATTCAAAATATAATATAGTGTTGAAGAGCTTCACCCTCCACGTCCTTCAGTCCCAAAATCTTCTGAGAATATGAACTGGACATTACGGATGTAGTCTCTCGACCAAAGAGGCTCGAATACAAGATTTGAGAAACGAAGAACTGATAGGTTCTCGACCAACTCCTTGCCCAAATAGTGATCAATTCTGCAATAAACTTAAGACAGTCAATTCTCAATCAAATGACATGTTACTCATCTTGGATAATAAGACATATACCGGAATATTTGGTCCTCGGTGAGATACTGTTTTAGACATCTAGTCAGCTCACTGGACGACTCTGCGTCCCGACCAAATGGCTTTTCGACTATCACCCTTGTCCATCCAGTTGTTGAAGAAGCTCGGGTGCTAGCACAACGGGCCACATCCACAAATATGTTGGGAGGAATGGATAAATAAAACAACCTATTAGATAATCCACCACCCTGAGAAAAAATTACATTAACATCAATATTACATTGATTTGCAATTTCTCATATCACAGAAACTAAAACTATCATGAAATTAGGCCTACATGGATTGTTATTCAATACAGCATTATCAAAAGAATTAGCAAGGATAGGATCATCCGCTCTGTTTTTCAAAATTTTCTACTAATAACCTTCCTATTTTCGAGATTTATGCTAAATAATTTGGTTGAACTATCCACAGCTGCAGATTTTGATAAAAAACAAGACCACAAAGGATAAATATATGTACAACCTCGAACACACATATTGACAAAAAGCTCAGTTAAAGTGATCAAGATAATTCGGGGATGAACTCAATTCTCCAATCTTGATAATAAACTAATTCGTACTGCCAAATTTCACATTTTCTGGGGTAGAGATGTTGAGGTTATGCTCACACAATGTAATTATGCTCTATAGCTATAGCAACTCTAAGTTATATGCAGTTAGCGATTTACAGAAAATATTGTTCTGTGTCGTGTGTACATACAACTGAATAAGAAAAGAAGTTAGCACCTCTTTTCCTTCAGTTTGCAATCAATTCGAGAAATGTTCCTCCGAATTGTATTGACCTGAATGGTAAAAGCATCTCTTTAGAAAATGTGTCATTTGTCCTCACAGTTTCTCTGGAAACAACAATACGAAGGAGTTAGACTTCAAAATATCAGACATTAGCAATCTGTATTTTAGTAAAGATTATTGAAACAAATAAAACCTCTGATCAATCCTGCAAGTCAAGGTTCTGCTAATCATGTTTCTCAACTCGTCATCATTCATCTTGGTCCGAGAATAACCAAAATAACGAAATTCTGCAGAAACAGAATTATGAACAGTTCAGCAGCATTATTCACAAATACGAACTCAAATAGTTCTAACCATCAAATCATAGCAAGCAAGGGCACCACCTCTGGTAGCCAATCCTCATAATAGAGAGCAAAAAGAGCAGGAAAAATCTTCTTCTTTGCAAGATCGCCTGATGCACCAACAACGGTAATGCTTAGAGTAGAATCCCTTTCTGCTGATTCAGAAAGATTGGCCTCTTCTGCAAGGGGATTGTCAACTGAGCCCTCTGCATACACAGCAGTGAGGAGTCATGAATCGGAACAAAAATAATCAAGAGAAAACACAAACACACACAAGTTGAACTTCAACCTCCCAGCATCATATGAAATTCACTAGAAGGCACAGAAATAAGCAGAACAAAAACACTCAAACTATTCAACTCTACCCGAGAATCAAACAACACTAAAGTGATCATTTCTTGATTAATCTTTTAAGAACCTTCCTCAGATTTGTTGAAAATTTTGCATGCATGGCTAAAAACAACTCATACAACCATTTAAAATTTATATCAAGAATCCTGCCTTTCTACATTCAAAATATTTCCTGTGACTCACAGAGCTTCTGTATCATAATAAAATCTAAGAAACCATTAACTTCATAAAAATTCAGACTACCACGGATGCGATTATGTGAATCAAACAAAATTTGCATAAACGATTCACTAAATAGCCACAAAGTACAAAACTCAACACACGCACACATATTCAAACACAAACCAAGAAACAGGCAGAAGATCACTGCTGCAGACATTAAAAATCATACCATCTTGCAAAGAAACAGCATTAAGAGGATACCCATTTGAGGATTTCAGTTCAAAATCGCTGCTTCTGAGCTGAATTCTTGCAAAGTTATTGGAAACCCACTTGGAGAAATGGCCTAAAATTGGTATAGCCGCCAGCTTTCTCGAACTACACAAACTCTCATTATGGAAACAAGAAAATGTGGTTGAAGATGAATGGCAACAAGGATTGCTCAACAATTTAGCCATATGATTTCAAGAAGGCAGGCTCTAAAACAATCTGGCATGCGATTCTTTTTCAGGTGGAAGCTTTATATCTCTGCAAAAATTACACCTTTATTCAGGAAATTGTGGGCTCTGGAATAGGAAGTCGCTTGCTTGGGATATATATATTTCCCCCCCCCATGTTTTAGATTCTTTGGGTGTGGCTTTTAGCGCTGAGAGACATTGTTGTAGGAAAAACTAGAGATTTTTTGAAATGCATAATCCTTTATATGAGGTCCAGAACTTTTCTCTTTCTACATTATCCAATCTTCAACATGCCAAAAGAAAAGGAAAAGAAAGAGAAATGGATTTTGGGCCAATTTTATGTATGTGCTTTAAGCTGTGGCTGGATCTTGACATCCTGGATTTCTGTTGTTGAGCTTTACTAAATAGTAAGGTTTAGCCCAATTAAAATATAAGGATCAATAAAGACCATTTTTCTTAAATAAAGGTTATTCTATTCATAGTCCCATTTTTATTCATTGTAGCCTCCCATCTAAAATAAAATAAAATAATAATAAATATATTATTTTATCCTAATAATTTCTGAATAAATGTTTTGATAAAATAATAAATTCATTAAATATAAACCCTAAAAGACTATAACTTATAACCCCCATGTAATACTCTGGTCGTCCATACCCGATTTATGATCGATTAAATATTAAAATTAGAATTTTTTACATCGCTAATAAGTAAGAATAAATTATAACAATGAAATTAAATACACAAATTAGGATTCAAAGAGTTCAAAAGTCCTATAATCAGTGACTAAATTTTTGTGTTAGGGTTATTGGCCTAGATTTTGAATTAGGAAATAGATTCTCTTACATACTGTTAGCAGTTGACTATATGTCAAGTCATTCCAACCAGCACCAATGATTCGAAAGCTGTCATTAATTTTTTCAAAAGAACACCCTTCAATTCTGGTCTCTATTTCTCATCAGTTGGAGTCAATGCTGACTCCGCTTTCCCTTCTGGTATTGCTCCCGTCTGCTGGCTTGCTGATGTTCAGGTACTGTACTGACTAGTACATTCTTCCAGCAGCTCATACTTGTCAATCAAACTGGAAACAGTTGGACTGATGCTTTCTCTGGGCAGTGGCGGAGCCAGGCCCCCGACACAGGGAGGGCAAAATATTTAAGAACTCAAAATATATTAGGCAATGGTTATATCATAAAATATTTTCTGATGATTACTACGATTCTGCGTAATCTCGAAAGCGTTGTAATATCAATTCGTTATCCATTTGTACTAAAAATTTCCTTCCGATGTAAGTAACCAAACAATCATCATTCATCCAGCGATCTCCCATCCTATTTGAGCCGATTTTTCACAATCTTCATGGCGGAAAAAGTCTTTCCACATTGCGATTGCCACAGGTAAAACAAGTCAAGCTTAAAATTAACCTACCTCTGTTCTAGCCTTGATGGAGAGCTTTCAACTTTGAAGAGTTGTCCTTGTAAAGTTGTAAAGCTTCTTCTCCTTCATTCGCCTCTCTTGTTGGCAATCGAATTGGGGGTGGAATTGGGGAGCAGTGGAATTGGGGGTGGAATTGGGGAACATAAACTTGTTTGGAATGCGTGCGTGATTTTTCTAACTAATACCAAGTTTGATGGAGGCTGGGTTTTAAAATAGGTTGAATATTTTGCCCTTATTTTTTAAAAAAAATGGTGGGGCAATTTTTGATAAAATTACAATATTTCCTAATACTAAGATATTAATAGGAAATTTTGAGGTGGGGCAATTGCCCCTCCATGAGATGCTGTGGCTCCGCCACTGGACCTGGGAGTTAGCGTTGTTGATATAATTGATATGGATTGAGTTAGTATTATTGTTAAACTCTTAATTGATAGGGTCAGTTAGGCTGAGTGACTCAATCTTGTTAGTGTCCTTACTGATGCTGGTGGAGTCAGTATGATTGATAAACTGACTGAAAAAGTCAATATGACGGATACACTACAAAAAAACAGGCGAATGGCGACGGAAAGTTCTGTCGCTAATCATGTCGGATCCATCGTTAGTTTGGATTAGCGACGGATTAGCGACGGAATAAAGGGATCGCTGGAAACCTGGTTGGCAATCTTTTAATGACGGATATACGTCCGTCGCCAATAATTAGCGACGGATTAGCGACGGAAGTTTCTGTCGCTAATCGACAACCTCCGAACGGTCGTCTGATATACAATTCGTCGTTAATATCGACGGATTAACGAAAATCCGTCACGATCCGTCGTTATATAGCGGCGGAGCGGTCCGTCGTTAAAATTATGATTTTTATTTCACGTAACCAATCCGTGGTAAAGCGTCTCGGTCCATCGCTAAATGTGTAAATCCGTCGTTGAAGCGTCGCCGGTCCGTCGCTAAATGTACAAAGCGTATAGAGATTGATTTTTATTTGGACGATCGTTTACAACAAACAACAAACTGTTTTCAAACAAACACAATCCAAACAAACCAATTCTAAATGATAAACATTATCATTCTAAATCGGCGACACAATTAAAACAAAACAATTTCACGTCATAATATCGAACAAACCAAATAATTCTAAATCATACGATAAGTTTACAAACAAAATGTTTTGTTTCTTCATAAATTCATGTCTGACCCAAATATGACGATGGTGGGGAAGCGGAGGCGATATCACGGTGGGGAAGCGGGGCTGGCCATGAAGCGCTCGAGGCCTCCTGAGTAGCAAGAATCGAGCTGAATCGTGCAAGAGCGTCGTCTCGCTCTCGGCTCAACTTATAATCGGCCTCAGATTGCTCGCTCGACTTGCAATCGACCTCGTATGCCTCGTATGCTGCTTGCTTTGCTTTCACTATCAATCGGCCTCGTGTTGCTCGCGCTCGACTGCTGTCGGCCTCCATCTCAATAGTCATTGATGATAAGCTATCGTGAGTCAATTGCTCGGATGAACTCCTACGTGCAGCCTTTGCAATCAAAATAAGGATAAAATGAAAATTTTGACATTATTTTACTATAAAATCAAGAATGGGTCTAGTCTACGCACGAGGCATCGATCGAAAGTCCATCCTTTTGTTTATCGTTTTCTCTAGATTCTTGACTACACTCGTATGCGAACTCAAAGCTCCTTCGATTGAATGACAACACTCAAACCATCTTCCTCGTATTCAATTACATACGAGTTGTCATATTCCTTCAATTTTGCTAAGATAAGCATATAATGTGGATCATCCTCCTCATTGGAAGCGAAATTGTAATGATAGTCTTCATTATTGTATCTTAGCTTTTCATTCGACTTCGTCCTCTTCTACTCATCACATATTCTTGGCATATGACACGTGTATTGCTTGTCCATGCCGTGAACAAGCGACACTCTTTTGATATTACGATTCATCGCGGGATAATGATTGTGATTATGGCGACATCAAACTCATCCTTACTGCTTGAACAAGAAGTAAGGATGCTCGACCGCTTGAAAAAAGTGAGGATGCTCTTAATGCTTGCTCATAATCACAATCATTATCTGCGATGAATCGTAATATCAAAGAATGTCGCTTGTTCACAACATGGACAAGCAATACACGTGTCATATGCCAAGAATATGTGATGAGCGAAGAGGACTAAGTCGAATGAAAAGCTAAGATACAATAATGAAGACTATCATTACAATTCTATTTCGATGAGGAGAAGATGATCCTCATTGTAACACCCTAAATTCATAATTTAGAAATGCTATATTTTCTTAAATAAAATAGCTAAAGCGAAAGCATGTCATTTATTTTTAAAATATATAAAATCTCTTGAATAAAATTATCAAATAATGAATCGACAAACTCAAGTCTAAACTTTGCAAAGAACTAGCGTGACCAACGACCCAAAGCAAACTACATGAGACTTAGTAGCATGAGATAAGTTGAAGTTCTAATAACTCAAATCCAACAACGATAATAAAGGAAAAGAATTTAAACAAAATAACACAAGTCTTGGAAGGAATTAAAAGCGACAAGACACCACTAGCACACCCACACCGTCACGCCGCTCCATGATCAGCGACACGAAAATATTTTAGATAAAAGGGGTGAGCACAAAAAGCGTACTCGGTGGTGGGGAACAAGGAATATCATTATTTTATTTGTCAAGCGTGTATATATCGTGAAAGTAATAGTCGATCATATTCAACCTCACCGACTTAAAATTCACCGCCACATGTGCAATGATCGCCACACGTGCAATGATCGCCACAGGCTATGCCACACGTGCTATGATTCGCCACGAGCTATGCCACATGTGCAATGATCGCCACACGGCTATGATTCGCCACACAAGGCTATGATTCGCCACAGGCTATGATTCGCCATACTGAGCTACGATTCGCCACACAGGCTATGATTCGCCACAAAGGCTATGCCACACAGGCTATGATTCGCCACACAGGCTATGATTCGCCACACAGGCTACGCCACACAGGCTATGCCACACAGGCCATAATACACAAGCAATAATACGCCACACAGGCTTTCACCATGGATGTAACAAAACACGACAATGATTATCATCATAAACTTACAGATAAAGTAAATTCCACAATAAATATGTATATTCCAAATAACATATTTGCAAGTTAAAGATGATTTCACCCACCTTGTTTTGTCGAGCATAATAAATCAATATCAATCAATTCTGGGACGAGGGTCCTAGTTATGCGCGACCTAGTCGAATGAATATATTAATTTATAAGGGCTTGTTCAAACCTTGAATGCAAAATTAAACTAACACTTAATATTTTATGAAACTTAGGATCATTCCAAGAATTTGTCAAATTACTTCAAGTTACACTTTTATAAGTTAAATTGAATTTACTGATTAAATATGTATATGATAAAATTAATCGAAACATAGGACTACTTAGTACAGTAGAAGAAAAAAAAATGCTATATATTTAAAGTACTGCTTTTAAAATAAATGTTGCTTAGCTAACTAATCAAAATGGCTAACCCATTATTTTAATCTCAGTAGCCCATCAATACAATTAAATAATTTTAGTAGAAAACTAAACAACTCCTAATTATGTATACGTAGCTTGTTATGAGACTTATTCCATGCTAAAGTCTTATAAAAAAAATGACCAATGTTGACTAATTAGTGCAGCCGCCCAGTTTTATTTTATTAACAAAACTCCAAACCTTAACAATAAAACCTTTTTTTTTGACGTCAACCAAAATCCTAAAAGCAAACTTAAAATAATAAACAACTAGTTATATAAAGTAACCTTCTGCATGCAAGGAGTTATGAAAACAAAATTACACCGTGAATTTATGCTCTTGGAAAACTAAAACATACCAGGGGAATTGAATGCGGCTGAATGGTATTTAGGTGTTGTGCGCATATATATATATATATATTTTTTATATATATATAAATATGTTGTGTGTGTGCGTGTGTAAGCGTTGTGTGTGTGCATCTGTTGTGTGTGTCAATGTGTGTGTTTGTGAGGCTGTGTTGTGTGCGTGCGTTCATGTATATATATATATAAATAAAATAAAACCCTAATCAAATCCTAATCATACTTGAACTCTTATTAATTAAATCTTAATCCTAGATAAAAATAAGATAGAATTTGGGCTCAACAAAATAATATTCTACAAAGCCCAATTTGAGAATAAATAATATACTTTGATAATTCCATAAGCCAAAAAAAAATTTTATTTTATTACTTAGCTCATATCTGTAAAGTAATATTTGAAGTCCCTAAAATAAATTTCAAAGTTTGTTTTCTAGCTAGGGGCGCAACTACGGACTCCTCAAGTCCAATACAAATTCTAGCACGTCGAATACTCACAAATCCAACACAAAGATTTAAATTTAAAGCAAATTAAATCAAACAAAAGTGGGCGTTACTGACCTACCCACTTAATAAAAATTTAGTCCTCGAAATTTGTCTTACCAGGTGCGATTAGGGACGGGTACTTAGCTAAAATTTCATCCTCACGCTCACAAGTCTATTCCTCAGGTCCATGGCGACTCTATTGTATTTTAATTAAGGTCACGCGTCGATTCTTTAACTCGTGTATTTTTCGATCTAAAATCGCGATGGATTCTTCCTCGTCGGTTAAATCATTATTAAGCGATATACCATCATAAGACACCACATGACTCGAGTCATGCATATACTTCCTCAATATCGAAACATGACAAACATTATGCATGGATGACATCTTAGGCGATAACGCCAAACGATAGACAACATCTCCAATCCTTTCCAAAATCTCAAACGGTCCAATGAAGCGAGGTCTTAATTTTCATTTCTTACCAAATCTCAAAACTCCTTCATTGGCGCTACCTTCAAAAATACTTTATCACCAACTTCAAAATGCAAATTCTTTCTTCTTTTATTAGCGTAAGACTTTTGTCTATCTTGAGCAACTTTGATCCTATCTCGAATTGTCTTGACAACATCAACAGTTCTTTCCACCATCTCGGGTCCCAAAATTTTTCTTTCACCAACTTCATCCCAAAAGACAGGTGATCTACATTTCCTCCCATAGAGTGCCTCATAAGGAGCCATACCACTACTAGAGTGATAACTATTGTTATAAGCAAACTCTATCAATGGCAAGTGTGTCTCCCAACTTCCTCCAATATCCAAGACACAAGTTCTTAACATATCTCCCAAAGTTTGAATCATTCTTTCTGACTGACCGTCTGTTTGAGCATGATACGATGTCGAAAACTTTAACTTTATACCCAAAGCAAGGTGTAGACTACCCCAAAACCTTGACGTAAAACGTGGGTCTCGATCAGATATAATGGATGTCGGTACCTCATGAAGTTAAACTATCTCCCGAACATATAACTGTGCAAACTTGTCCATCGAAAACGTCATGTGCCTTTGATGCGAAATCTACCGACTTAGTCGAATGGTCAACAATCACCCAAATTGCATCATTACCTCTCAAAGTTCTAGGAAGTCGAACTACAAAATCCATAGTGATGTGTTCCCACTTCCACTCTGGTATCTCTAAGGGCTTTAACAATCCCGATGGTCTTTGATGTTCAGCCTTCACTTGTTGACACGCCAGACATCGCACCACATACTTTGCAATTGACCTTTTCATACCATACCACCAAAAACTCTCCTTTAAATCTTGGTACATCTTGGTGCTACCGAGGGTGTCTTTGTAATACTGATTCGATGTGCCTCATCCATTATCTATTTTCTCAACTCCTCATCTACTGGCACACAAATTCTCTTATTATAAGCTAGTGTCCCATCATGCAGAACTGAAAATCCTCTTGGATCATCAGACACTTCCTTAGCTAGCATCCATTGTAAGAACTCATCATCCTTTTGAGCTTCTCGAATTCTATCTCGTAACGTCGGACGTACTACCAAAGCTGAGATAATAGCATCCGCTTCTTCAGGTGTGGTCACTACTTCAAGACTCAATCTTTCAAAATCTTTCACTAACTCATCTTGTTGAGTTAACCTTCTTATATGATTTGTACCCATCCTTCTACTAAATACATCTGCCACCACATTTTCTTTTTCAGGGTGGTATAAAATCCTACAATCATAGTCCTTGACCAACTCTAACCACCTTCGTTGTCTCATGTTTAGTTCTTTTTGCGTGAAAAAGTATTTCAAACTCTTGTGGTCAGTGTAAATTCCACATTTACCCCCATAAAGGTAAGGTCTCCAAATCTTCAAAGCATGAACTACTGCTGCCAATTCTAAATCGTGTGTTGGATAATTTAGCTCATGTCTCTTCAATGTCTCTTCAAATCTTCAACTGTCTAGAACTAACGGGATAGCCAAGGCGAGAAGCGATTACCAACTTCTCTTTAATATTTGAAAGCTTCACTTCTCCGTCCACTCAAATGGTATTCCTTTCCGTGTCAATTGGGTGAGTGGTCCCGCAATCCTTGAAAAACCTTCGATAAATTTTCTATAATATCCCGCCACCCAAGAAATCTTCGTATCTGCGGGCGCTTGTCGGCACTTTCCAATTACTTACCGCCTCAACCTTTGCGGATCCACTTCAATTCCTTCCGAGGTCACCACGTGTCCCGTAAATCCAATCCGATTGCCAAAACTCACACTTTGTAAACTTGGCGTACAACTTTTCGTTCCTTAGTGTTTCCAAGCGTGCGCGAGATGCGATGATGCAGCCAAGGTTCGTTGATTCCAAACCGGTGCGTGTTCTGTTGGGCGGTTACAAGAGCACGAGCCAAGAAGTTCAAAGAGAGCTTGATGGGCTTAGTCCGAAGTGTGGGAGCAAGAGTTGAATAAGAAGCCCATTGGAGAGAGTGGATCGACCGGTCGAGAATCATCAATTTCATGGAGGCAAATAAATTTGGAACTTGAAGATGTTTAATCTTGATTTATTTGGCATATTGGGCCATGATATTTTATCTTTAATTGCTTAATTTTCGTGGGATTATTAAGGCCCATTTTAGACATGTTATTTTTCGTTAGTTTTGGGCCTATTTTAAGCATATTTGACTTAGTCTTTGATTCCTTATAGGATTAGGTCAAATCTTTGATATTTTCCTATTAGAACTAGGATTCTTTAGCCTATATAAAGGCTTGTAATGTGATGAGCGAAAATCGGACCATCTTTGATAATAAGCGTGAGTTTCTTCTTTCTCTCTTGAGAGTATTCGAGTTCTTCTTGGTTTTGCCAAGTCGAGTTCATTTATCCGTGAATCAACGAGATAACCACCACTCGTTGTGTGTCATTCATCGTCCCCGAGTTCTTTGCGTCAACCATCTAGTTGGGGTATAGGCGAAATCTTGACCTATATCACTTGGTGGTTAGACTGAGAGGTTTTGGGATATCCGTTGGTTCGAGTTTTATCAAGTCTTCCGTTACTGCGTCGATTGATTCTCCATCACAAGCGAGGATCATATCATTTGGTATCGAGCCGTGTTAGCTCATCCGGGGTTCGTCGTCGATCGGTATCATCCTTTCTTTTTCGAGTCAAGGGTAGGTTTAGGGTTTGTCAGAGTCTCATTTTTTATTTTTTTTTCGTGTTTGTTTCGTGTTTGTTTCGTCAAAAAACGTTCCGTTTTCGTGGGTCATTTTTTTTTTTCGTGGTTCAATTGTAGTATCTCATATGTCCTCGTTTTCGTTTGTTTATGGTCGACCATATCTGTGAACGTTATCCCTATCTTATCCATATCATACCTATCATTATCCATATCATACCTATCATTATCCATATCCTACCTATTATTATCCATATCCTACCTATCATTATCCATATCATTATCGTTATCCATATCAATATCTTACCAATTAAAATTTTTCGTTCTTGATTTTTTTTCCAGCATCCACGTTCGGAGAGGTTAAAAAAAAAAGAAAAAAAAAAGTATAGAAATTTTCGAATCCTGTTTCGAGCAATATTTTTCTTTGCGTTCCTTAGCACGTTTCGAGTCGTTTGGTGTTTATCACGTGTGCAATTTTTAGAAATTCGGTTAAATCTCGTGTTTTACGGGTTCCTTGGGTAGAATAGATCGTGTTGAACAAATTTATGCACAACACGTTTTTATTTTTCGATTAATAGTGTCTTCGTGTCATACGGTCTTTCGGGTAGTTAGAGCCTTTTGAGTCGGTTTACGTGTAGCTTTTCAAAAAAAAAAAATGTCCATTTGTTGGTGAACATAAAGTGGTAGATTGAGGAATTCGAGCTCTTAAGAGAATTTGAGTGGAAAAAGGCAAGAGAGAGTGAGATTATTAGAGTGAAGAAAAAGCAAATTATTGAGTGATACACGAGTGTTGAGTGTTTCATCTTGAGTGATACAGTGTTTGTGAGGTTGTGAGGTTCTTTTGTTTCTTTGACTATGTCTAAGAAAGCAGATTCGATGGTTCCAATCCGGGACGAAGAAGAAGATGTGGCCTCGGACCAAATTCTTATTTGAGGCCTTACAGTGAACTAGAAAAATCGTCACAAAGGAAATTGAAGGGGTGCATGAAGCATCACTAGGGAGTTTGAGCGGAGAAATCGTAGAAACAACGATGAGAGGCGGCGAGATCCGATCATATATCGGTGAGGTGGAGGGCGTGGGGAGGAAGAGGTGGTGGACCTCTTCGTCGAGGCGATAGATCTGAAGGGCACGAATTTGAAGATGAGGAAGAAGAATTTTCGATTTTGAAGATAGGCACCCAAGAGGAAGAGATTGAGAAGATAACAATTTGGGCACCATCGGGATGAATATTCCTCCTTCCAAGGAAGAATGATCGAGTGTATCTCGAGTGGGAGAGAAAGTGGAACTCATGTTCGAATGCCATAACTATTACGATCTCGAAAGTGAAGTCGGCGACAATTGAGTTTTAGATTATGCACTTGTTTGGTGGGATCGGTTGGTGACCAGCGAGTGAAGGAGCGAGGAACCACCAATTGATACATGGGACGACATGAAGGCAAGTGATGAGGCGTTTTGTTCCTCCTCATTACTATCGTGATTTGTACAACAAGTTGCGAAATTTGAGGCAAGGTAGTAGGGTGTGGATGAGTACTATAAAGAGATGGAGGTAGCAATGATTCGAGCTAATGTGGAAGAAGACAGGGGAAGCCACAATGGCGAGATTCTTGGTGGTGCGAATTGGGAGGTTCGAGATAGAGTGGGCTATGACATTATGTTGAAATTTGGATGATATGGTGCACATGGCCGTAAAGGTAGAGAATCGACTCAAGAGGAGGGTAGTAGTGCGATGGTAGCAACCGAGAGGCAGTCGAACAATTGGAGGTCGAATCGGCCTAATTGGAGGCGAACCAACCAGCCTCTAGTGGTTCCTTTTCAAAAGGGAACCAATGGAAGAAGGAGCACGCCAGAGAGAAGAAAGGAAGCCATTTATTACGCCCAAGCAGATGCTTGAAATCAACAAGTCGAGGTGCTCCGTGATACTGAAATCGTGATGTTAAGTGCTTTACTTGTCATGGTTTTGGACATTATTCTAGAGATTGTCGAACAAGAGGGTCATGATCATGAGAGGCGATGGAGAGGTGGTGACGGATGATGAGGAGATGCGGCCTTGGAAGATCCGATGAGGTAGTAGCAGATTGAAGAGGAGATTGAAGAAAACTTACCACTGTAGGGCAACTATTTGTTGCTAGGAGAGTTTTAGTGTCCAAACTCAACCTAAGGAGATAAGCGTGAGAAAATATCTTCCACACGAGATGTCATGTGAAAGATAAGGTGTGCGGCGTCATCATAGGCGGAGGGAGTTGCACGAATGTGGCTAGTGCAACCATGGTTGAGAAATTGGGGCTCCTTGTGGTGAAGTATCCCAAGCCATACCGTCTACAATGGCTGAATGATACCGCATCATCAAGGTGACGAGGCAAGTGCAGTTCCTATTCGCATTGGGAAGTATGAGGGCGGTGATGTGTGATATGATTCCATGCAAGCGAGCCACATCTTGTTGGGCGTCCTTGGCGGTTGATCGCCGAGTTATTCATGATGGCTTCACCAACCGATATACCTTCGAGTATAAGCGAAGAAGGTATCACTTGTTCCTCTTACCTTCCCAAGTTTATGAGGATCAAGTGCGGATGTCGAGGAGGTGACAAAGTGAAGTCCAATGCGGGCGGATTGCGAGAAGAAGGAGAATGAGATGATCCGTAAGTCCTTGCTTGCAAGGCTGGTGATCTGAAGTGGGTGGTGAATGGCGAAGTCGTTGATCGTCTTTGTTGTCTGAGGAGAATTTGATTATCACTAACGATCTCACTTCTCTACCCCTTCTATTAGTTACATTTTGCGGAGTTTGATGATGTCTTTCAGGATACACCTCATGGCTTACCACCAATTCGGGAATTGAGCATCAAATTGATTTCGTGCGGAGCAACGCCCAAACCGACCGCATACCGAACCAATCACGAGGAGGCGAAGGAGTTGGAGAGGCAAATCGATGATTCTTGGCGAGGGCACGTGAGAGAGTTTGAGTCCTTGTGCCGTACCCGTTTACTCGTGCCCGAAGGACTCGACTTGGAGGATGTCTTTGTGATTGCCGATCCATCAATAATATCACGGTAAAGTATCGCCATCCTATTCCTAAATCGGATGATATGCTAGATGAGTTGCATGGTTCTTGTGTGTTTTCTAAGATAGATTTGAGAAGTGGTTATCATCAAATTCGAATCAAAGAGGGTGATGAGTGGAAAGCGCTTTTAAAACTAAACTTGGTTTGTATGAGTGGTTAGTTATGCCGTTTGGATTGACTAATGCACCTAACGTTTATCGTCTTATGAATCATGTTTTACGTGCTTATATTGGCGGATTTGTAGTTGTCTACTTTGATGATATCTTAGTATATAGCAAGAGTCATGATGAGCATGAGGACATTTGAGGTGCGTTTCTAGAGGCGCTTAGGAAAGAGATTGTTTGCTAATCTTAAGAAGTGCGTCTTTTATGCGGACAAACTCGTGTTCCTTGGTTTTGTTGTTAGTGCAATGGGGTGTACAAGTTGATGAGGAGAAGATTCGGGCTATTCAAGAGTGGCGGGCCGAAAACCATTGGAGAAGTTAGGAGTTTCCACGGGCTTGCTAGCTTTTATAGGAGGTTTGTACCTCAATTGACACTATTGCAGCCCCCATGACGGAAGTGATCAAGAAGAGCGTGGAGTTCAAGTGGGAAAGGCGCAAGAAGATGCGTTCGACTTTTGAAGCACAAGTTGACTCACGCCCGGTATTATCTCTTCCTAACTTTTCTAAATCGTTTGAGATTGAATGTGATGCTTGGTGTGGGTATTGGTGCGGTGTTGATGCAAGAGGCGGCCGATGGCATACTTGATGAGAAGCTAAGCGGAGCAACATTGAGCTATCAGCGTATGATAAGGAGTTATGACGCGCTGGTCCGAGCATTGCAAACGTGGCAACACTATTTGTGGTCCAATGAGTTTGTCATTCACACCGATCATGAGTCGTTGAAGCATTTGGGCGGGCAACACAAACCTGAACAAGAGGCATGCTAGGTGGATGGAGTTCATTGAGGCGTTTCCATACGTCATCAAGTATAAGCAAGGTAAAGAGAGCGTGGTGGCTGATGCACTTTCTCGAAGGTATGCCTTGATCTCTACTCTAGATGCTAAGTTGCTTGGTTTTGAGTGCATTAAGGTATGCGAATGATGCTGATTTTGGTGAGATATATCGAGCTTGTGAGCGATACGCTAGTGGAGAGTATTTTAGGCATGATGAATATCTTTTAGGAAGAATAAGTTGTGTGTTCTAAATGCTCTTTCGTGATTTGTTATTGCTTGAGTCTCATGGTGGGGATTGATGGGACATTTGGTATTTCTAAGACCTTAGGCATTTTACATGAACATTTCTTTTGGCCTCATATGAAGCGTGATGTTGAGAGAGTTTGTGGTCGTTGTGTTACGTGTAGGCAAGCTAAGTCAGGACTAGTTCCCATGGGTTGTACACGCCATTGCACATTCCTACCGCACCTTGGATTGATATTTCAATGGATTTTGTGTTAGGATTGCCTAGGAGTAAAAGTGGTAAGGATTCCATCTTTGTGGTTGTTGATCGATTCTCTAAGATGGCACATTTCATTCCATGTCATAAATCTAATGATGCATCTCATGTGGGTGAATTGTTCTTTCGTGAAATTGTTAGATTGCATGGTATGCCTAGAACTATTGTTTCGATCGTGATGCTAAGTTTTGAGCTACTTTTGGAAGGCGTTGTGGTGCAAGTTAGGTACTAAATTATTGTTTTCTACTACTTGTCATCCACAAACCGATGGTCAAACCGAGGTAGTTAATAGGACTTTGTCGACTTTGCTTAGAGCCATAATAAAAAGAACATTAAGTCTTGGGAAGAGTGTTTGCCTCATGTTGAGTTTGCATATAACCGCTTGCATTCATTCTGCTACTAAGTTTTCGCCATTTGAGATTGTGTATGGTTTAATCCTTTGACTCCATTGGATTTGTCTCCTTTACCTATGCAAGAACATACTAATCTTGATGGCGGAGAAGAGCCGATTTTGTTAAGCGGATCCATGAGAGGCGAGGAGAACATTGAGAGGCGAATCGAGCAAGACGCCAAACAAGCTAACAAGGGGCGTCGAAGGTGGTGTTTGAACCGGTGATTGGGTTTGGCTGCATATGCAAGGAGAGGTTCCCGGTCAATGACGTTCTAAGTTGCTTCCAAGAGGCGATGGACCTTTTCAAGTGTTGGAGCGCATCAATGATAATGCCTACAAGTGGACTTACCGGTGAGTATAATGTTAGTGCTTCTTTCAATGTTCTTGATTTGAGTCCGTTTGATGTAGGTGACGACTTGGATTTGAGGACAAATCCTCTTCAAGAGGAGGAATGATGCAGCCCGAGGTTCGTTGATTCCAAACCGGTGCGTGTTCTGTTGGGCGGTTACAAGAGCACGAGCGAAGTTCAAAGAGAGCTTGATGGGCTTAGTCGAAGTGTGGGAGCAAGAGTTGAATAAGAAGCCCATTGGAGAGAGTGGATCGACCAGTCAAGAATCATCAATTTCATGGAGGCAAATGGTGGAACTTGAAGATGTTTAATCTTGATTTATTTGGCATATTGGGCCGTGATATTTTATCTTTAATTGCTTAATTTTCGTGGGATTATTAAGGCCCATTTAGACATGTTATTTTTCGTTAGTTTGGGCCTATTTTAAGCATATTTGACTTAGTCTTTGATTCCTTATAGGATTAGGTCAAATCTTTGATATTTTCCTATTAGAACTAGGATTCTTTTAGCTTTATATAAAGGCTTGTAATGTGATGAACGAAAATCGAGACCATCTTTGATAATAAGCGTGAGTTTCTTCTTTCTCTCTTGAGGTATTCGAGTTCTTCTTGGTTTTGCCAAGTCGAGTTCATTTATCCGTGAATCAGCGAGATAACCACCACTCGTTGTGTGTCATTCATCGTCCCGAGTTCTTTGCGTCAACCATCTAGTTGGGGTATAGGCGAAATCTTGACCTATATCACTCGGGGTTAGACTCGGAGGTTTTGGGATATCCATTGGTTCGAGTTTTATCAAGTCTTCCGCTGCGTCGATTGATTCTCCATCACAAACGAGGATCATATCATGCGACTCGTGCTCTTCTTGATTTTTAGAGTATATCAAGATGTCATCGATGAAGACGATCACGAACTTATCCAAGTATGGATGAAACACTCTATTCATCAAATCCATAAAAACTGCAGGGGCATTGGACAATCCAAAAGGCATTACCACAAACTCGTAGTGACCATATCTTGTCCTAAATGCCGTCTTTGGAATATCGTCTTCCTTCACCTTCAATTGATGGTATCCAGATCGTAGATCTATCTTTGAGAAAACTCCTGCACCTTGTAGTTGATCGAATAGGTCTTCAATTCTCGGTAGAGGATACTTGTTCTTTATTGTAAGTTGATTCAGGTCTCGATAATCGATACACATCCTCATACTACCATCTTTCTTCTTTACGAACAATACTGGTGCTCCTCATGGTGAAACACTCGGTCGAATATATCCTTTATCCAACAATTCTTGTAACTGCGACTTCAACTCTTCTAACTCCTTTGGTGCCATTCGGTATGGAGCCTTAGAAAGCTGGTCTTGCCAGGGCACAAGGTCAATGGTAAACTCCACTTGTCGACTTGGTGGTAAACTGGTATTTCTTCAGAAACACATCGACAAAATCTCGAACCACTTCCACATCCTCTATTGTTGTCTCTCTCTCGCTGACCCCAATACATTTACCAAGAATCCTTCACACTTTCCTTTTCTTAGCATCTTCACTGTTTCCATTGCAGATATTATCTCCAATGGTTTTCCAATCCTTGTTCCGTAGAACGTAAACTCATTCTCTTTCGGTCTTTGAAAAATCACTTCTCTCTCATGACACCTTATAGTGGCGTAATTGCTACTTAACCAGTCCATCCCCAAGATCAAATCAAAATCACGCATCTCTAAAGCATAAAGATCCGCCTCTAATGTTTTTCCTCCCAACACGATTTTCACACTCCGTGCCATCTTGTTAGTTCTTAGAGTTTCTCCTGAGGGAAACCTAACAACAAGGGCTATGTTCTCTACTCCTACAACCATTCTTGTTTTCTCACATTCGTTTATCCAAAATCTATCAACAACCAAAAGAAAAAGAAGTGAACAACACAACGTTCCACTCAAGAAAAAGAAACAAACGCGTCAAAACTTAACTATCCTATGTCTCGTCACCGTTAATATCTATAACCACCGGACTAGGATGTCCTTCAGGGTCCTTTTCCTCTTCAGGATCGTCATCATCTTCTTTTATTCCTCATTCTCTTGAGTACTTCCATATTCTGTTGTGGGAGTGGTGACACGGGACATTCGTCATCTTCTATAATTGTGATGCCACGAAAAAAGATCGTTACATCTATGAATTAAGGTGGCCATGAAATCCTCAAAATTGATTTGATGCTGACCATTCTCCAAGACTGTCTCTCGATCTATAAAGATCTTTCCAACAATAGCCTTAACTTCATTGGATGTCAGGTAAATGACACTAGAGAAAGCTTTATATTCAGATATTGGTTGTTCGTGAGTAACAATCTTCCGCCACAACTCTCTTCAAGCTACAAGTTCTCTACGACGCCTAGAGTGAGATTTCAAGTACGTTGCCAGAATCGGACTATGACAAGTGCATGCTCATAAACTAGAGGTAGATTATAATTATTCTTCATCTAACCTACACAAGTGATGCCTAATAATCAAGTAGCTAAGTTCCTTCTAATTTCGAGGACAAATAAGTAAAAATTTCAGTCAACTCATGCTCAAGTTCAGCAATAATTTTCACAAAAAGGATGCACAACTCTCACATAATGCCACATACAAATCTCCACCACATTTCGTAATATTTGAGAGAGAATCATCACTAATAAGTGCTCACCAAAACACTTTATCATATCAAAGTAACATAAATTACCTCGATCAGGAGCGCGTGCCGGGAATGGGTGGTGCCCCTTTGTCATAACCACATAATATACCAATTTTTTTTTCAAAATTTTAAAGTCTACAGAAACGTAGACCCGCTCTGATACCACTAAATGTAACACCCTAAATTCATAATTTAGAAATGCTATATTTTCTTAAATAAAATAGCTAAAGCGAAAGCATGTCATTTATTTTTAAAAATATATAAAATCTCTTGAATAAAATTATCAAATAATGAATCCAACAAACTCAAGTCTAAACTTTGCAAAAGAACTAACGCCAACCAACGACCCAAAGCAAACTACGCAAGACTTAGTAGCATGAGATAAGTTGAAGTTCTAATAACTCAAATCCAACAACGATAATAAAGGAAAAGAATTTAAACAAAAATAACACAAGTCTTGGAAGGAATTAAAAGCGACAAGACACCACTAGCACACCCACACCGCATCGCGCTCCATGATCACCGACCGAAAATATTTTAGATAAAGGGGTGAGCACAAAAGCGTGCTTCGGTGGTGGGGAACAAGGAATATCATTATTTTATTTGTCAAAACGTGTATATATCGTAAGAAAGTAATAGTCAATCATATTCAACCTCACGACTTAAAATTCACGCCATTGTGCAATGATACGCCACATGTGCTATGATTCGCCACAGTGCTATGCCACATGTGCAATGATTAGCCACACGGGCTATGCCACACGGCTATGATTAGCCACACAGGCTATGCCACACTGAGCAATGATACGCCACAGGGCTATGATTCGCCACACGTGCTATGCCACACGGGCTATGATTAGCCACACAGCTACGCCACACGTGCTATGCCACGTGCCATAATACACAAGCAATAATCGTCACACAAAGCTTTCACCATGGATGTAACAAAACACGACAATGATTATCATCATAAACTTACGGATAAAGTAAATTCCACAATAAATATGTATATTCCAAACAACATATTTGCAAGTTAAAGATGATTTCACCCACCTTGTTTTGTCGAGCATAATAAATCAATATCAATCAATTGCAGGACGAGGTCCTAGTTATGCCGCACCTAGTCGAATGAATATATTAATTTATAAGGGCTTGTTCAAACCTTGAATGCAAAATTAAACTAACACTTAATATTTTATGAAACTTAGGATCGTTCAAGAATTTGTCAAATTACTTCAAGTTACACTTTTATAAGTTAAATTGAATTTCTTGATTAAATATGTATATGATAAAATTAATCGAAACATAGGACTACTTAGTGCGATGAAGAAAAAAAATGCTATATATTTAAAGTACTGCTTTTAAAATAAATGTTGCTTAGCTAACTAATCAAAATGGCTAACCCATTATTTTAATCTCAGTAGCCCATCAATACAATTAAATAATTTTAGTAGAAAACTAAACAACTCCTAATTATGTATACGTAGCTTGTTATGAGACTTATTCCATGCTAAAGTCTTATAAAAAAAAATGACCAATGTTGACTAATTAGTGCAGCCGCCCAGTTTTATTTTATTAACAAAACTCCAAACCTTAACAATAAAACCTTTTTTTTTTACGTCAACCAAAATCCTAAAAGCAAACTTAAAATAATAAACAACTAGTTATATAAAGTAACCTTCTGCATGCAAGGAGTTATGAAAACAAAATTACACCGTGAATTTATGCTCTTGGAAAACTAAAACATACCAGGGGAATTGAATGCGGCTGAATGGTATTTAGGTGTTGTGCGCTATGTTGTGTGTGTCAATGTGTGTGTTTGTGAGGCTGTGTTGTGTGCGTGCGTTCATGTATATATATATATAAATAAAATAAAACCCTAATCAAATCCTAATCATACTTGAACTCTTATTAATTAAATCTTAATCCTAGATAAAAATAAGATAGAATTTGGGCTCAACAAAATAATATTCTACAAAGCCCAATTTGAGAATAAATAATATACTTTGATAATTCCATAAGCCCAAAAAAAATTTTATTTTATTACTTAGCTCATATCGTAAAGTAATATTTGAAGTCCCAAAATAAATTTCAAAGTTCGTTTTCTAGCTAGGGCGCAACTACGGACTCCCTCAAGTCCAATACAAATTCTAGCACGTCAAATACTCACAAATCCAACACAAAAGATTTAAATTTAAAGCAAATTAAATCAAACAAAAAGTGGGGCGTTACACTCATTATATGCTTATCTTAGCAAAATTGAAGGAACATGACAACTCGTACAGAATTGAATACGAGGAAGATGGTTTGAGTGTTGTCATTCAATACGAATGAGCTTTGAGTTCAGACACAGAGTGTAGTCAAGAATCTAGAGAAAAAACGAGGAAACAAAAGGATGGACCTTCGTATCAGATGCCTCGTGCAGAGACTAGACTCATTCTTGATTTTATAGTAAAATAATGTCAAAATTTTCATTTTATCCTTATTTTGATTGCTATTTGATTTTTCTATAATAATTAGAAATGAAAATGATCAAGATCAAGATCATGACATTTTATCAAACACCACATATGCCTAATTATATACTTAATAACTCAAAACATCTTAATTCATGAAATGATGAATTTATCATCCCAATTCACATCAAGCTAAACATATTCACACCAAGCTTATCAATTTCTCGCAAACATTTTTATCAAACACCACATATGCGTGCGGTTAACTCACAAAGCGATGAATTTATCATCCTAATTCACATCCAAGCTTATCAATTTCCAAGCCCAAATCACAAGACTAACCTTCAATGCATCATTTTCACTATCAATTCGGTAAACTCAATTCAATTTTCACTATCAATTCAATGCATCATATCTGATATTTTCACTATCAATTCAATACATCATATAACAATTTTCAATATCAATTCAATGCATCTTATACAATATTTTCAACAAAATCAACAAATATATAACAAAATAAAAAAATTAAAATATTTTGATCCCAACACAGACTGACTGACGACGGGTAGGGGGGGCAGGCCAAGGGGTAGGCAGAGGCGGGGGAGGCGGGCGGGCGGCGGCGTCTGGCAGCGGCGGCGGTGGGGTGGGGTGGGGCTGGGCTGTGGTGGGGCGGGGCTAGGAGCACGGGTGGGGTCGAGGGTGGGCGGCGAGGAGGCGGCGGAGGCGGTCGAGGCGCAGTGCGGGGGTGGGGTGGGGGTGTGGTGGGGATGGGCAAGGGTGGGTGTCGAGGTGGGAGGGTCGCGGTGGGGTGGGTGTCGCGAGGCGGCGGGCGCGCGTGGCGGTGCGTGCCAGGCGGCAGCGGGGT
Source organism: Salvia rosmarinus (assembly GCA_036937905.1). Taxonomy (NCBI): domain Eukaryota; kingdom Viridiplantae; phylum Streptophyta; class Magnoliopsida; order Lamiales; family Lamiaceae; genus Salvia; species Salvia rosmarinus. The sequence goes on from CM072817.1 coordinate 35,611,833, forward strand.
TGGGGTGGGAAGGGAGGGTGGGGAGGGAGGATTTTAGGTTCGAGATATGAAATTGGGAAGAAAGCCGTACGTTATTAAACTTTTAGCGGAGGATTAGCGGCGGAAATATCCGTCGTTATATTTAAAACCCTATAACGACGGATTAACGGCGGAATCGAGGTCTTAACGACGGAATGACTTTAACGACGGACACATATCCGTCGTTAATTTACGTCTGAATATAAAAAATAAAAACATTTTAATATAACGACGGACTACGATCCGTCGTTAAACTTAGCGACTACTTTACGATGGAAATTCGTCGCTAAAATTAACGACGGATGTTGTCGTCGTTAAAATAAATAAAAAAAAAGTAAAAATAATCCGATTATTTAACGATGGATTAGTGACGGACTATGGTTAATCGATAAAAATAACAAAAAATTAATTTTAACGACGGATAGTGTCCGTCGTGAAATATAACGACGGAATAGCCACGAGGATGCCGTCGTTACCGATTCATGCGAGAAATTCCGCCATGTTACGTCACCGATCCGTCGAAAAAATTCCTTTTATTCCGCCGCTAATCTGCATTTGATTCACAACCCGTATTTTGGCCGCCGCTAATCCGTCAGCCGATCGTCAGTATTTTGTAGTGATAAAATTGCACTCTTGACATCAAGCTCACTTTGGTCGCTTCATTGCTCCATAGATGGAGATAGTCATTTTCTCATCATTGACCTTAAGGTCAGGTCTCCATCCTGAACATCTATTAATTATTTTAAGCAGTCAGAGTGCTATAAATAATTAATGGACGTACGATATCATAAATACGGGGATTCATGATTTTTTTGTACAAGCCTGACTCAACTTCGATAATAAAAGGGTAAGTTAACATTTATTCTTTAGTAGAATGAATAAATATTTATGAATTAATTTATGTTACAGGTTAAACATAAGATAATTAATTTATTTTAGGCTCATCTTTATTCCTTGTTTGATCCATAGGTTGGCCCACCAAGGCCCGTGGCCATGAAATTTTCCTCCCCGTAGTACAGTCCCACTGGATTATGTTTTGATTATTGTATTATTTATTTAAAACATCTTATAGTTTAGATAAAAATTATCTGACATCAAAATATAATGTATTCTAGAAATGAATTATCTTCATAAAAGAAGATAATTATTGTATTTATTAGATATGCCAAAATTCTATCTTATTAGGATTCTAAATAAAGCATTATAAATACAAGGTAGGAGAAAATCAGTAGTATCCTAATACTATCGAATTTTCAAAATTTACAAGAAGGAATAGAAAATATAGTGTTCTCCATAAATTGCTCTCACTCAACGTTGAAGATTTGACATCCAGGATACAGTCCAGAAGATCAGAACTGGAGTAAGTTATTGATCAGACTTGTTAGAAATTCGCAGGTAAATACAAGAAAATCTCCATCCAAGATAGATCATCGGGAGCAAGGAAGCCATAAGCAATTTGGTGATGTTTTGGTATTCAAAAGGCTTGACAATTGCATTTTGGTTGAAGAAAGTGGTAGCTGCAATTGACGCCCTTCCTATTTCAAGGCATTCACCCATCGCTGTTAGACTCCATATTTTCTCCACTACTTCTACACAAAGAGAGCCTTAAATTCGCACCCTCGTTGAGAATGTCGATTAGTGATGACTATATATTGCACTTCATCTCTAATCTTTTGCTGCTCCTATAACACTCGTTAAAAACAAATTATCAAAAACTAGAGTTAGTGGTATACGGCTGTAGTTATTTTTTTGTTTAAGAATTTAATTTGGAGGTAGGGGATATAATAGTAAATCAATTAATATTTTTATTATTATTTTAAATAAATTATTATAGTGAGTAAAAAGGGAACTTTGATTACAATCACCCAAAATAAAATGATATAAGGGCCATTTTTCCCATTGGCAGTAGGTTTTAGTTTAGTCGGTTTAATTCGAGAAAAATTGCAATAAAATGAAAGTTTATGGAAATAAAAGACAAAAAAATTATTAAAATTAAGAGGTATTGCCCAAGAATACCCAATCTTTATATTTTCTCTACACTTCATATCCATTTCTAAAAAACATATACACTCTAAACACATTCACTATTTAAAATATAATATTATACACCATTTCACTATCAAAATCCCATAATTTTGACTTTTGTACATGAGTAAGCTATTTCCACTCCAATTGTTGCTATTTCAAGGGAATAGTTTAACTATGTAAATATATTTCTTTATGTGGTATTTTGCTAAAGAGTTTTAAATTCTATGAATGATATACGTTGCATATCGGTTGGAAACATTTCTCGTGTCATTGCTGGCTTTGTTAAGGATCTGAGAGACGAAAGAACTGCTCTCTTGTCAATGCTAACATTGTCAGGGGTCTGAGAGGTAGAACGATGCCACGTACAAGTATATAATTTGGAGATTTTTTACTATTGATCCTATGCTTCTAAAATGGTATCAGAGCCTAGGTTTTATTGAGGAATTATTTAATATTTAGCATGATATTTGTTATCCTAACAGATGAGACTCCAAAGTAAAAATAGATCCGGATGCTTGTCCAAGATGTGAAGCATACATGATGTGTTTCAATGAATTGGAAATTAAACAGGATAGTCTAAACGGATTGCTTAGATCTTATGAAAGAATGTTTGAACAAAGTGTTCAGACCAACCAAAGACCTGAAGTCATAAGGATGCATTATTATGAAGTATGGGAGACACAAGAAAGAATATTTCTCTACGCTCATCTCCAGGAGGCGTTGAAAATTATTCAAAGAAGTACCCATCCACCACACAGTTGATGAAAACCGCTCGTAGTTACAAAAGGATTTCACCGGATTCTTCAAATTCGATGGAATTAAGGGAGATCCATAAGACAGTTCAATATTACGAGAACTGTCTATAGGCGTTCCACAAGAGCTCAGTTGGAAATTGACGTAGCAGGGGGAGATTCTTACCACACTGCGGAATATCCAGAAGAAGATCGACGGCCTTGAGAGAGAAGTAGGCCTAATATTAGTCAAGAAATCCCCGGATGATATTAAGTTAAAATCCATCGGGATGGGCGAGGATAAAACTCGCATCGAAAGAATAATCCAACTTTTTAGAAAATGAATAATCTTGAAAGAATTGGATTAAACGAGTTGCAGGAGTTAGCAGAGTCATTTGCTAACCTCAATATGGTGGATCTAAAGATGAACCAGGATATCCCAAAGGATGAGCCAAGGATCCCACCACAAGGAATACCACCGATTGATCCTATGGGATTGAGGTCAATATGAGTCTGGCCAAGGACCTTGCAGCAGAACAAGCCAGAATCACGGCAAGAGAAAGAAGAAGGAGGCAAAGAATGTAGGAAACCCCTGTTGGAAAAGCCACATTGGAACCTATACATCCCTACGGATTGATGCTCAATATTGATGAAGTCAACTTCAATGATCGGAAAAATATCATAGATGAATGCGCAGAATCAATGTTGTTGTAGCAGCAACATTGGAACTTGACGCCATTAACATGGTCAAGGTCCTTGAATGAAGTTTAGCAGGTGTTATTAAACAATACTAGGAACATTGCCCAGTTGAAAGAAAACAGTCAATACTGACGTTCGAGTTCGTTGAGGACACAGTTAAAGGCATGGCCGATACATTCAAAGTTTATTTCCTCGGAGATGGATATTTTAACGGCTATAAAGACGAGAAGAGAAAGAAATATTTGTTGACTTTGTACAATCTGAGACTGGTGGTCTTGGAACAAATGTCGCTTAACAAATTCCTTCAACTCTTTACAAAGTAGCAACATCTCAGCACAATCGACGAAGATGTTGCAAAAGAGTTGTTTTTCCTGAAGTTCCATAGTCCATGAACGAAAATGTTCATCAGGGATTACCAAACCGGAGTTCATGCCGAGAGCGTGTCCAGGAGGATGTCTTATGTTCATAAGAAGTTGTTGGAGTAGTGTCAAACTGCAACCACTCAGAGGAATCTCAAGAAATTGAGAAAGATCAACAAATCAGCCCTGTTGATCTGTGATATGCTTGATCTTCCAACGAAAATTGGAGGAGAACATTTATATCAATCCAGGAGGAAGAAAAACAGATTCCAACCCTGCAATAAAGGAAAGAGAGAAATGAGGAGTTCTTGGAGGCCAAAAACGATGTGGTCGCGACAGAAAGCCAAATATTATAAATTAGGACAAAGAAGTGGTCCAACAAGAAGACGGTATCAATCTCAGGGTTCTAGTTCTCGCAAGCAACCACCGACGAAGAAGACTTTCAGACGAGCTCACACCAAAGCTAATGAAAGTTTCAAGGATTGCAACTGCTGGACATGCGTGCAAATGGGCATATCTCAACAAATTTCCCACAAAACGAGCAAAGAAGGATACGGAGATTTGAGTCTAGACCAGACATCGAGGATATCGTATACTACCAAGAATTGCTACAAGTATACCAGTTCGAAGATATAACCTCAGACGAGAGTATATATGAACAAGAAGAGATCTTCAGCAGAGAAGAAGAATCTGATGAGTATTCCGAATCAGGATTCGACTGAAAGAGAGGCGTGCCGTCAGGAGCATCCAGATGAGCTAGGTCATACTAGCCGAACCATCCTGTCACAAAACATGCTGAACAGGATAATGAATAAAACCCTGAATCTACAAAAGTATCAAAGGGTTTTCAATAGAAAGAAAGATAGACCATGTTCTAAGGAACCTGAGTCTAGTCAGAAGGAAGCACAATGTTATATATAGAATAACCAGACGAGAGATGTCTCTTCCATTCCAGTTTACTGGGAATCAAGTAGAGATGCAACTTATACCAGCCAGTGATATCAGGGAAGATCTTCAAAGTATGAAACCAGAAATCGCTAATACGATGGAGTGGATTCATATAGGAGCAATTCAGTTGGTGATTAAATCGTCACTCTATTTGGGTACAGATGCACCAATTGATATCGCAATCTACGATAAGAGAATGCGGAATCATGCCGATTCTCTAATGGGAACTATCTCAGGGAATCTATGTGGAAAGAATATCATAACAATCTTCTATCCGAAGATTTCTTACAATATCAATGATTCCGGATTTAGCAGAGCCCTGACGCTATATCAGTACTTTAAGAAACAAGAATTGATGGATAATGGGAACATACCTTATTTCATCACTTATCAAGTGTCTTATGCTCTTTCAAACTCCCATCATATAGAGTTATATTTGGGAAGGAGTTTATCGAGATACCAGATATCTTCAAGAAGGTAACTAGAGCTAGATGTCTTCATCGGGAGAAAATTCCACCTCTACGAGAAACAAATATCCAAATCAACAACAAGCCGATACTTCAGTATGTCGACAGTCAAAGATTTGGAGCCCTAAGGCTATCATTTCAAGGGGATAGAGTTATCTCCCAACCATACGAAATAAGTTTTTCTCAGTCGTATGAAATGAGAGCAATCAGAGACGTTCAACAACAGGTGATAAAAATTTCAGCCAAGATTAGATGTCCTCAAAGTTGGTGAGAAATTTCCATAAGACTCGACACTGCTGGCGAAGAAATATACGTTCCTTGCACGGTGTTATGCGACTTAAAGAATTTAGGGTCCAACGTCTATAAAGGAACCCTGGATTTCGGAGGCATTCAAATGACCATCACAGGGAAGATCAACCGAGAAATGGAGGTCCTAATCCTAGGACGTAAATTCCTCGATAGGTGTAAACCATGAGGAATAACAAAACTGCTGATTGAATAATAAGTCCATTCTCAATATACATCTCTGAATGAATGAAGGTGACAATTAGCGGAACAAAACTGCTGATTGAATAATAAGTCCATTCTCAATATACATCTCAATTGAGATGTTATACGGGAAGTACAAGGCAGAGTATTTTGCTGCCTATATCGATTCAGGTGCAGGAATCTACATAGCCAAGAAGGAAATTTTTTCGACAGAAGTGGAGACGAATCTATCTCAGATTGCTAGAAGAGATTTCTCAAAGAAAATCTTGCTCTTATCCAAAGGAGTAAGACAGACGAAAGTTCTGACAGGCGGAGAAGGTTAAACACCTTGGTACAAGGTTCAAACTCCACCAATCTATTTCCATGACACAGGAGCAGATATTCTGTTGGGAAACAATTTCCTACAGATGTTTAAGAAGTTCATGCAGGACAATGAAAGGAGACGATTAGTGTTCACAACTAATTATGATAACAAAATCATTGTTCAACGACTGTAAGGGGTATTTAATCGACAAATGCCAATCAGATTTCGTAGAAAGCATGGTGATGAAGGAAAACTTCGACACCCAAAGATGAAGAATCAAAGGCGGTTCAACGAAGCACTGCTGAGTTGCAGGATTTCAGAATTATCTGAAGATCTTGATGATGAGGAGATTCAAATCCTCAAAGCGTCTCTGATATCTAACCAAGATATGGAGAAGAAGCATATGTTGCTTTAGATGATGTCAATAGGAAAATCGTTAAATGTTATAACGAGGACCCTTTAGCATGGTGCAATAGGAACCAACTCGAAGCTAGTCTGAAGGTTAAGCCAGACAAGGAATTCGAGTTCGTCAGATTTCGAACTATCCTGATGAACCTCGTGGATCAAAAGGATATGAGGCAGATAATCAAGGAACACCTTGATTTGAAGTTGATCGAACCAGGGAACTCGCCATACAGCAGTCCCAGATTTCTAGTAAGGAATCATGGTGATGTCAAAAGAGGTAAACCCAGATTGGTTATTAATTATAAATAAATTAATGACATTCTAGAATTTTACGGATACTTTATCCCGAATAGAGAACATCTTATCAACTGCATTAGGAATGCTAAGGTGTTTTCCAAGTTTGATTGCAAGTCAGGTTTCTACCAGATTCGCATGGAGGAAATGGAGTAAGAAGCTCACAGCTCTCTCCACTCCACAAGGGCACTACATGTGGAACGTGGTGTCAACAGGGTTAGCCAACGCATCCCAGATATTTCAGAGGAAGATGGATAATCTTTTCAAAGATTATTTCTCTTTTATGTTTATCTATATTGATGATATTCAAATAACATCAAAAAATATGGATGAACATGTTAGCCATTTGGAGATCTTTACAGATGTCTGTAAAAAAGAAGGATTAGTACCGTCTGAAAAGAAGACAGTCATCGCTACCCGAAAGATTGAGTTCTTGGGTATTGAGATCGATGAGATGAGGATCATTACAGAAGATCATATTGTGCGAGAAGGTGCGGAAGCTCGTAATACCCGCATTCATGTAGCGTAGATTAACTCTTAATTAAGAGTTATAAGAAGGCATCGCATCCTTAAGAAAGTGTTGTTTAAGCCGAAGCTTTGTTTTAAAGCTTCAAGACAAGAAAATAAATTTTAGATTTATTCGAGATAGAACCTAAGACAAGATTCTTAGGTCTTGTTTAGAATAAGAAGACCTAGATTCCAAGGGTCTTGAGATGATAGATACATGCTCAACGAAGTCTTGATTTTATAAAATGAAGAAATTCAAATCCTTGTTTTTGTGATATCGGCATTTGCCGATTAAACCCTAATCGTCACCGAATGTCTAAAATGGTTTTGGAAGCCGAAAATGTTTTACAATCAAAGTTTGATGATTACAATATGTTATTTGAGTTTTAAAGAGGATTTCAAGTAGAGAGCATTTTATTAGAAATTGAGTTTTGAAATTGAAACAATATGGATTAATAGCATGCGTTTATAACGTTGGTATTATTTGTGAACAAATGTACATTTTGTAAATTTATAAAACATGATTATTCATCATGTATTAAAGAAAAGGGAAAATGGTGGAATTTTGGAGAATTCTTGAGAATTCTCTAGAATTTGATGAATAATCACTTTATTAAAGAAAATGGAAAATAAAATAGAAATTTGTTACTTACATACCAAGACTTTGGAAAACTACTATTCACCATCATTTTTCTTTCCTAATTTTCGAAACACACACTCACACACACTCCAAGGTGAAAATTTTCAAGCTCAATTTTAGAAGATCCAGCCGTTGGATTTTCAATCCGTCTTCAAATTAAGGTATATCTCAATCTTTAGAACGCATCTACGGTTTGAAATTTTGAAAAATATGAACTTATGAGCATGTTATAATTTCGGTTCTTTAGATGAAATATGAAGGGAGATGTTGTTGTTCGATTATTTCTTGATATTACGTTAGATTCGTCGCCGATAAGTTGTTTAACGTTGAAATTTTAAGCATATGCTCATTGTTGATATATTGATGATTTTCGAAAATCATGGAGACCATGATCTTGAATATATGATGTTGATATGCCTAATATTATTTCATATGTGTTGAGGAATTGATATAAACATGTTTTGAACGAGAAAAACGTTTGAAATCGAAACCGTTGGAAAACTCCTAAAGTGACCGAAAACCCTAGCTTCCATATTGATGAAATTTTGATTTTATTTGATCATTTTGAGCTCATATTTGGATTCTATGATATGAATAAATCTTAAAATGATTTATTCGGATTTTTCTACCGACGATTGAAAAGCGAAAAATTTTAGTTTGACGTCGAAAATTGTTTTCAAAGCCAAAGCTTTGATCTTTATGTTTCATTGATAAATTAATGATCTTTAATGATAGTTGAGCATGTATATAGATTCGTTGGTGTTAGATAACGTCCACGTGAATTTTCGACGTTAGGCCTAAAAGTGACGTCTTAAGGGTCGTTGGATTATGGGCTAAGATTAGATGATTGAAGCTTGGTATTGAGTTTAATATGTTCATTGAAACATATGGTGATGAATTAGTGGAGTTTGAGCTATGTTTGGATTGTTTGGTTTTAATATGGCGATGCGTTTATAAGCGTTCTGTTGCCAAAATTTAGATAGAATTTGTTTGCTAATAAGATGTTAAAGGATGCAATGACCCAAGTTTTGATAGACCATAGTGTCTTAGATTTGATATCGAGAAGATATGATCGTGTCGACGACTAATATGAGTAATGTTCTTGTTTGGCTCTTGATAGGCTTTTATGCCGTTTATATGGATAAAGAAAGAAATGGAATTGAGAATTTGTTCCTTAGCTCTAAGGAACATCCAGTGGGTATAAATATTTTCTAATATGATATGCTTATGCTTTTATGTTTCAAAATGATATGAAATGCATTTATGAGCAAAGTTTCAAAGTTAAATAACTTTTGTTTTGAGCATGAGCATGATGCATTACATATCCACGGAATGAAAGAAAGAAAAGAAAGAAATGATAAAGAGTATGGCGTGGCATGGTACCCCGGGTCCATCAACACGGTATGTTATGATGTGGGATTTACCGACGTCGGATAGCGACCCTTGGTCATGGCGTGTTTGAGAAGGAGGCCTACTTCTCAACACATAGACATAATCCGTGGATATGGGAAGAAAAAGTTGTCTGCGAGACATAGACCATGCATATGCATATTTTATGATGATCCCACGAAATGAAAGCAAGTAAGTGTTTATTTATGAAAAGCATGCACGAGTTATTTCACTAAAACCTCGATGCATTGCAAATGTTATGGCAAGTCGATCATATAGCCCTAAGGCAATGTTTCAAATGTTTTGGCGTATACCCACCGAGTGCATTTTGTACTCACGCCCGCATGTATTTCTAAGCGTGCGAGTTGAGCTTGAGAGGATGTTGGAATCGAATCTTTGTGCAAGGAGCTTCTCTAAGCGTTTGACTCATGATGAAATTGTTAAATTGTTGATATGATTTATTTGAAGTTATCATGTTTTGATGCCCGAGTTTTATGTCTTCATACATAATTCTCACCACACTTCTCGTTCGAACTTTGGCCTTTAATTGTTTATGTGTTTTACTAAAGAGAAGTGATCATGTTTCGACAAGAATCTTTATTCCGTTGTTATGATTTCGACATTCTTATTATGATGTCGACTTGCTTCGTGAACAAGGTTTACTCGAAAGTTCAAACCTGTTTTGTTGGATCGATGTTATATAATGTCTTGGAATCACTTTGAACCATGCTTTGAGCGTCGATAAGTTTTCAATGTTGTCAAAGCATGCTTGAAGATGTACATTTTGATATTGGTTATTCTCTTGTGATCCATTGTCCTCAGACGATATTCTTCTTTATTTGATCCTCTATTATGGATCGAAGACTGAAAATAAATCTTTATCAAATTATATTCTACTTCTTTGAACCATAAATGATTTTATCCATCCATGTTGAAAGTTGAGGTCAAATTATTGTTTGACATGTATTATTGGTATCAGAATTTCCTTCTTAACCCACGTCACAGCTTAAGTCACAGCTTAATTACTTGATTAAGTGGTCGGGCTGTGACAGAATGGTATCAGAGCGGTTTTGAGTTCTGAACCTGTGAGGCTTTGTAAATTTGTGCAGTCTGTGCATAGTTTTGAACTCTGAACTTGTAGCCCCTTGTGAGTGTTATGCGGTTTGTACGATTTTTACTTATGGACCTGTAAATCCTTGTGAATTTTTGAATAGTTGAGCATGGTTTTGAATTCTGAACTTGTAAGTCCTTATGAATCCTTGTGCAGCTTGTGCGTTGTCCTAAATTCTAAATTCATGAATCTTTGTGAGTCTTGTGCAGTTTATGCACCTTGAGTATGTGAATTCTTTTGTGATGACTGTTTGAGAATTTAAGTTTATGGAGTCAATTGTTGGACTCTATCATGAGAATCGAGTTTATAGAATCAGTTGTTGATTCTGATTTGAGAATATAAGTTAAAGAGTCAATTGTTCTTAAGAGAAGCTCAGCATTCCGATTCCATCATCTCTAGCTCATCGGGAAGAGCCTTATGATTATGCTTATGCTTGTGATTATGATTATCACAGATGATGATTGAGTACATGCTTTATTGAATGAATTGTTATATGAAAAGTATGTTTGAAATAAGAAATAGCTTTATGAGTTAAAGTTGAAAAGACATTATGAGAAAAGACGGCAGAACAACATGAATATGTTTTCTGCTAGCATTTGTGTATTCTTTTAGCTACGATAACGAGGATCGTTTAGACAGTTCGAAAGAGTACGATTTGTTTATCGTTATCTCGTTTGTCGTCATCAGCAAAGATTAGAGAGCGCTTCTATCTATATACACCAAATGGGCAGCTTATCTAGAGTGAAATTCTCGCTAAATTCCATCGCTTGTAAGAAGAGGCATATGAGAACATTACAATGGGGTCCAGGTGGAATACTCCAGATTATTTTTATGGCTTAAGGAGTGGCGAGATTGGCTTTTCAAGTGACGACCGATGCATACGCAAAGAAGTGATCAAAGACAAAAAGGAACAAGAAGCTCATAACCGCCCTATCGCTAGCCAAGTCGCAAGTTGCTCCACGTTTTGTACTGAAGCTAGTGATCTCCTTAGCAATCGCTAGTCCGGCTGCTAGGCACCACGGCCTGATGAGAATTTAGGGTTTTGACCCATCAATTATAAATACTCGGACCATCCGTTGTACGTAACTCTCGTTTTCGCTAATTATTTTTCGGACTCTAACTATCATGATTCTTATTATTATGTACACTTGAATTTCCTTTTGGCTCTTTTTCCTCTATGGTGATTTCATCTCGGCTATTAAATCGACCGGTTGGTTGGTAAGTTTTCTTTTATACCTAATGATAAAGAGAACGTTGAACCATTGATGTTGATCCTACCACCCCGAATATGATGCTAGTACCCATGCTCTAGAAATAGAGTCTTCTTTGCGGATACTCACCATTTATGCTTGAGTCGGCGTAGATCCTACATAATTTGATTATTTTATCTCCATCACGAAATGTTTCCTATTGACCTAGATTGGTATGGTCAAGATTATTGCATCTCTTGGGATTTTATACCGATTCGGTTTGTTCTATTTTCTCATGTTTATGAAACTTCTCAATTGAGAATTGAAAAGAGACTTGTTAATTCGTTGAGACTCGGATGTCTCAAAATCTTTTATGTATGAACTCGATTTTTACGGTTGTTAGCACACCCGACTTGATTTCTAAATATCGGACAAATGTCTTTCATGGTGATCTTGACATCTTTTATCACGGAATAGATTCCTTATACTCATTTCCGATCGTGCTAATGATCCGCTATCTCCCGAGATCAAGAAAATATGGAGAGGTTAGACTCCTATGAAGTCATTGATGACGGTAAAAATAGAGTAATAGAGATGGAAGAAAAGAATGATAACGATGATGACTATGTGGACATATGGGTGTACATATATAGATTAGTGATATTATAGATATTTTATGATGTGGTAGCGTGCACGAGAAGCCATACGGATGTGTTTTGCCGAGATGTTAAAGCACCAATATGCTTGTGCAAAGTTTTCCTCGCTTTTGTAAAAGCCCTCAAAAAGCGATTTTCTTTCCTTTGAGATCTATATGATCATTTTGCTATCGAGCTATGTTATTTCATATCATAACCTTGTGATAAACAATTAAGAAGATCCTCGAGATATAAAGCTTGTTTGTTGATGAAGAACTTTTCTCGCTTTTGATAAATGAAACATCCGCATTTTGGTAATTGTTTGCAATGCAAGATACCCCGTAAAAAGAAATCATCTTTTAAAACAAACGAAAAATTTGAAAGTGACAATTCTTCTCATGATTCACCTATATCTTATTTGCTTTAAATCGATCGAATAATTTGAGCTTTTTTCGTCGTAATCCTCCATCTTCCAATAGAAATAGTAGCCGGTGATCTTTGAAAAATGAGTTCGCTCGAGCGAGTTTTCAAGTTTTGGAAGTGCTCTAATCGAGAGTGTCTCCTCTGTATATCGTATCAGTTAAGATGGTCTGCAAATTTCTGATGGGAATTTCTTCAGAAAGTCATTTCTCTTGAAATCTCTATCATGTATGAAGCTGATAAGTTAGCTCGAATATATGTACATCTCGTTTTAGACGAGTTTTTATCAAGAGACGAGTAAAAGATTGAAATTGCGTACAACGACAACTACCAAGCGACGATTGAAATGACGGCCTATGAAGCCTCTACGGCAGAAAACATAGATCGCCGTTTTTTTTAAGACGCGCGATTGGAGAAAGAAAAGTGCTTGGACCAGAAGCGATTGAAGAAATGGTCGTAATCGTACGAAAATTCAAGAAAAGAATCCAAGAAGCTCAAATTCGTTAGAAGTTCTATGAAGATACAAGACAAACGGAGCTAAGCTTCGAGATTAGAGACAAAGTATTCGTGAAAGTATATTCTTCCAAAGGAATACATCGCTTTGGAATCAAAGAAAAGTTCAAACGAAGATTTATCAGTTGTACTAGATTCAAGAGAAGATTGGAATAATCGCCTACAGAATTACGATGTCTCCAAGTTTTGGAAATATTTACGATGTATTCCATGTGTCGCAATAACGAAGATATGTGTTTGATCTAAAACACATCATACATCAAAAGAACGTTATTCATGAAACAGATCTAAGTTATGAAGAGAAGCGAATGCGTGCGAAATCGACACTAAGTTAAAGATCGATGAGAAAGAAGTGCTCGAGATTCTGTGACATGCTAAATTTCGAGGACGAAATTTTTGTAAGGGGTGAGAATGTAATACCCGCATTCATGTAGCGTAGATTAACTCTTAATTAAGAGTTATAAGAAGGCATTGCATCCTTAAGAAAGTGTTGTTTAAGCGAAGCTTTGTTTTAAAGCTTCAAGACAAGAAAATAAATTTTAGATTTATTCGAGATAGAACCTAAGACAAGATTCTTAGGTCTTGTTTAGAATAAGAAGACCTAGATTCCAAGGGTCTTGAGATGATAGATACATGCTCAACGAAGTCTTGATTTTATAAAATGAAGAAATTCAAATCCTTGTTTTGTGATATCGGATTTGCCGATTAAACCTAATCGTCACCGAATGTCTAAAATGGTTTTGGAAGCCAAAATGTTTTACAATCAAAGTTTGATGATTACAATATGTTATTTGAGTTTTAAAAGAGGATTTCAAGTAGAGAGCATTTTATTAGAAATTGAGTTTTGAAATTGAAACAATATGGATTAATAGCATGCGTTTATAACGTTGGTATTATTTGTAGACAAATGTACATTTTTGTAAATTTATAAAACATGATTATTCATCATGTATTAAAGAAAAGGGAAAATGGTGGAATTTTGGAGAATTCTTGAGAATTCTCTAGAATTTGATGAATAATCACTTTTATTAAAGAAAATGGAAAATAAAATAGAAATTTGTTACTTACATACCAAGACTTTGGAAAACTACTATTCACCATCATTTTTCTTTCCTAATTTTCGAAACACACACTCACACACACTCCAAGGTGAAAATTTTCAAGCTCAATTTTAGAAGATCCAGCCGTTGGATTTTCAATCCGTCTTCAAATTAAGGTATATCTCAATCTTTAACGATCTACGGTTTGAAATTTTGAAAATATGAACTTATGAGCATGTTATAATTTCGGTTCTTTAGATGAAATATGAAGGAGATGTTGTTGTTCGATTATTTCTTGATATTACGTTAGATTAAATCGCCGATAAGTTGTTTAACGTTGAAATTTTAAGCATATGCTCATTGTTGATATATTGATGATTTTCAAAATCATGGAGACCATGATCTTGAATATATGATGTTGATATGCCTAATATTATTTCATATATGTGTTGAGGAATTGATATAAACATGTTTTGAGCGAGAAAAGCGTTTGAAATCGAAACCGTTGGAAAACTCCTAAAGTGACCGAAAACCCTAGCTTCCATATTGATGAAATTTTGATTTTATTTGATCATTTGAGCTCATATTTGGATTCTATGATATGAATAAATCTTAAAATGATTTATTCGGATTTTTCGACGACGATTTGGCGAAAAATTTTAGTTTGACGTCGAAAATTGTTTTCAAAGCCAAAGCTTTGATCTTTATGTTTCATTGATAAATTAATGATCTTTAATGATAGTTGAGCATGTATATAGATTCGTTGGTGTTAGATAACGTCTTACGTGAATTTTCGACGTTAGGCTAAAAGTGGCGTCTTAAGGGTCGTTGGATTATGGGCTAAGATTAGATGATTGAAGCTTGGTATTGAGTTTAATATGTTCATTGAAACATATGGTGATGAATTGGTGGAGTTTGAGCTATGTTTGGATTGTTTGGTTTTAATATGGCGATGCGTTTATAAACGTTACGCTGCCAAAATTTAGATAGAATTTGTTTGCTAATAAGATGTTAAAGGATGCAATGACCCAAGTTTTGATAGACCATAGTGTCTTAGATTTGATATCGAGAAGATATGATCGTGTCGACGACTAATATGAGTAATGTTCTTGTTTGGCTCTTGATAGGCTTTTATGCCGCTTTTATATGGATAAAGAAAGAAATGGAATTGAGAATTTGTTCCTTAGCTCTAAGGAACATCCAGGTGGGTATAAATATTTTCTAATATGATATGCTTATGCTTTTTATGTTTCAAAATGATATGAAATGCATTTATGAGCAAAGTTTCAAAGTTAAATAACTCACTGTTTTGAGCATGAGCATGATGCATTACATATCCACGGAATGAAAGAAAGAAAGAAAGAAATGATAAAGAGTATGGCGTGGCATGGTACCTTCGGGTCCATCAACACGGGTATGTTATGATGTGGATTTACCGGCGTCGGATAGCGACCCTTCGGGTCATGGCGTGTTTGAGAAGGAGGCTCTTCTCAACACATAGACATAATCCGTGGATATGGGAAGAAAAGTTGTCTGCAGACATAGACCATGCATATGCATATTTTTATGATGATCCTACGAAATGAAAGCAAGTAAGTGTTTATTTATGAAAAGCATGCACGAGTTATTTCACTAAAACCCCTGCATTGCAAATGTTATGGCAAGTCGATCATATAGCCCTAAGGGCAATGTTTCAAATGTTTTGGCGTATACCCACCGAGTGCATTTTGTACTCACGCCGCATGTATTTCTAAGCGTGCGGGTTGAGCTTGAGAGGATGTTGGAATCGAATCTTTGTGCAAGGAGCTTCTAAGCGTTTGACTCATGATGAAATTGTTAAATTGTTGATATGATTTATTTGAAGTTATCATGTTTTGATGCCCGAGTTTTATGTCTTCATACATAATTCTCACCACACTTCTCGTTGCGAACTTTGGCCTTTAATTGTTTATGTGTTTTACTAAAGAGAAGTGATCATGTTTCTGACAAGAATCTTTATTCCGTTGTTATGATTTCGACATTCTTATTATGATGTCGACTTGCTTCCGTGAACAAGGATTTACTCGAAAGTTCGTAAACTGCTTTGTTGGATCGATGTTATATAATGTCTTGGAATCACTTTGAACCATGCTTTGAGCGTCAATAAGTTTTCAATGTTGTCAAAGCATGCTTGAAGATGTACATTTTGATATTGGTTATTCTCTTGTGATCCATTGTCCTCAGACGATATTCTTCTTTATTTGATCCTCTATTATGGATCGAAGACTGAAAATAAATCTTTATCAAATTATATTCTACTTCTTTGAACCATAAATGATTTTATCCATCCATGTTGAAAGTTGAGGCAAATTATTGTTTGACATGTATTATTGGTATCGAATTTCCTTCTTAACCCATCGCCACGCCTTAAGTCACACTTAATTACTTGATTAAGTGGTCGGGCTGTGACAAGAACTTCCCAGAATATCTCAAGGAGAAGAAGCAGCTCCAAAGTTTTTTGGGAGTTGTTAACTTTACAGGAATGTTCATCAAATATCTTGCAAAGTATAGGAAAATCTTTAGCCCATTGCTAAAGAAAAATGTTCCATTCATATGGACAGATGAACATCGAGAAGGGATGAAGAGGTTGAAGGAGGTCTGCAAAACCCTCCCCAAACTTTCGATACCACACGATGAGGATGACTTGGTCCTATACACATATGCGGGTGATCATTGGTGGGCAGTTGTGCTTACAAAGATCACCCCACTTGGAGCGGAACCATGCAGATAATGTAGTGGTCTCTTCCCCGAAGAAAATGTTGTGCGCTGGCACATCAACAAGAAAGAGTTTTTTGCAGTTCAACAGGATTTTAATAAATGGTCTATTTTCTTACTTACGAAGAAATTTATTTTAAAAGTTGATAACACTCAAGTTAAAGCTTTTTTAGTAAACAAGATTGAATCTAAGCCTAAAAAGGCCAAATTATTAAGATGGCAAGCTGAATGCCAATATTATATTTATGATTTTTCGTTCTTAAATCTGATGAAAATGTTCTTGCAGATTTTCTGACGAGAGATGGAGCCAAAGGATATTGACTCCATTATCACAGCCCAAAGGCAACTCCGGGAGAACCTGGAATTGCTCCTAAGAGACTGGGATGAATGTGTCCTTCATGCCAAACAGGCAGGGAGACTTCAAGATGGGGATGTGACCTATGTCACAGACCGAATCAGAGCATGCATATGGAATGAGAGTTCGCTCCAATCCGTAATGCACCAGCCACTGCTCTGGGCTGCCAATTCAAGACTGGGCAAGGAGTCATTTCCCGTACAAGGCGGTATACATGTAGCAAGGGGTTCAAGTACCCTTAGCACGAGTGCTAAGTTGGTGGATTCTTTGGAATCACCGGCCCAAACAAAAGAAGATGACCAGGTATCACAACCTGAATTACCGTGTCAACCCAGAACCTCTGGGGAAAAAGATGGAGAGATCAGCCTTTGGTCCATGGGGTCTATGGGCCTGTCTCACGGAGATGGACAAAGTCAAATTTCCATTTAAGTTATTCCAGAACTCGGCTAATGGAACTTTCCTGTTAAACACCATGACAGGAAAACAATAGGCTTCGCAGAGAGTTTCTTCGAGAATAAGAGGATACTCATCTAGGAAAAAAAGGTCGCGGCGAGTAAAGAGACTCATCGCAAGTTTTACAACATGGCTCACTTTGGGCACTGAACATCAAGGATCTATTCAGACTGTCCGAACTAGAAGGAGCCAGAATTCAAAAAAGGCTTCTTGCCAAAACAAGACAAAAAGAAGTTCCGATCCGACGAGCATGAGGAACGTATGGTTCCTCAGAAAAGGACACATCGGGCACCTCCAAAAAGTAAGGTGGCCGACAGATAAAAAAGAGTCATGTGACTCTAAGGAGGAAGATCACCCACCAAAAAGAAAACGACATGGGTGGGTGAAAAAAAAAGGAAGATTCCCACTAAGAAAAGATTATGGGAAAATCGAAAGCAGACTCCACTCATTAGTAGATGACAAAGCGTCGCCAGAAGAAGGTGGAGTGTACAGACAGACCATTATCAAAAGAACATGGTTGAGAAACATGTGAAGACGTGGGAATCTTTTCTCCACCACAAAAAGAGTGTCGACATGAGATAAGGGATCCAAAGTCCACATGCGAGCACGTTGTCACAAGAAGAGCATCCGCGGTAATAATTCAAAACAGTAATAGAGGGGATCAAACCTCTATATTAACTCAAGCAGAAGAAAGCTCAGATCATCGAGCATTTTTCAAGTTTTCTTCAAAACTCAAGCAAATAATTCTCTCTCTATAATAGTGTTATAGTTTTTCTAGTTTCAAGTTTCTTTCTTTTTTATTTTAAGTTTTAGAGTTGTATGTATAGAGAGCACCCAACTACCATAGGTAGCTAAAAGAGTTTGTCTCATCCCAAAAGAAGATACACATATGTATTAAATATTTCATAATTCCTCAATAAAAGACGAAGGCTTTTGCCTGATTATTCCGGTGTCTTGATTAAATAATTTTCCATAGATATCGCCCTGATACCATACGTCCCGAATCGAAAGAAATGAGGGCTGTGCTGAGTGTTACTGAAGGAGGTCCGATGGTAGGAGTCCATCGGTTGAGATCGTGTGGTTGGTAGAAGCTCGAGATGAGCTCAGAAGCCCATAAAAATCCAACGATCCGAATGAGTCCCGACAGCACTGCAGTCAACAGGTATAATGGTGAAAACTCGATTGATTATTTTAATTTGATGTACGAAAACATGTTTGGTCTGACAGTTAAGCATGTTTAATCTCCATTAATTGCGTGGATCTTGTTTAAATGTGATTTAGGGGGTGTTTGGCTAAGCTTGTTTTAGAGAGCTTATAAGCTCCAAGAGCTTATAAGATGTTTCAAGAGCTTATAAGAGGTAATGTCCCAAGTGTTTATAGGTTGTTAAAGTGTTTGGATAATTGATCTTATAAGCTAGAGAAAAAATCGTGAGTTAGAAAGAGAAAATCATAGTTAGAGAGATAAAATTGACGAGATGTGAAGTTGATAGTGTATGTATAGTAAATAACGAGCTATAATAAGGTTATTTTGGTAAATTCATGGTTACTTATAAGTTTATGAAAAAATAAGTTAGGGTTGACCAACTTATTTTTGAGGCTATAATTTGTTGAGTTTATTTTCACAACCTTTATGTCGCTTTAGAGCTTATTTTGTCAAACATTTTGTAACAACTTATAAGCTCCTAAATAGCTTATAAGCTGTTTTAAAGAGCTTATAAGCTCAGCCAAACACCCTCTTAGCGCATAAAGAAATTGTTGGTTTGTTGAACTAGTGAAATAGTGTGATAATAGTGAGGTGGAATAATAAATTGATATGTAGTGTAAATGTTTTTGGGAAATGGGTATAGGAGATAGATATTATGGGAATTTTTGGTATTTAGGTAGTATTTTTTTTATATTTTTTAATAATACAAAAATATTTTCACATCATACCGACAAATATTTTCAGTGACAACTATCAATCCCATCACTAAACTTAAAATAGCATTCAACTACTTATTAAATCAATCTTGATGGGTCACTAGTCGTATTGAATTCCTATAACAAATATTATCTACAAAAATTGAACATTAGATGATCTTTTTGAAGGGGCCCTAATCTTGTTTTATTTCATTTCATCTACCTATTATACAGTAACACAAGAGTCGGTCACAATCCTTGAATTTTTCTCCACTATTTATCATCGCACTTTTAGTATAATATCATTTACTCACAGCTACAATTATTGACTTAATCTATAACAAAAAATGTCTTATTGAAAACATAGTATTTTTGTAAGGGGTGGTCTCCTGTGCGCGCACAGTGAGACCACCCTTAATCAATTAATTAATTAATTATAATTAATCCTAATTAATTAATTAATTAACTAAATTAATTTTAATTAAATTAATTTTAATTAAAATTAGCTAGTTTAATAAATTTTAATTGTAAATTAATAAATAATAATTTTGAATTAATATATCTTAATTTTGAATTAATATATCTTAATTTTGAATTAATAAACTCTAATTATGAATTAATAAACCCTAATCATGAATAAATAAACCCTAATTTTGAATAATAAACCCTAATTTTGAATTAATAAATTCTAATTGTGAATTAATAAACCCTAATTTTGAATTAATAAATCCTAATTTTGAATAATAAACCCTAATTTTGAATTAATAAACTCTAATTGGAAATAATAAACCCTAATTTTGAATAATAAACCCTATTTGTGAAGTAATAAATCCTAACTTTGAATTGATAAACCCTAACTTTGAATTAATAAACCCTAATTATGAATTAATAAACCCTAATTATAAATTAATAAATTCTAATTTTGAATTAAAATTTATAATTAAAAATTAATAAATTTAATCATGAATTAACAAAATCTAATTATTCTTATTCACCATAATTAATATATAATTATTTTAACAAAAACAATTGAATTTCAGGTGAGGAACACCCAAGTTTTTGTCTTTTTTAAAAGCTGTCTGTTTGATATATATTGTTCTTTACTTGAATATATTATATTAAATTTACATTGCGTCTATATTATTAAGTGCGATATATAAACTGATGAAATAAAATAACTAATAATAATAGTTGAGAAATTTCAAAATTTTAAAGATACAGTTGAGATTTGTGAAATCTACTACCATTGCATTGAATGAAAAATAAATAACAATATATTCTTGTCCAAAACCGCAAAGAAAATTACTCTCGACCAGTAGTTGCGGATTTCTCCTCGTCTAAAAAACAATAATTTCACTTGTTGATCACAATATATATACAGTAGTGAATTTATTTCATGCACCCTGGATTTCCATCTTCACTTTCTTGATAAAATCTTCACATTTCTTCTTCAGTTCTTCTGTATCAATCCCTCCATCATCATCTTCATCGTCATCATGTTCATCCAATCTTACGACTTCAAAATTTTGCAAGTTTCCTTCGACTTCTTCTGCAGCAAAAGTAATTTTTTCTTCAAGAATTTCTACTTTCCCAACACCCTTTTTCTTTCTCTCTTCAAATCTTGCACTCTCGCCATCTTTGTGGGCCCGATGATCGTCTGTTCTTGCAGTTTTCGGGCCTGACTTCACGGGTGTGATCTTGCTGATGAGCCCGGATGATTGTATGATGAAAACAAGAATCCCATTGCAGAGGAGGAAGATGCAGTTTCTCTCAGTTGTGTAGCTGAAGAGCTTGAATTTGAAGCTAAAATCTGAGACAAGATAACCATAGGACTGAAGAAAGAGAGGAGTGAGAGAGGAGTGAGAGAAGAAGAGAGAGAAAACAGAGAGTGGAAGGAGGATTTGTGTGATCTTCTTCATATATTTAAATCTGTCTGAAGGATTGCTCGTGATTTTGGTTTGTTCATTGTAAAGAGACATGATGTTTGAGAGAGAGAGAGAGAGTGATGATATGTATTGAATAGTGAGAAAGGACTTTAGGTTGCAATTTTAATTGTGGCAGGTGAGGTGATATTGAATGGTTTATATAAAGTATTTTGGCTTCAAAAATGACTTAGAGACACATTTTTCATATAGTGATGTTATTCGATCGAGAATATGGTATAATCAATTTTATTGAATTAAAAATTATTTATTTAATATTTTATATATAAAAAAATTAGTTTTACAATAAAATCATCTTATGGAATTACAATTTTACCCCTATCGAATGAAAAAATGATTAACACATTAATTTAACATTATTATTTTACTAATTAATTATATTGATAATTACTAAAATATTTCTGTATGGTCAGCCATAATGTAGCTGCATAGCTTTATTGTTTTTCATAATTACAATTTTGCCACTATCGAATGAAAAACTGATTAACACATTAATTTAATATTATTATTTTGTTGATTAATTATATTAATAAACACTAAAATATCCCGTGTGGTCAACTATAATGTGGCCGTATAGCTTTATTGTTTTCCATAATACAAAAAATACAGAGGGGACTTTCTGTAACAAATTTAGTTGTTCTAACAGAAAAAAATATTTTTGTTAAATTCATGAAACCCGTAACCCTTAATTTCGAGAGGTGACATTAAATTTCCATTTTCGAGATAAATAATATAAGGAATATATATCTAATTCATGGACCCTTCAATATCTCGTCTATTCATTAATGGAACCCTCATTAATTTCAAGGAAGCATGAGTGGGGAGAATTTATGAATTTAGCTCAATCAAAATGATACTATATCGTGTCTCCACTTAGCAAGATCTCCTAATCATTCTTTTAAAGTTCATCCTTTTTGTTATAGATGATCCGTCCACCCCAAAATGATTTGACCAATAGAGTATAAGGTTGTATTAAAATAATAATAATGACAATGATATAAGTTTTTTAAAGATAGTTATAAGAAAGGTAGTACCTAATTGCTCAAAAGGGTATTAAATAATGAAACTCATAACAATTAATTGTATTAAATAAAAATTTAGAGGTGCAAATGGTCCATCTCACTATTCTCAGCTAACAAATTAGTCCCTATATTTTTCTTCTTGTAATTTCATCCTCATATGTTTTAGATATATACATTATAAAATGAGGTGGTATCCTATATATTCGTCTCCACATATACGAATTTTAATATTTTTATTCAGTGTAAATGATACTTTTATTCAATATAAATGATACTTTCTTAATTATAGGATAAAAACAAATGATATTTTTCTTAACAATAAATTAATAATATTTTTGTCCGCCCACACGATACGGACGGATGTTCATGAATTTTTGTGTTATAGAAATTGGCCCAAAAAGATTGTGTTTATCTCAATATTTTTTCTTTTTATTATCTTTTTTTCCAGATAAAATCTAGATTGTAAATAAAAGATAACAATTATGAGTGTGAAAGATGGTCAAAACTTCAACCGACCCAACCCAATAATAAATGACTAGGACCGGCGTTTTAGACATTCGTGTTTTCAATTTAGTAGGTTGGAATAGTTCCCCGACACTATTGATTTCGACATTTTTTTTAAATTTACTCATTTAGATGTTTGTTAGTAGATATTTTGTAAAAATCATTTACAATAGATTTTTTATTTTTGAGGTAAGATTTACGATAAGATTGAAAAGCGATATTAATTTTGATATTGTTCGTCGAATATTCATTTGAAGATAAAGGTATTTATGAAAAGTTGGTGAAATATAGCTCGAACTCAAGTTATGTTCTCTTAAATCTTATATTTTATTTAGAGTTATTGGTATATAAATACATAAATTTTGATGCGATTTTGGTTTTGCATACGAACTTTAAAACGAGTATATAAATAGGCAATTTTGATCGATTTTAGTTTTGCACACCGATCGATCTTAATTTCGTTAGGGAAATAAACTTGTGATGAAGACGAGGGATTTCGTGGTTGATCTTTGAATTAGATCTCGTCCACGGAGCAAGAGAGAGTGTATGTGTATTGATAATATGAGGAGCGATTACAAAGAGTGTAGATGGTCTTTTCCGTCTAATCTAGCCTCTATTTATACACGATTATATTGACCTAGATCTCAAATCCGAGATCTTCTCTAAATAGGATTTTAATCCGAGATCTTCTCTAAATAGGATTTTAATCCGAGATCTTCTCTAAATATGATTCTTTTAGATGTGTCTCAATCTTACTGCGTCTCCACTTGTGATTTGGGTTGCAACCGACTTAGAGTCTTGGCCGAACTCGCGTGGTCGAGCTTAATGTCTGGCCAATTTATATTGGGTCCGATGCTTGGGCCTAGTGGTTGGGCGATCCTATCATATCCCCCCAAAAAAAAGACGTAGAAGTGAGGTCGTGATGGATGGGGGATGTGGTTCATTTGGAGTTCTGTGGGGCTCATTCTTGAAGTTGTATGTCGCTCGGCTTGCACGGTCGGGCCGTTATGTCAAGTCGCACGCCACACGGCTCACTTTGGTTGGGCGTAATGTCGAGGTCGTGCGTTGCTTCGCTTCGCCTGCCGGGCGCTCGCGAAGTCACGTGTCGCTTCGCTTCACCTTGCCGGCGTTCGGCAAGTCACATGTCGCCGCTTCACCTTACCGAGGTGTTATGCGAAGTCACATGTCGCAGCTTTACCTTGTCGAGGCGTTATGCGAAGTTGCATGTTGCTTCGCTTCACCTTGCCGGTGTTATGCCAAGTCGCATGTTGCTTGGCTTCACCTTGTCGTAGTCGGATACGGCGTTGTGGTTGAATGCGTAACGTCGGGCGAGGTCGAACACGGATGTCTTGCCGATATCGAACACGGGTCTCATTATCTACATTTAATGCGCATTTAATGCGTGCGCGGTTGGGTTCGATAAAGTGCATATTGGCAATAACTTCCCCGATACGCTTTTTCTCGTATCACTTTATCCGTTACCAACTTTCAAACTTCAAAAGTTTTTGCTTTACGAAAATGCGAGTTCATTCGCCATTGTTGTTCCTAAATGCGAGTTCATCGCATCTTCTTCGATCTTAATACCGAAAAACGGTAAGTTTTATGGTTTCTTCATCTCCTTCTTATACGAGGATTCTCACGGCCATGAAGGCCGTGTTGTGTCAGCGTCGTCACGAATTATTGATTGGATTTAGAAGTTATACCTTTGATTTGCTCACCTTTGTGCGTAGAGTAGGATTCCGCCTTCGGGGATCTTGGTAAAGTTTCTTCCATTCCTTCAATTTTGGATGTCTCGCTATAGCAGATCTTGCCTCTAGATATTTCATTCAAATCTTTTGCATTTGTTGCTTCCGTCCGAGGATGATAGGGGCTAGTGCCCTCCGGATGGTTTTGTGACGGTTTACTGAGGACGCCTTAGGGTGGTCTTCGTATTCCTTTTCCTCCGTGTATGTCGAACTCCGGCGGATGTTCGGCATACCTCGCTCAAATAATGCCCAATTATTTTCGGCATTTAACTGGGTCTTGGTGTCTATTGCCATCGGCATAATTTTCCTTTACCACAGGGCTTGTCCTCGTGTTTTTTCGATTTAAAGCTAGCTCGGGGTGGTATTATTTATCACCCGTCGTGGCTTCAAAGTAAAGACAAAGTCGAAAATCTCGAACCGCGAAGAAGTTCTTCTTCTGTCGGTTCGATAAGTCCCTTGAGTTCGCCTTGAATCCGGAGAAGTTGGTGGATGCGGCGGCCACTGGTGTTAGCTTCAGTGGCCTAGAGGAGGTGTTGGACAAGGTCGGTCTTGTAGACGAAGCCTTCTCCGAGGCCGAGCTCGCTGCCTCCGGGCTGAGCCCTTATGACCCCGCTACCATGGTAGAGCCGGCGAGGGGTGAGGCCCAACTCCAATACTCTGTCATATTGTTGCTTTTAGTTTTTATGTTTATGTTCTGATTTGTTGTTTACTTCCTTGTAGTGAACTTGCTCGGAGGTAAGAAGAAAAGGAAATGACCGAGCTCCGGTTCTGAGATCCCCACTTTGGCACTGAAGGATGTCGCCGAGGATTCCTCTGAGAGGAGTGGAGATGTCCCCAAGTCTCCTTCGCCTGTGTCTCTCAAACGCTTCAAGAGGATAAGGCATGCGATCCCGAGTCCTCGGTTGCCAGCGATCCGGTCGAGGTCGTCGGTTCTCAACCCGCACCTCGTATTTTTCCCGAGGTAGCGATCTGCTTTCATACATTATAAAGTAATGTAATTATTGTGTCCTTCCGACCTGGTTGGTTATTGCACGCGGGTCGAGGCGTGGCGGCCGGTGGCAAAGGCGTCCGTTCGTGACGGAGTACTTGATAGGCGCCGTTGCCCGGTTCGTGAGTGGCTTGCTATGCCGGGAGATGGAAGAGGAGAAGACTCTCTTCAAGAGGTGTCCGAGGCCGAGGCTAAGGCTCGGGATGCGGCCAGGAGGAAGGTAGTGGTCGTGGCGGCTGAGGCGGCGAAGGCGGTGAGGTGGCGAGGGCGGTGGCGGCGGAGGTCAAGTCGGTTTATTGAAGGCCAAGTAGAGGGCACGACGTCGGGAGGCCGAGGCGGGCTCGAAGGGAGATGCTCCGCGCTGCTGGAGAGGCTGTTCGATCGGGGGTTCTCGGGGAGGCGGCGTGGCGGGGTGTTGAATAAGTCGCGATCTCGGGACGCCATCGAGAGTTGCCAAGGATTACCCGGAGTTGGATAAGTCCAGTATGGGTATGAGGTGATGTTGGATTTGTATCTCGAAAGCGGTTTGGTTGAGCTTGTATACAATGTTTCTGTTACCACTATTACAATCTCCTATCCGAATTGAATACTTGATTGCATATATCCGTGTCCCTTATCTCATATATGTTAGATCATACGATGTGTGAAGATCACGTAAGTGCGTATGATTGGTCAAACTTTAATGAGATATAAAAAGTTTCACACCGAGACAACTTAAGGATCGAGTTGTCGGTTTAAGTTGCAGATATAGATAAGTGACTTGACTTAGTTGCTTGTCTATCTTGATGCGTCTCGGCGTATTGAAGGATCACGATGAGATGAGTTCTTCTTTTCGACCGTCGTGAAGAACCAAGATCTCGGTGACTTCACGATGATCTAAACCTCGATAAGGTATTAGGTGAGTATGAGTTCTTGACCATCACTTTGACTTGTTATGGGTGAGGTTATATGTTCTAACCAAGATTCTCCGCATCTTGGGTGGTGGCGATCTTGTATGTCACGCTAGTTATCTCATGTCGAGTCACCGTATCCGTTTAGGATGATGAAGTCCCTTAAGGAGCTCAAAGGTTTATTGTACTAAACCCCGCAGGTTGAGTTAGCTCAGTACAATAATAAGGTTGAGTGGTACTACTTAAGAAATGAAGTTATTAATCGTTTTAAGCGATGATTGCTATAAATGATTAATGGACGTTCGATATCTTAAATCTGAGGATTCGTAATGTCTAAGTGCAAGCCCGACTCAACTTCGGTAATAAAGGGTAAGTCAACATTTATTCTCTAGTGGCATGAATAAATGTTTATAAATTAATTTATGTTCGGTGAACATAAGATAATTAATTTATTTGAGGCCCATCTTTATTCCTTGCATTTGATCCTGGTGGCCCATCAGGCCGTAGCCAAGGAAAATCGCGGCCCTTATGCTCCCAAAGGCAAGATTTTATTCTCTTTATCCCACAAGGATATAATTATATTTATGGTATATGCATAGATCCTTTCCATATAAGATTATGGTAATAATCCTGAGTATGGTAATAATCCTAGGAGTATGGTAATTTTCCATATGGGATTATAGTAATTTCCATATAGGATTATGGTAGTTTCCATATGGGATTAAGGTAGTGCATTATAAATATAAGGTATGAGATAAAGTCTAGGTTAATGCTTCATTATTGACCACAAGATTTTCGTCCCCTTGAGAGAAAAGAGTGTGATTTTGAAAATAGTGAAGAGAGCAAGGGTGATTTTCAAGCATTCTCCATAGATCGTCCTCACTCGGCGTTGGAGATTGGGCATCAGGGATACAACCCGGAAGGTCAAAGCACAGTCTCGACCATTCGATCCGTTCATCCCGTTCGATCCACCTCGGCGGATCAAAGGTAAACACGAGAAAACCCCACGTGTTGCAATTAATTATAGACGCATGCTGGGAATATAATCAATGTATGGTGAATTAAATATCCAAGATAGATCCTCGGGCGTGGCTAAACAAATGTTTTCCTACGATTGGTATCGAGCACGGGATCGAATCTTGGCTCTGTTGGATTAATTCACGTTTGATTATTACGTGCGTTTTATTAATTGTGGATCCGCTCGTTCATCGTGGCTCGCTTATTGTTTTTGTTGGGTTTTGTTTTACACCACGAGAAAATCCGTGGTTAGATTAGATTTTATTACGTAAATCTTATACGTAAAGAAGAACGAAGACGAAAGAACGAAGAACGAAACGACGGAAAACAGTCTCTCGGCGGTCCCTCGGCGGTATCGCAGCGAGCCTCGCGGTCGCGAGGGCGATCGCGGCGCGGGCGGCGGGCGCGTTCACAAGACGAGATCCCTGGCGCCCGCGAGCGAAGCGAGCTAGCGAAGCGACGGGCGCGTTCGCGCGAAACCCAGCTTGGCGAAAGCGTATCGCGGTGGCGAGTTTTGGCCGCTGGTGACGACATCTCGGCGAGATGTTCGGCGCCGGTGTAAGCCAGCCGCGCGTGCTCGGCGGGTCGCGATCGCTTTAGCGACGCCAGGTAGCCCGCGAGGGACACGCGAGCGGCGGCGGCGATAAGTTAGGCGGCGGGGGCCTTGCCCTAGCCTGACCCAAGAATTGGGCCGACCGCCCGGACCGCTTTTTCCGCCCAATCAAGATTTTTCGGTCCGTGCCTGCACGCGAGGCCCATTGTTGAATCCGGTCCGTGCGTGTGCGTGCACGCGAGGCCTGTTTCAAGTTTAAATTACGTACTTTGTATATCTATGTAATAGATTAGATATAAATGTGCAGGTTTCACGATTGAGCGCGATGAGCGCTTTATTTTATTTTTATCGTTCATATGCATGTCGTGGATGTTTAAATTATGCGTAGCATGCTATGTATGTTTATATTCGTTGACAAACCTTTAAGTGTTTTACGTAATTGGATGCGCATAGTAAGCATGCTAGGTTTATCGCGTTTATCAAGCATATTTTAGAATTACTGCGAGCATGTTTTACATGTTGAGTTCTATAGAAAAGCATGCTAGGATTACGTGATCTGCATGGACAAACCTTTTGAATAAAAAGACTAAGCAAGCAACCCGACTAATTAATTTTTCAAATTAAAATGTCAAGACCTCCACTTTTTGATCTCTAAACAAAGTGAGGACTTGTGAGTAAACGTCCACGCGTGGCTTGCTTGCCTTTGTTTATCATAAGTTTGTTAGATGAGATTTCTAAATAAAACATTTTAAATCTATTGAAGTGGGAGTTTCATGTGTGGCGATCCACGCTGCGTGGCTTGCATGTGCGATTTTCATAAGTTCTCTAGAGATAGATATAAAATGAGATAACAAAAGAATTTGAATTGGAGCGGTATGGTCCGGTGAGTATGCCAATTCTAAGAATTCATTTCTCACGTTAAAATTGTGGTCATTGCTTAGACATCACCTCAAGTACAACTTCCCATGAAGTCCCTTCTTGCGATAGTGATGTGGTCTAGTAAGGTCAATCGTTAATTTCATTTGTCATAAGGATAAGTTGACATGGATTGAAATTAAGCGACTAAAAGGTATTTTAGTCCAGTCGAGGGGTTCGTGTAAGCGTCCACACGTGGCTTGCATGTGGGTTCCTTGGGCGATTGGAGGTTTCAATTAATATTGTTTTATCAAAAGGTTACAATATTATTGTTACGAATTATTTGCGATCGATGCTTATGTGTTTTACATTATCGTTTCAGATATGTCTCTTCGCGATTATCAATATGCTCGCACAAAATCCGTTATCCGGTCCAAATTTTATCGAGTGGAAGCGAAACATGGAATATGTTCTTATCATTTGAAGAACACATGTTTGTTCTCACTACTCCTAAACCCGATGCCCTTATCGACGTCGACTAATGGCGAGTCGGCGGACTTTGGAATAAGTCAAACAATACGGCTAAATGCTATATGATGACCACGATGTCAAAGGCTTGCAGTACCGCAGATCGATCGATGGTGAGACGCGATCGATATTTGGTCAAGTCTCGAGGTAAGTTTGGGCGGTCGGATCGGACGATCCGCCCACACAATGAGAGAAATCTTGGCGTGTAAGATGGAAGAAGGAAGTTCGGTCCATGAACATGTCTCCCACATGACTCATCTCATGGATAGTCTTGATCGGTTGGGAGGAGGTATTGACGGCCAAGGTCGATATCATCCTCAATACACCTGCCAAGTCTTTTGAGAACTTTCAGTAAATGCGATCATGAGCAAGACCGAGTTTACACTTAGTCGGTTGCTTAATGATCTCGTGGCTGCGGAAGGAGTTATGGGAAAAGGGCACATGCTCTTGCTAGCACATCTAAGGGCCCAAAATTTTCGTTGCAAAATGGAAATAGAAAAGGGGTACCAAAGGTGGTAGAGGCAAGGAAATAGTGGGAGTAATGGGAACAAGAACATGGTTGCCACGGAGGCTTGAAGAAGCGAAGGAGAAGGCAAGTGCTTCAGTCTGCGGCAAGGCGGGCATTGGAGGCCAAGTGCCCTATGCTCAAGGCTCAAGGTACGCTGTTTGCTTTAGTAACGGAAACATGTTTAGCGACTTGTTCTACCCATTCTTGGGTAGTAGATCGCGCAATCGATCATGTTTGTTACACCTTCGTGGGTTCTGCGGACAAGGGAGCTGTTTGATGGCGAGATAACGATCTCCATGGGCAACGCGCGAAAGTCGAGGCCGTTGCAGTTGGAGATGTTACTTTATGTTTGAGAAAGCAGTTTTAGTTTTAAAAGGCGTTTTATATGTGCGGATTTTCGTGGAACCTTGTTTCGTTTCAAATTATTTACTCATGGATATTCTGTTATTTTTGATAGTGGTGTTTCTATCATAAGAAATGACGAAGTTATCTGTGTTGCACGTTATATAATTCGCTTTATACTATTTTCGCCAAACATAATACCTATAACTATGTTGCATCTTCATCAAACACTAAAAGAGAAAGTTTTCTTCAAGAAGATGACTCTACTTTTCTCTCGGCGTCTTAGATTAGGTCACATCATCAAATAGGATCCAAAGACCTGCTAAGAATGGGCGTTGGGTAATCTCACGGTTACTCCATTCCCAGCCCTGCGAATCTGTATAGAAGGTAAGATGTCGACTGGACCCTTCAAAGCGAAGGGTTATAGAGCCAAAGAAATGTTGGAGTTAGTCCATTTCGACTGTGTGGACCGATGTCACACAAGCTCGTGGAGGGTGCAGTATTTTGTCACTTTCATTGACGATTACTCAAGGTGCGGATACATATACCGCTTCACCGCAAGTCCGAATGCTTTGAGAAATTCAAAGAGTTTAAAGGCGGAAGTGGAGACGGTTAGGTAAGAGTATCAAGTCATCGGTCTCGATCAGCGGTGGCGAATATCTCGATAACGAGTTTATGGACTATCTGGTGAAGTGTGGGATTACATCCAACAAGATTTTCACCGGGCACACCACAAGACAAAATGGTGTGTCGAGCGAAGAAATAGACTCTTTTGGAAATGGTTAGATCTATGATGAGTTATGCTACATCGCTTATTTCGTTACGGGGTATGCTTTAGAGACGACTGCATACTTGCTAAATCTAGTACCGTCAAGTCGATCGAAAAGACCCCTTCGAGTTGTGGTTTGGGCACAAGCCCAGTTTAAGCCACATAAGGATATGGGGCGATCCAGCTGCGTCTTTGAACAAGAAGGGCGACAAGTTGGAGGCTAGATCCGGCGCAAAGGTGTTTATTGGCTATCCTAGAGGAACGAAGGTGGTTTATTCTATAGTCCCACGGATCGAAGGTCATTATTAGCACTAATGCTCGATTCTTAGAAGAGGACTACATGAAAATCATAAATCCAAAGTTGAAATCATTCTTTAAGAATTAGAAGATGATCGTATTCCACCACCGAATAGGCCAAAGGTGCGAGATGTCGAGTCTAGTGGGAGGATCGACACCGATACTTCAAGAAATTGAAGTGGGTCGAGTTCCATTGGAGAAACCGACCGTCTGAGTGGTACCTACATGCAAGTTGTGCGAGTTAGAGAACCACAAGTATCTGTACCCACCGTTGCCATTGTGCTGTAGAACCTCGTCGTAATGGGAGGTTGTTCGTCAACCCGGCGATTTATATTCGTGGGTGAATCTTGATTTAGTCCCAGCAGACGAACATGCAATAATCGACCCATGGACATACAAGGAGGCGATACAAGATATAGATGCAAGATCATGGCACGCTATGGACTTAGAAATGGAGTCCATAACGGCTATGGATGTATATGAAAAGACACCTCTACCGGATGGCAGGAAGCCATAGGTAGTAAGTGGATATCAAGAGGAAGAGAGATTCGATGGAGAGGTTTGACTTTCAAAGCCGGGCTTGTGGCGAAAGGGTACACTCAGTTGAGGGCATCGATTTCGATGAGACCTTTTCGCACGTAGCAATGCTCAAGTCCATCGTAATTCTTCCGCCATATGACCCACTGAACCCAGAGGTTTGGCAAATGGATGTTAAAACCGCTTTTCTAGCGGTTACCTTGAGGAAGGTAGAGACATCTATATGCAAGAACGAAGGTTATGTGGTAAAGGGTGAAGAGCATCTAGTATGGAAGCTTAAGTCCATTTATGGACTTAAGCAAACCTCGATCATGGAACTTACGCTTGACGAGGTGGTAAAGTCCTATGGATTTACCCGGTTGCCTAGCGAGAGTTGTGTGTATCGGTTAGATGTCAACGGTGATGTGGTATTTCTAGCACTTTATGTAGATGACATCCTTCTAGTTGGCAACAACGTGAAGTCGTTATCGAGGCGAAAGAGTTGGCTATCCGATCGGTTTCAAATGAAAGACTTAGGAGATGCGGCAGTACATTCTTGGGATCAAGGTTTACCGAGATCGCAAGAAGAAAATGTTGAGCTTATCTCGGGCGTCTTACATTGATCTCGTGATTACCGCTTTAGTATGCAAACCGCCAAGAAAGGATTGCTACCTTTCGTATATGGCGTTCCTTTATTCAAAACGCGATCACCTATGATCGCAAGGAGATAGAGAAATGAGACAAGTTCTTACGCTCGCGTAGGGAAGTCTCATGTACGCAATGCTATGCATGAGGCCGATATACGCTATGCGGTAGCATAGTAGCTAGATATCGATCTAACCTCGACAAGCTCATTGAATTGTGAAGAAGCATATACTCAAGTCCACAAAAGGACTCGAGATTATAGGCTGGTTACCATGCAGATAGTCTAATGCCTTTGGGTTATCTGCACTGATTTCCAAGTGACCGTGATGAGAAAAAGTCGACCTCGGGTTATGTGTTTACCTTGGGAGGTGGAGCCGTATCTGGCGGAGTGCAAAGCGGCGATGCGTTGCGGACTCTACCATGGAAGCCGAATATGTAGCCGCCGGAGGCTTCTAAGGAGGCTGTATGGTTCAAGAACTACCTCATGGATCTAGATGTGGTACTGGTTTGCCCAAGAGTATCATAGTTCTTGTGATAACTCGGTGCGATGGCAAACTCAAAGGAACCACGGACCCTGGGCGACCAAACACATAGAGAGAAAGTACCATGTCATACGAGAAATCGTTAGGCGGTGACGTCTGATTGAAAAGATTGATCGACGGAAAATCTAGCGGATTCATTCACGAAGAGCCTCGCCGCAAAAAGTCTACGATGGACACGTTAGAGGACTTGGATTATGCTGATGGAACCCACTTAGAAAGGAAACTTTGTATAAGTGGGAGAAGCAAAGTGATGGTTGTTTGTAATAGCTAGTAGAGAGACACATTGTATACTAAAAGTTTGCTTTAGTATAAGTGGGAGATTGTTGGATTTGTATACTGAAAGCAGTTTGGTTGAGCTTGTATACAATGTTTCCTGTTACCACTATTACAATCTCCTATCTGAATTGAATACTTGATTGCATATATCTGTGTCCCCTTATCTCATATATAAGTTAGATCATACAGTGTGTAGAAGATCACAGAAGTCTGTATGATTGGTCAAGCTTAATGAGATATAAAAAGTTTCACAGCTGAGACAACTTAAGGACGAGTTGTCGGTTTAGGCTGCAGTATAGATAAGAAGTGACTTGACTTAGTTGCTTGTCTATGCTGGTACGTCTCTGACGTATTGAAGGATCACAGTGAGATGAGTTCTTCTTTCTGACCGTCGTGAAGAACCAAGATCTCGGTGACTTACGATGATCTAAACCTCGATAAGGTATTAGGTGAGTATGAGTTGCTGACCATCACTTTGACTTGTTATGGGTGAGGGTTATATGTTCTAACCCAAGATTCTCCGCATCTTGGGTGGCAAAGGTCTCAGATGTCACGCTAGTTATCATGTCGAGTCACCGTATCCGTTTAGGATGATGAAGTCCCCTTAGGAGCTCAAAGGTTTATTGTACTAAACCCCGCAGTTGAGTTAGCTCAAGTACAATAATAAGGTTGAGTGGTACTACTTAAGGAAATGAAGTTATTAATCGTTTTAGCGATCGATTGCTATAAATGATTAATGGACGTTCGATATCTTAAATCTGAGGATTCAGAATGTCTAAGTGCAAGCCCGACTCAACTTCGTAATAAAGGGTAAGTCAAGATTTATTCTCTAGTGGCATGAATAAATGTTTATAAATTAATTTATGTTACGGGTTGAACATAAGATAATTAATTTATTTGAAGCCCATCTTTATTCCTTGCATTTGATCCTGGGCTGGCCCATCAGACCCTGTGAGCCAAGGAAAATCGGCGCCCTTATGCTCCCAAAGGCAAGATTTTATTCTCTTTATCCCACAAGGATATAATTATATTTATGGTATATGCATAGATCCTTTCCATATAAGATTATGGTAATAATCCTGCGAGTATGGTAATAATCCTAGGGTATGGTAATTTTCCATATAGGATTATAGTAATTTCCATATAGGATTATGGTAGTTTCCATATGGGATTAAGGTAGTGCATTATAAATATAAGGTATGAGATAAAGTCTAGGTTAATGCTTCATTATTGACCACAAGATTTTCGTCCCTCTTGAGAGAAAAGTGTGATTTTCAAAATAGTGAAGAGAAAGGGTGATTTTCCAAGCATTCTCCATAGATCGTCCTCACTCGACGTTGGAGATTGGGCATCCGGATACAGCCAGAAGGTCAAGCACGAGTCTCGACCGCTCGATCCGTTCATCCCGTTCGATCCACCTCGGCGGATCCAAAGGTAAACACGAAAACCCCTACGTGTTGCGATTAATTATATAGACGCATGCTAGGAATATAATCAATGTATGGTGAATTAAATATCCAAGATAGATCCTCGGGCGAGGCTAAACATATGTTTTCCTACGGTGACAGAGGACGACGCCATCTGCGGGCTTATTCCGAGGTCCTTGCCCGCGGATGAAGAGCTTGCCGGCTTGGAAGTCGACTTCATCTTCTGGTCTTGCATGCGGAGTCATCCGTGCTCGCCGGTGGACCGAGATCCCATGATCAAGCTTTGATGGCTGACCGACTATGGGATCGGGGAGGCGGGTGAGGCTTTGGAGGGGTCGAGGCACAGAGTCCCAGGAAGTCAAGCTTCTCGAACCAGGAGGAGGTCTGAGCGGCTCGAGTCCGTGAGGCCAGAAGCTCAAGTCGGGAGGAGGCCGAGCTTGCCGAGCCCGAGGAGGAGCTGGAGGGTCGGTTGATCCTTTTTTGTAGACCAAATGTAAATACGTCATCATTAAGATGTCGTTTTGACTTCTTTAAGGCTTTAATAAAATTCTTCAATTCATGAAGTGTTTTATTTTGTTATGCCTCCGACTGTTTTCGTCTTTTGACCTGTCTCGGGTGGACCAAATAAAAGTTTTGAACCGTGCTCTCGACGAAAAGCAAGTCGAGGTCACTCATTTGGATGACCAGCTCCGGATATCCAAGGGAAGATGCGAAGTGAAATTCAGGCTTCTCGGGAGAAGTTTGGCGAGCTTCGGGCTCGATTTTGGGAGTTGGAGGAGAGGTTCGAGATAGCAGAAGAAGGCTAAATCGGTAGCTAAGGAGCACTCAAGTACGAGGAGTTCATTCACCGAAATGGTGGGATGACTATCCCAGGTCGAAGCTAAAGTTGTTGAGACCACGCCTGCCGTTGTCAAGAATGCGGGCATGAGTATGATCGAACTCACGGCAATTTGGGAGCGGTTTGCCGACACGAAAAGATGGAGGTCTATACAAGACCGTCATAGCTCGCCAACCACGCCTGAGGCTGCTTGACCGTTGCCGAGGCTTCTTCTTCCGGGACTTCTTCATCCGCCGGGACTTCTACTATTACCTCGAGTCTTTTCTTGAGTTTCAAGCTCAGAGAGATTTTTCTTGCCCAAGAGGCGTGGGTCCTCGAGGGCCGAGGTCGGTGTTGAGGTAAGAGGTCGGTGGCCGAACCTCCGTGTTGATCGAGGCGAGGTAGAGTCAGTAGAGTTAGCATAGACGACTGTTGAACCACGACTTCCGTGGATTGGCTTAGCTTTTCTCAACCTCACGGTCCTTCGCCGTCCTCATAATGTATTGTTTGCTTTGTATATTATAGTAACAAAGAATGCAATTCTTTGTGGTTTGTGATTTTTATCGTATCAAACACCGCAAATATTTTGTGGCTTGTGTGATTTTGCTTTGTATCGAACATCGCACTGCTTGTGTGATTTTTCTCATGTCGAACACTGCACGTATTTTGTGGCTTGTGTGATTTTACCTTTATGTCGAACACCGCACTGGCTTGTGTGATTTTTTCTCATCGAACAACGCACATATTTTGTGTCTTGTGTGATTTTGCCTTTGTATCGAACACGCACATATTTTGTGGCTTGTGTGATTTTTCAAAGTGTGGGTTCTTTATTTGGCGAGAAGTGTCGCTGGGGTGGCCCCTTCACAGCGTTTAGTTCTCATCCTTAGAGGTTCTCCTCTTTGGAGGTATTGATTATCTTCCTTAGAGGATTTTGTATGATGGGAAGAGGTTTGTAATACCCAATTTACGGGCTTAAAAATTTGAAAATAAAGAAGAATAAGTGCGATAGAAACAAGTATGAAAGTGAGCGTCGGTGAATTGTCGATTTTGAATAAATCGAAATTTCTCTTGAAATTTTGAGCGAAATAAATTTTAAATATGTTTTAAGTATATTTAGGATATTATTTGCACTAAGGAAGAAAAGAAATATTTTTCCTTATTTAATAGTGATTTTCGAAAATTTAAAGAATAAGGAATTAA
This sequence comes from Salvia rosmarinus, assembly GCA_036937905.1. Classification (NCBI taxonomy): domain Eukaryota; kingdom Viridiplantae; phylum Streptophyta; class Magnoliopsida; order Lamiales; family Lamiaceae; genus Salvia; species Salvia rosmarinus. The sequence goes on from CM072817.1 coordinate 35,648,865, forward strand.
TTTGTGATTTATTATGTGATCACTTGATTTTATGTGATGAGTTGTCATGTTTATCTTGTAGTATATGATAAGATAATTATCTTGTACACCCAAGCATGAGGTGGATGTGATAAGGATGGAAAATGACATTTTTAAGATAAGATTTGCTATGATATTTTCATAAAAGATAAGATAAGGTCATGATTAATTAAGAGATAATGTTTATCTCTTAGAAATGTGTAGAAATGTGTAGAATATCATAGAAAATAATATTTTAAATATTAGTTGCATAATTTTCGAAATTTGAGTATTATTTTATGTGGATTTCGAAAATTACAATTTCTTTATGTGATAAATGTATTAAATAATTTATTTAATTATATGCTTGATAAATATCATGATTCTAGATCAATCTTATCTCCTAGAATTCATAAAAATTTCGAAATTTATAAAAAGGGATAAGAATGGGATTTTATAAAATTTAAGCTCTAAACCCTAATTTTCGAATAAAATGGGAAAATTGCTTAGAAAATTCCAAAAATTATTTTATGATATAATATCATTATATTTATGTAATTACTCATGAAAATAATATTGGTTATAAAAAGAATAATAGTTTGATAATTTATTCATAATTTTGAATTATTGCCGATAACTTTACTATAGTACATAGAAATGACCTTAATTAATTTTCCTATGATTTATTTTATCTTCTAAGATTATTATTATGTCATATAGTTATTAATTGGAGAAAAATAAAATATTTGGAACATTATTATAATAAGGGCGAAAATAATAGAGGATAAGGTATGAGTTGTAATTCTTATCTTTACACCTAGATATGTTATAATCTTTAAAGGATAAGATATGATAAGATAAGATAAGATCAAAAATTTGTCTCATGCACAACTAAGGGTTTGAAAATTTAGAAGATAAGATGAGTTGTAATTTTTGACTTTACCTTAAGATATTTTACAAAGTAATAATTATAATCATCCCATAATTCCTATAAATAGGAGTTCGCCTCCCATAACATCATAACCGAAAATAGAGAGAAATAGGAGAGAAAATAGAGAGAAAAATAGAGAGTGTTCTTCAAAGCGTTTTCGATCATAAAAGAATAACGTCGTAGGCGTCGATCGAATCAGATAAAGGTTAGAATTTATGTTATAAACATGTTGTTCATGACATTTTATGAAAATTATGTAACTTATGCTAAAATGTTTAGATATTGTATTTATATGAAATTATTAAGCATGTATTATAATTATATCACAAAATCAAGCATGATATTAAATTTTTCATGTTGATCGAAAACTTAAGGGTGTGATATGTTGATGATTATGATTTTTAATTATGATTTGAGCATGAAATCATGATCTAGGGTATTAATTATGCTTGTATGATTTTATGTAGAATTTTTGGAAAACTTTAGTACCTAAGTTTATGATTTTCGAAAATATTAGAGTATGATATTATGTTGTGATATAATCCATGTTTGAGTATTATCATAACATATTGATAGTGTAGAATCATAATATAGTGTTGTATGAATTTATTGGATTTGTTAAAAATTAATTGGACCTAAGTCCAAATTTTCGAAAATGACTTAGGAAGATTTAATTCAATAGTTCACAATAAATAAAAATTATGTTATCATAAAGATGCTTATAGATGATTATGTGATATGTGATTTTATTGGAATTTTTGGAAAATGTTTGCTTAGTTTAATTAGGGTTTTCGAAAACTATATGTTATGTGTATTAATGTTATAAATTTAGTTTATAAGATATAATTGCATAATATGATCCAAAATGATATTTTAGACATATTATGATTTTATGGGAATTTTAGGACAAGAATTGTACATAAATAACAAAATTACATATATAGTATTAAAAAGTCAAAATTGTTGACTAAATGTTGACCAAGTCAAAATCGTTGACCAAAAACGTTGACCAAGGTCAAAGGCACGAAATTGATAAAATGTGATCTATGTGGCGTGATGCGTTTAGTAACAATGTAACTTACGTTACGTAAGTACATTAAAACGTACATTATATACTAAAGAGATGGAATATCTCTTATATGATGAGCAATGTCATAATCGACATCATTTTTATTAGGAAACATTAAAATAAGTCCGACGTTAGCCTTATTTGATGCATATGACGTTATAGACGATGTTCGTCTCTATCGAAAAGTATAGCGATGTACTAAACCTCGTTTCTCACATTGAAAGGGTCTGCTCGTAGGAGGAGAGAAGGCGACAATTAATTAATAGTGACGTAGGAACTTTAAGTTTCGAGGTGGGCTTTCTTACCAAAACCTTTATGAGCTTTCTTGGAAAATGATTTTTACAAAAGTATACTTTCTCGCTTTTTCTCGCAAATGAATGAGATACGATATTGTCGCGTAAAATGTTTTATGTTTCAGATATGTCCATTCGGGTTGCACAAGGCAACAGGAAAAATATTATGAATTGAGATCTAAGTGGAGGTGAAGGGGAATCTCGGCTTAGGGTTGTGTACACTTGACTTCCGAACCGAGTTACGGTCGATGATTGACCTCTGAACTGTTCGCGGTCGGTCGTATGCGTCCGGTGAAGGAGGCCTCCTCCTGCGTTAATCCATATGCCGACTTGGAATATACGTTGTGGTGATGTAAAATGCTTGGCGGCGATATTTTGAGAAAGTATGAAAATGTATTTAGTAAGCCTGAGGCCTTTTCAAACAAAACCCGCGGTCTTACCGTGATGAAGCGATCTGATATTTCGTAAAGTAAAATGTTTTCGGCAATGTGTCCACCGAGTGCATCTTTGTACTCACCGCATATTTGTTTTTAAATGTGCGAGTTGAGCGGTGATGGAGCAGGCGGGAGTTGAGCGGAATCTTTTGAAGTATGAATTATTTTGGTTCGCCTTGAGAATGCATCTTCACATGCATGTCTCACGTTTATTCATTGCCAAACTCTTGAGATCATATATTTTGTTACTATGTAAAGTTCTCGTTGATTGGAACCTGAAACCTTCTATATATATATTTGCTATTTTGCTCCATCATGATTCTCGTTTCATTTGGAACATCTATATTTCTTCATAGATAAAATAAGTTGAAAACCTATTCTCTTCATATTCACTTAACCCAAACCCAAGTCACGATGCAGTAAGGTTTAGCCAAACCGGCCGTGACAGGTTGTCAGATGCATAAATGTCGAATAAAACACGCAATATGAAATAAATAAGAAGATTTTATAATGAATAGACCGAAGAGCGGGACTTAACAAAAGACACGACTTAAAAGACACGACACTTATCTGAAACATCTCTTGGATGAATGATGTGCCACGTATTGGGTATTTGCTCACCGGATAAATGGGCGAGCTTATAGGATCCTTTCCCAGATTTCTTCAACTCGGTATGGTCCTTCCCAAGTGGCTTCTAGTTTGCCGAGCTCAGTAGCTTTCTTGACTTCATTATTCAAGCACGAGGTCGTCTACTTGGAACTATCGGTATTTGACACGGCGGTTATAGTATCGAGCTACTTGTTGCTTATGCGAACTTCTCCGATGTGGCGAGATCTCTTTTCTCTTCTAGTAGATCAAGTCGGTTCAGATTTTCTTCATTTACTTGGTGAGAAGTGGATGGTACTGAGGCTCGACATACCGATCTCTGCAGGGATTACGGTTCGGTTCCATACACTAGGCGTAGGGTGTCTCTCGTTTGATGTCCAGTGTCGTGCGGTAAGACCATAACACTTGTGGTAGGTTTTCCATGATCGCCTTTACTCGATCGGCGAGTTTAAGTCCTTTCACAATTATCTTGTTGGTGACTTGGTGCGACCATTTGCTTGAGGATGGCGACCGAGGTGAATCTTTCTTGAACCCAAGCTCTTGACACCCTCTTTGAAGACTTTATCGTGAACTGCGTCCCATTATCCAAAGCGAGGGCGTGAGGGATGCCAGCGACACACAATATTCTTCAGACAAAGTTGATAGCGTTTTGCTCGTGATTTTACCGGGGTTCGGCTACCCACTTCGTGAAGTAGTCGATGGCGATAATCGTGAATCGAAGCGCCTAGAGCCTTGCAGAAGGACCCACAATGTCGATCCCCATTGGTGAATGGCGAGGACTTTGCATCTTGTGAGGTCGGTTTGAGGTAGCCAGCACGCTTCCATGAATTTGGCACTGGGCACTTCTTTACGAGGTCAAGTCGAGTCTTGGAACATCGTTGGCGATAGTATCCCATCGCATTACTTTCTTTGACAAAGGCGGGGCTGATATAGCTTCCACATGATCCCTCATGCACTTCTCGTGAAATGCGTATTCAGCTCGTGCGGCGAGGCACCTTAAGAGGTTGGAGGTATGATCTACGTAGAGAATTCCACGCTTTCAGTATGTATCGCAAAGACTTGCTTAATATTTCCTAGCCTCAGTGCATCATGGGGTGGTCGCCCTTCTCCAAATAGTCTCGAATTGGAGTCATCCAGTTAGGTTCTTCATTAGAGATTACGTTGACTTCGGCATCGGTATCATCGATGCTTCTGTTTTGAACTTCCTCTGCTAGCGAGCTTGCTTACGCCGAGATCGGTTTGCTCGAGGTGTCATTTCGGCTATTCTCGCTCCTGGTATCGAATCGGTGGAGTATGAGAAAGGCGATGAAGGCTTTTGGTTTTCGGTATTTCTTCATCTGTTGTCTTTTGCCTCGTACTTTCCCAACATGTGGCTTACTATGACTTGAGAGTCACTATGAACTTGCACGGCTCGTATGTTGAGACTTTGAGCTAGGCGAAGTCCTGCGATTAAGGCCTCGTATTCCACTTCGTTATTCGTATTTTTGAAGTTAAACCGAAGTGCGTAAGTGATTTCTTGGCCTTACGGTCCCAAAGCAAGATACCCTTGCTACTATTTTTCCCTGAGCTCAGTCCACATAAATTTGCTAGCAATTTTGGAAGCTTCTTTGATGAGTTAAACCGATATTGTCTAGAGTAGGCTCGGTGGGCTTGGGTTTTTCGCGAAGTTAGCCTCACAAGGAAGTCGGCTAAGGCCTGAATTTTGATGGCTTGGCGAGGGCAAAAGATATATCATGTTCGCTTAACTCAATGGCCCACTTCACGATTCTCCCTGAAGCTTACGGCCGTCAACACTCGACGAAGTGGATGATCGGTGAGAACCTGTATGAGATATGCATGGAAGTAAGGACGCAGTCTCTCGCAGCGTTTACCAATGCGAGGCGAGCTTCTCAAAGGTGATATCTTGTTTCGGCCCTTTAAGTGCTCGATTGATGAAATACGGGGAGCGGCATCCATCCTCTCTTACCAAAGCGCACTTATGGTTTCGTCCAAGTCACGAGGTATAGTGAAAGGACTTCTCCTTCTTTGGGACGGATAATGTGGGGAGTTTGGCGAGATAGTTCTTGAGGTCTTCAAAGGTCGACTTATGTTTATCATCGAGAGAACTCGAGCTTTTTGAGTATTTTGAAAAAATGAGTCGCTTATCATGACTTTGGAAAGGCGACTTAGCGGCTATGCAGCCGTCAATTTATGGACATCGTGAATCGTTTTGGCTCCTTCATCTCCAAAATAGTTTGAACCTTAGCGGGTTGGCTTTTAATCCGTCTTGTGAAACCAGACCCCAAGAATTTTCAGACCGAATCGCGAATGTGCACTACGGGGTTTAGCTTTAGGTTTACTTTATGATAAACCGAGGATGATCGGAGATCGGTAAAGCATGTGGCTTCCTCCTTGCTTTTGACGACAATGTCGTCTACGTAAACCTCCACATTCTGGCCGATGTAGGGCTGAAATATCTTGTCCACTATCCTTTGATAGGTGGCATCTGCGTTCTTGAGTCCGAAAGGCATTTTCTTATACGCAAAGACTCCGAAGTCCGTAATGAAAGTTGTTTTGGAGGCGTCTTCGTCGCTCATCAGGACTTGGTGATACCCCTTGTATAGATCTAGGAAGCTGAAGACTTCGTGACCAACCAAAGCATCAACTTTCTTATCAATGTTGGGGAGGGGGTAGCAGTCCTTCGGGCAATGTTTGTTGAGATCGGTGTAATCGATACACATTCGCCAACCTTCTCCTCCTTTCTTGACCACTATTGGGTTGGCTATCCAGGTCGGATACTTCACTTCGAATAATATGCCCCCTTTCAAGAGCCGATGCACCTCGTCATATCGACTGGTTCCGATTACGCGCGAAGATCCAGCTGCTTTTGTCGGGATGGCTTGATATTTGGATCAATGTTGAGCGGTGGGTAATGATACTTGGTGAGACCGGTCATGTCGAGGCGACCACGACGAGCCGCCCGAGGTGGCAACCACAGACGATCGCCCGGGGCCCGTCATCTCGGGGCCCAATTTTTATACCTATATATATATATATTCGTTGGGCTTGAAAAATTAATTTTGTTCTGATTTAAGTTCATTTGGCTTAAAACATTTTAATTTGGGCTAAAATAAACTCAAGTTTAATTTACATCCTATTCATGTATATATATATATATATATATATATATATATATATATATATATATATATATATATATGCTTATTCGTAGAAGAAAATGTGTGAGAATTATAAAAAAATATGGGGGCCACTGTATTTTTATTTTGTCTAGGCCCATAAAATATAGGAGCAGAGTGAGGCGAAGACGTCTCTGTATCCCCTTAGGAGATGGATTATCTGTTCTCTCGGATGTGGTACCTCGGTGAAACTGCTTTGCGACCTTGAGAGGATCGTCCTTTTATACTTGACTTCTTCTATCGAGTTGTCGAGAATGGCGAAGTCTTTTCTGCTTCGACTCCTTGGGCTTACATAATTGCTATGCTGTGGGTGTTGGGTCGGCGTCCCGCACCTCTTAAGGCAATCTGCATGCATTCTTTGGCTTTTACGATCTCGCCGGATCACGACCCTCCTCCTCTGGTGGGGATTTTCATTGTCGGTGGTATGTTGAACACACCGCCCATCATATTGTGATCCGCCCTAGTATGCGTTATCGGCAGTATGCATTACCACGAAGAATTGTATCACCTTGGTTGAGCTCGTCGGTCTTTTCCCACCATGATGGGGAGTTCGATAACCCCCTCTGGGCGCGTCTCTTCTTGTACAAAACTCCTGAGTGGTAGAGGTGTCGGTGTGAGACGCGTCTCTTCTATTCCCAACTTGTCGAAGCATTCCTTGAAGAGGATGCTTACCGACGCGCCACTATCAACGTATGTCGCCGAACTAGCTTGTTGGCGATTCACGCTATATTATCATGGCGTCCTGGTGAGGCACTATGGCTGGTACAAGATCACTTTCAGGAAAAGTAATGGCCTCGTCCTTCTTGAACGTCTTGTTTACAGGTTCGCCGGTTTGTGGACTTCTGGCCTCGGCTTTTATTGAGGACTTCGTAATGCCTCGTGGGAGCCCGTGATGGTGGAGATGACTCCATCGTATTGGGGCTCATCGTCACCTTCTTTGTCGGTGTCTTGCGCACTTTTTGTGAGGGGAGTAGTTCCCCTTGTTTCTTGATGGCTTCCGCTTTTTATCACCTCGGCGGGGAGCCTCGTGCCGACCCTGTCCCTGGTACCTCTTAAGGGTCCCGTCACATGCTAACTTTTCGATATCTTCCATGAGGTCTGCATTCTTCCGTGTCGTGCCCATTATCCTCATGGAAGAAAGAAGTACTATCTTTAGACCGGTGACTTGATCTCCCTAGCATGGGCCGGGTTTCTCGAACATGTCAGTATGGAGCTCGTAAATCTACGCTCTTGTCTTTATCGGTATGTTGAGGTCGATTCGGGTGGCGAGTCGTTCTAAATTGAGGCGTGGCCCGAGCACGGACTCGATAGTGCCACGTTGTATTCTTTCCGGGCACTTCGTCGCTTTTGGCTTGGGTCTCCTTGACCGTCTTGTTTCCTCTTCTTGTCGGAGGGTTGGACTTGTCGACATCTCACTTCTTCCATGCTCGCCCGTCCGCTTTAGTGAACCGATCCGCTATGCGCCATAGCTCCGAAGCGATGAGGGGGCTCGTATTGACGATCTCCTATCACAGGGCCCCCGGCAAGATGCCGTTTTGGAAAGCCGATATGATGAGGAGGTCGTTTACGTCCTTGACCTTTAAGCATTCCTTGTTGAACCTCGTCATAAAGTCGCTGATGGACTCACCTCGGCTTTGCCTCACGGTGAGGAGCTGAGCCGAGGTGGTTTTAGACTCAGCTTTTTGGAAGAACCTTGATGGAATGCTTCCATTAGGTCTCGGTAAGATCAATCTGCCGGGAGGTAGGTAGTCGAACCACCGTAGGCGTTGTCGACCGGAAGCTCCGGAACGGCTTACACATATGAATGGTGTTGAGGTGTTGGTTGATCATGTTGTCTTGGAATTGTGAAAGGAAGTTACATGGATCCCTTGATCCGTCATAGGGGCGATGCTCGGCACCCTGTACATATCTGGGAGAGGGGTGTCAAGTATCTCGTTGGAGAAAGGGGTGACGATCTTCCCATATCCATCAAATCCTCCTTCGGGAGAGGGATGTCGAGTTTGTCGGTCGGACTCGTTATAATTACGAGGATCGATCTCATGGTGCTTGTACTGACCTGCCCCACGTTGCCTATCCCTTGTATGGTCAGTTTGGAAACCGACTCTCGTAGAGGCATTGTGGGCAGCGCGAGCGCCTACCATCCGTAGGCTGGGGGATTCACCTCGCTGTGCCGCCTCGTGCCTCGACGAGGCTTCGGCGTCCTCTTCGTGATTGTGCCGACCTTGTTCTCGGCTGAGGTACTGGAGGAAGCTTTCTTTGTTCTTCTCTAGGAAACCTTTAACCGCCTCGTCGAGGTTTATCTGCGGTGTTTGGAGTTCCCCTCTGTTGCTACAATCTCCTTCGTCGCGGCGGTCTTCTTCTTCACGTAGGATTGGGTGGCCTCGCTCATCGAGGCTTTGCACGTGCCGCCGGGGTTGTGTCTTTCTTTTTGGGCTTTTCCCACCTTGGGTTTGGCGCCACCGCCGTTGTTGTCGCCGGTAACAGCTCTGGAGGTAACGCTTCTTGTATTCATTGTCGTGATTATTTCCCTGTAAGTGGAGGTTGATCGAAAACACAAAATTTCGTTTCCCACATACGGCGCCAGTGATCGATCTTAATTTCGTTAGGGAAATAAATGCACAATGAAGACGAGGGATTTACGTGGTTGATCTTTGAATTAGATCTCGTCCACGGAGCGAGAGAGAGAGTGTGTGTATTGATAATATGAGGCGATTACAAAGAGTGTAGATGGTCTTTTCCGTCTAATCTAGCCTCTGTTATACGATTATATTGACCTAGATCTCAATCCGAGATCTTCTCTAAATAGGATTTTAATCCGAGATCTTCTCTAAATAGGATTCTTTTAGATGTGTCCAGAATCTTCTGCGTCTCCACTTGTGATTTGGGTTGCAAGCCGACTTATGAGTCTTCTTGGGCGAACTCGCGTGGTAGAGCTTAATGTCTGGGCCAATTTATATTGGGCCCGATGTTTGGACCTAGTGGTTGGGCCGTATCCTATCACACACAAACTGTAAAAGGATTATATAAATACACGAACTTATTAATTGTAGTAATTTTACCATAATTTATTTTTTCGATCAAATTGAAACTGACATAACATTAGATATAATGAGTTGATAATAATGTGAAAATCTTAAAGTTCGTATGTGAAGAAGAAGAAGAAGAAGAAGAAGAAGAAGAAGAAGAAGAAGAAGAAGAAGAAGAAGAAGAAGAAGAAGAAGAAGGCATTTTTAGTAGCCTACTTATTCGTCATTTACTCTATTTATAAATGGTGGGTTTAACTCTTCTTTTGTGTGTTTGTTTTATATTCATTTATTTTCTTTCTTGCTTTTCCGTGAAGTGTATATATGTTTTGTGTGTGTTAATGAGTCAATCCGTTTTATCAATAAATATTTTTTTATATTTTATTTATTAATTTATTTTCATGTTGTTATCAACTCATCATATCTAATGCCATATCAGTTTCAATTTGATTGAAAAAATAAGTCGTGGTAAAATTAATAAGTTCGTGTATTTATATACTCCTCTTAAAGTTTATCTGTAAAACCAAAATTAAATCAAAGTTAGTGTACTTATATATTCCTTTTAAAATTCGTGTGCAAAACCAAAATCACATCAAAGTTCGTGTATTTATATGTCAATAACCCTTTTATTTAAGATTCTTATACTATCCCGAATCTCCATAATTCGAGAATTGAGCTAAATAAAAAAACAATAGGATGAATTCATACTTAATTTATAGACTTAATTTATTATTTGCCACCCGTGCAAACCATCAGACAAATAGTCGGATCCATTCTACGTTACTCATATTCATATCACCATATTAAGCCCATGAGATGGTCTCATGTACATCTGTCCGTACGTATGAACTTTGATATTTTTCTTCAGTGTAAATGATATTTTTCTTCAATGTAAATGATACTGTCTAAATTATATGATAAAAAAAATAAATGAAACTTTTCTTTAATATAAATAATACTTTTTTTACCAACAAATGATATTTTTGTCCGTTCGTACGGTACGGACGGATGTATATGTGTTTTTGTTGAAGCCCATATCTAGTATACTAGTACCATTTTAACAATTTTGTACGATTTGATATGAATATCATCTAATGAATCTCGTTTTATCAAATTGTCCGGCACAAAATTTAAAATAAAGTTATATATATAGTATTGTAGTACTCAATTCCATCCATTCATCTATTGATCATATGATGTATCTTTTTATTTTTATTTTTTTAAGTTATTGAACATTGATTTCGCTAAAGTAAGAGTAGAACATTAATTATGTGATACATAAAAACAAAGCTGCATTATTGTTAAAACATAACCATGCAACGATCGAATACAAACATGCATAATATTTAACAGAAAAAATATATATGAGATTGATTGCTCCGAAATTTCTTCTCTCGCTTTAGATCCTTCTACCTTTATGAATCGAAAGAAAGAAAATTATCAGCAAGAAAGAAAGGAAATGATTAATAAGAAAATATTTGTACAAATTGGAGAATAAGAAAGAGAGATATGCGAGAATAAAAGATTTACGAGTTTGTGTTTTAAATTCGTTGTATGCATGTTTCAATTTTTCCTATTCTCGTATAGGGCTTCAATCTCGATAGCAAAACCCTCCCTCATCATGCTCTATCAGTTTAACGTAAAAACTATTTTTATCATGAGAACATGAGAATAAAAAATGATTAATTTACTATGAAAATTGATGAATCTGTCGGAAAAGTTATTGAATCCAAAAAAAATAGAATTTTTGCTCATCATAGGATTTCGAACCCGAATGAAAATTTTCAAAATTTTGGATTTATTAACTTTTCTATAGAATATATTAACTTTCATAATAAATTTATTTTATTTATAACAAAATTTTATATTTCTTAACTTTTACGTCAAAATTATTTTAGTCTGAATCTGACACATCCCCTCAACATATAAAAGCTACGGAATTGTGTGAATTGACCTAGTCCTGCGAAGTAGGGGCTCACTACTTTCCAACAGTTTTAATCATTTTGTTTCATTTAATATTAGGGATGTCAATCGGCCAACCCATTCGGGTTCGCTAATCCACTCGGGTTGTCAAATATTAGGTTGGGCTATTCGGGTTGATATTTTTCGAGTTAGAAAAATTCAACCCTAACCCTAAACTCTCGGGTTCGGGCCAACCCATCGGGCCGAAAGCTTAAAAAATAAAATAAAAATATATATATTATTGATAATATATATATATATATATATATATATATCAAATATTTTATATTAAGCATTGGAGTAAAAAACAAATAACTGAAAAATAAATATAATACATTCCACAAGTTCTTTTTTTTAATCTTATTATACTAACTTTGAATAGCAAACAATAAAGATTAAAAATAGTGCTCATAATTAAATTCTTTTTTCTATTATGCTTTAATGTCCGCATTCCATGTAACTAAATGATCTCTAATAATATAATACAATTATAGCGGAATTAAAACTAATATCTAGAAAAATTTTAATAAGTTAATTCAATATAATACTATTTAAAATATATTACAATATCAAAATTGGAAAATAATGCTCACAACTAAATTATTTTTTTAATATATCTGAATATTAATATTCCTTAATAACTAATTCACTATTTTTTGTAACTTTTAACAACACTATGAATATCTTCTATAATTTCTTGTATAGTTTTAGGGATGTCAATCGGGCCAACCGCTCGGGTTCGGCTAACCCACTTTCGGGTTGTCGGCTATTTCGGTCGGTTATTATCGGGTTGACATTTTTTGGTTATAAAAATTCAACCTAACCTCTAATTTTATCGGATTATTCGCCAAAGTGAACTTCGACCCATATTGACATCCCTATTTAATATCGTCAGATTCTTGATACGAAATGGGAATACAATATTTTTCCAAATAAGAAACTAATAGTTGACGACTTGACGTGAACCATAAAGATCAAGGAAAAAACATTTTTTCAAAATTTAAAAGGGTACAAAACAAAATTAGGATGATCGCAGACAGATTTATAGTATAAGATCGACTAACTATTAGATTCTTATATATCTCTTGTTATCGTACAATTAATTATCTACAAACATATTTTAGTTTATATAAGACACCTACAACAATTGTTCAAATTTAAAAGATGCCAATAAGAAATTGACAATGTAATTTCCGGATAATAGCTCTCACGTCTACATGATATTAAGAGGGTATTTGGCTAAGCTTATAAGCTCTTCAAAACAGCTTATAAGCTGTTTAGGAGCTTATAAGTTCATGCAAAGTGTTTGGCAAAATAAGATCCTATGAAAATAAGTTTCAACAGCTTATAAGCCCTCTTAAAAATAAGTAGCTCAACCCTAACTTATTTTTTCATAAGCTTGCAAGTAACAGTGAATTTATCAAAATAACCTTACTATGATTCGTTATAATCTCCATATATATACTATCTATTTCACCTCTCGTCATTTTTCTCGCTCTAACTATGATTTTCTATCTCTAACTCACGATTCTTTTTTTAGCTTATAAGCTAAATTATCCAAACACTTTGATAACTTATAAGCTCTTGAAACATTATGTCTTATAAGCTCTTAAAATATCTTATAAGCTCTTAGAGCTTATAAGCTCTTAGAGCTTTTAAGCTCTTTAAAATAAGCTTAGCCAAACACCCTCAAAGTCAAATCCTTCAAACTACCTCAACCTGCCCCCTGAATTAGAGGTGTCAAATTTTCCAATTTCTAGGGATATATGCCCAGCCGGCACCCCCAAAACGGTGTTCTTTGGATTGTTCATAATTCGCGAAATGAGACGAATTTTATTCGAATCAAGATCAATAAATAAATATAAATTTTGATTGATTAGCTATTGAATCCGGACAATTAAACTATGAATATGGATCGAATAATTATCTAAAATGCTAAAATAATTATCAATTTATATAATTTTTTCATAATTTAATAAATAATCAATATATAATAGGATTGTGAAACTTAATACCACATCATCCTCATATCTTACGTGGCACCATTATATTCTTCCATTCTTATTTATTTAAATTCTAATTTTAATCATATTAAAATTCTTATACCATATTGAATTCTAATCATACTATAGAAATTGAACAACTTATATATATACTTAGAATCAATATATACTTTTTCATCCTACAGTTATTCTCACCACTAATTTAATTTGGTTAATTAATTAGTTAGATGACCAAATAAATAGTTATATGTTTTACACCACTAATTTAATTTGGCTAATTAATTAATTAGATGGCCAAATAAATAGTTATATTTTTTAAATTTTAAACTATTCATTTAATGTCACCTTATCAATATATAATAGGATTAGTGAAACTTAATGCTACATCATCCTCATCAATATATAATAGGATTAGTGAAACATAATGTCACATCATCCCCATATCTTATGTGGCACCATTATATTTCTCCATTCTTATTTATCTAAATTATCTATTTAATGTCTTTTAAATTCTAATTCTAATAATACTAAAATATCTCATCCCACATTGTATTCTAATCGTACTCCACCAATTGAACAACTTATATATATACTTAGAATAAATGTATATTTTTTCATCCTACAATTATTTTTCACCACTAATTTAATTTGGCTAATTAATTAGTTAGATGGCCAAATAAATAGTTATATATTTTACACCACTAATTTAATTTGATTAATTAATTAATTAGATGGACAAATAAATAGTTATATTTTTTAATTTTTAAACTATCCATTTAATGCCACCTTATCAATATATAATAGGATTAGTGAAACTTAATGCCACATCATCCTCATATCTTATGCAGTACCATTATATTCCTCAATTCTTATTTATCTAAATTCTCTATTTAATGTCTTTTAAATTATAATTCTAATCATACTAAAATATCTTAAATCACATTGATTTTAATCATACTCCACAAAAAAAATTAGATAACCAAATAAATAGTTATATTTTTAAATTTTAAACTATCAATTTAATGTCACCTTATCAATATATATAGGATTAGTGAAACTTAATGTCACATCATTCTCATCAATATATAACAGGATTAGTGAAACTTAATGCCATATCATCCTCATATCTTATGTGACACCATTATATTCCTCCATTCTTATTTATCTAAATTTCTATTTTATGTCTTTTAAATTCTAATTCTAATCATACTAAAATATCTTATCTCACATTGAATTCTAATCATACCCCACAAATTGAACAACTTATATAAATAAATATATATATATACTTAGAATCAATGTATATTTTTTTCATCCTATAATTATTTTTTCTAATATTATTTTTAATTTTTCATGAGATTTCACTAATTCAAAACAGAAATAAAATTATATATTTAAAAAAAAAAAAGTTAAACAAATTTCGAATCTAGCATCAATTTCTCATAAACTTCATAAAATTAAATAGGTTCGGGTAATTAATCAAATGTGAGACGAATGTTGTTATGTATATGTAGAGCTGGCAAAGTAGCGGGCCGGACCGGGCCCCAAATTTTTCGGGCCTAAAAATATGAAGCCCAAACCAACCCCGGGCGGGCTTTTTTTAGAAAATTTAAATTTTTTTAATATATAAAATTAATATTTTAAATTAAAAAAAAATTACTTAATTAAGATCTCATAACTCCTTAACTTAAATAAAGAATCAGTGATGATAATATTTTGAGCTTACTTATTCTTATGATAATGCTTCTTGTATATCTTGACCTATTTATGTATTCATGCGATGATATTGTAATGCAGTATAATTTTAATTCTTTAATTTAAGGAGAAAAAATTAGTAATTACAAATCAAAAATAAATGATATTATTAAACGTCAATCCCACTTATACTCATAAAATAATAGAATAAAATAAATTAATTATACTGTATATATTTAAGATCAATGACTCAAAATAGATTTTACATACTATAAGATCATTAATCATCAATGTATATATTTTTCGAGATAATTTCTCTTAGGAATTATTTTTGAATGATTTATAAGGTTATTATTTTTTCTAGAATTTATTTTCCTGACCAGTATGTGAATTAGTAAGAAAATTGTTACTATAAAAAATAAATAATTATATAAAATATAATTAATATTATTAAAAAATTATAGATATGTATATTAAATAATATTATAAATATATATATTTAATAGAAATCGGATTGGCTTTTTAGCCCAAAACCACGGGCTATTTTGGCCCGAAGCCCGGTAGGCCCGGGGTTTTTTTCGGGCGGACTTTTTTAGGTTTGATTTTTTCGGGTCTTTAATTTTGAAACCCAAATCGGCCCAGACCCCGGGTACCCCGGGCGGGCTTTTCAGGTCGGACTCATTTTGCCGGCTCTATGTATATGCTATACATATTCTTTATTTTTAAATTTTTTGTTATTTATATTAATTAATGTTTATTATGTAATGTTCGAGTCATTACTGAGATAGATAAACAATTACTGTAACAACTTATATTTATAAATTTAAATAAATTTCGATAGTTAGCACGTATTTTTGGGACAAGAACGAATAATAAAATCATTTTTCAATCAGATTTAGGATATTTACGTGCATATAAATTCCAATCACTATAATAACTTATATTTATAAATTTACGAGTTTGGATAACTAATCGAATTTCAGACGAGTTCTTGTATATATATTGCAGACGGGTATAAATATTTATCAACATGCTTATGAATGTTTAAAGTGATTGCGACCATTAATCTTCAAGCTTACTTTTAATTTCATCATATTTTAAATGTTTAGTTATTTTCTCCTTTTTTAATATTTTCACAATTAGTGGTGCTCGATTTTTTTAATACTATGTACTACTAATATTTATTTTATAATATTTGGATATTATTATACGAGTTTTGATAATTAATTGACATATATTTTATACGTAAATATTTTATTTCTAATAACCACAGATACAAAGTAATGTAATTTTCCCTCGAATTTTGACGGGTTACACTAGTTAATTAGTAATAGTACATATCTAAAACATACTAGACAAGCACATAGTATATCAAAAAATAAAAAAAATACCGGACTCTGTCGGACCCAAAAGAATCGGGCCTGATTGAGATAGGTCCGTGTCTAAACGGGTCAGGAACCGGAACCAGAGCTATTACTAATGGATTATGAGTGGTTTGGAATCGATCCAGGTAAAATCCGTCCATTGACAAACCTACCCCAAATGTGGCATCAAATTCCCTAAGACTACCTCTAATGGCAAGATTGTAAGAAAAAGTGATGTACCGAAATTATATATACAAAAAAAAAAGTTTTTATCACAATTTACACCAAACAAACGAGCTAAATATACACTAATACAAGTCTATTTATATTTAGAAGTACATGATCCACAAAAAGTATAAGAAATATCAACAAGAGTTATACAAGATAAGGAAAGGGCTTCAAATACTGGACCTCAGAGCCATATCTTAGCACATCATCTCTTCTTCCAATTTCACCTTCCATGATTCCATCTAGCAACTGAAGTCTAGAAACTCTCTCTCTTAGAGGGCTTTTGTCAAAGCTTATTTTAGAGAGCTTTCAACGAACGGAAATGCAACATGACAATAATCCTGAAATTGATTGTGCAGATCAAGTGTTGCACAAGATTCGTCCACAAAATCAAAGATGAGGAAGCAGATGGATTCATCTTTGTGTCTAATGATAAAAAAATATTTCAGTAACCCAAGCTGCAGCTGAGTGGAAGCTGTGGACGTTGATAAGATCTATGACGGACTTAGATCTCAAGTGCCACTGGGAGTTTTCGAGTTTATATACCTCAAGATGAGGTTGAGGATCTTCATTTTGGTTCAGCGCCTAAACTTTTGGATTATTCATGCAGCCGGGTAGGGTGGGCAGGTTGATCTTGGTGAAGCTGTCGATAATCATGAGTAATAGGATTGAAAATGTTGATATCGACCTCATTCAGACCATCACAATCTTCATTCACACTGCATACGAGACCATTCAAGAAACACGTAATCTTCAAAACCAAAAAGAGAGACACGAAAAGGAAATAAGAACGCTCCTCCAAAGATGCCTTCACTCTTCCAAGGAGGCCAAAACAATATTGTTGAGCTGAATGTTATAAATCTGATGATCATAATATGAAAGACAAAGACTCTTTAAATAATAATGCAGAAACCCTAATGAAACTCTAAACCCATGTACTTATGGACTTGACCCAAACTGAATACTTATTGGAAAACAACGGAGCCTCCTTGCTTGGAAAACAACTAATTAATATTCCACGTCTATCAGACGTACAAAGAATGATAAACAAAATTCAAAGAATATCAACGGAGCCTCCTTGCTTCTCTCTCCGACTCAAGAAGAGTGAGAATGTCTCCCTCCCTAACCGGCCCCTTAACGTTTCTCATGATGAAACGATTCTGGTCAATCCATGAATTTTACCCTTACTTGGGTTACTTGTCCTCTCGAGCCAGTTCGGCCTATAACCTTCACTACAATCGCATGCTTGATTTGAGACTCCATTCTGCAAAGGGAGAGAAGAGCTTTCAAATGATAAATCTCTCATGAAAATAGAAGATGATAGGAGAAACCAAAATCATAGATTTGAAAAGAAGAGGAAGAATTATATGGAAGCAAAGGAAAAGAATGAATACAATACATGTACATAATGGTTTGTATAAAAGGAAAAAAAACTGGCTATACTTTTGTACAAGATTTCAAGCCATTGGTTCAAGTTTTTCTCAAAATTAGAGGCACTGGTTGAATTTCAAAGCGATTGATGGTGGCTTGTGGATCAACATTAAGATGCAAAAACATATTATGAACTGGATATAGTACACAAACACAAAAAAGGCAACAAACTTTCAAAACATTTTCCATAGAAAAATATAAGAAATTATTATAGCCTGAATTCTCAAGCTTATACAACTTAATCTTTGTTGGAGCCTGGAGGCACAAAGTAAGACTACATATATAGGGCACCATCCTGCCCGCCAATCAAAGTGGCCTAGTTGGTGGATTGGTTAAGGGAAAATTCTATTTTGTTGGATAGGTGCAGCATATGAATCAGAAGAGAAAAAAATGGAAGATCAGAAATTCAGAATTAAGAAATCTAAACTGTGATTCCACAAGATTAAACAAACAAAACTTATACTCCCTCCGTCCACCATATTCGTTATTTCATTTTGGTGGCAAATGTTTTAATAAATTGTAATAAGTGTAAAGTCAATGGAGATAATAAATGAATAGATTAATGGATAATAGGATTAAAAGGTGGGTCATAAAGATAATAAATAAATATATTAATGAATAATGAGAGAAAAAAGGTGGGCTATATGTGGTTTTTTTGTAAATAAGTAGGTAGATTTATTTTGGGTAAAAATTATGAATTGATGTTTCCAAAAAGAAAAAGCGAACTTTTTTGTGAACGGACCAAAACAGGATTAAATGAAAATATTTGGTGGACTGAGGAAGTAGATTTTTGGGAGTGGCTCAACCTATGTAGCCAAAGCATCTAATGAGCCGTTTAGTCAAATAACCAATTATTTTCGTTTGCTTTCGAGCTCTAATGCGAATCAATCTCTCTAAACAATCATACCATGCAGACTCTATCACCAAAACTAATGACAATTTGAACATCAATTCATCATCAACAACAAGAATTAATTCAGAATAGCTATAAGGCATTAAAACAATAAAAAAATTGTTCAATCGATTCCCAAAATAAGATCATAACAAAAAAAAGAACCAATGCAGTATTTTCCTTTAATCTAAAGTAAATACAGATCTATAAAAATAGGGAAAGAAAACAAAACAAAGCAAAAAAGCTGGAGCCATAAGCATATCATCAATTCACCATCAACTACACGATTTAGTTCAGATTAATTCTGAGTCGTTCAAGAAACAAAATTGTTCGGCCGACTCCAACAATAAGATCATAACAAAACAACAGCAACAACAACAATAAGGAAAAAAAAATAAAAATCCATTGCCATAAGTAAACGAGCATTGCATCAATCCGACAAGAAAACAATCATAAACGCATAAATCTAATGGATATGCATATAAGAACGCATATACAGATAAGAACGAATAAAGAACGGAGCACTGACCGTAGGGAATTGCAGATTCCGGAACCGGGGAGATTCGTCGCGGAGCAAATATACAGATGAAGAAAACTGGAAACGTGACAAAAATCTTGGCAAACAAAATTTATAGGATTTTGTGTGGTATTTAAAGACGAATTTAACCCCGACTCTCGAACTTTTAACTGAGTGAACTTGGGCCTCTCGGCCCATAGAAGTCTTAATAATAAAACTATAAAACAAATTAAAACTACTTATTTTTATTTACATAATGGAAAATAAAATGATATTTCGGTGGCATAATTATTTTTCTGAAAAGGAAAATCTTAGGAGAAAATTTCAAAATAATGATTTTTGGGAAGTTTATTATTTTCAATTTTGTTTTCAAAAGCAAGAGATTCAACTTCGAAGCCAAGTGGAGAAAGGGAACATATAAAGCTCGCAAGCCCAGATAAAATCTGCCCCTTTCCCCCCTCTTCTCTTCTCTCCTAAACAGTGGCAGTGGCGGAAAACAGCAGCAAAGACCTCTTGGAGTTGGAGGCCAAGCCAGGCGGCGTCTCCTCCTCCTCAAACTTAGGTAGCAGAATCCCTTTATTAACTGCTTTATTTTCCTTTCTCTCTCTTCAGCTTTCGTGCTATGCTCTTCTCTGAGTTCTCTCAATGCTCAGCGAAGAATTTGTGTATGCCAATTTTGCAGAATCAAAACTCTTTGTATGCAAAAGAGATGTCCCTTTTTCTGCATCCGATGCTTCTCGTCAGAAGCCCACCATGGCTCCTTTTCCCAAGAGCCAATGTACTCTCTCTCTGTAAAGCTGTGATGAATCATAAGCCCTTCTGTTTTCTTGGAAATTATTGGCTGTGTAATTTTTATCAGTAATTTACTTCAGAGTGTTGTGTTGGTATGATGCCCACAATTGTAGAAAAATCTCATTGCAAAGTGCTGTATTTGCTTCTGTTATGAAGTTTCAACATTCATAAAAATCGAGCTCATGTCCTTCAACTTTTGTGAGGATGTGTGAGTTCATTTTTGTGCTCCAATTATACTGAAAACAAGAATTTAGACAAGTTGTATAGGGGAATGGCAAGCTGCTTTAGGCTTGATCTTAAGTTTCTTAATAACTGGTCATCGGATTGTTTGCTTTATGCCACTGCTTAGTCAAGTTATTAGTTTGAGGATGCACCACTTGTGTGATTAGGGCACTGCAAAACCGGTATAGCTTTTTCTTGGAAATATGAAGACTTCAGTGTAACAGGCAGTTGATAAAATTCAGTTGCTTATGATGATGAATATGATTTTGGAGATGTATAGATTTCTATCAAAAAGATATCGGCATTCCTTTTGCTTGGAGATATATAAACTTCAGTGTGAGAGGCAATTCGTCCAATTCAATCGCATATGATGATGATCTGATTTGGTTGAGGTGAGGTACCTGTTATGTTATTTTGTAAGGAAAACTTAATTTACCCGTTCTCCCGATGATCTATCTTGGATGTTTAATTCATCATATATTGATTATATTCCTATCATGCTCCTGCAGACTCAAATTTTGATCTTTTGGACTGTTTTCCGAATATCTATTCTCTAATACTGAGTTAAAGCAATCTATGAAGAATACTGTAAAATTTTACCCCTTATGTTTTCTTTGTGATTTTCGAAAATCACAATATGTGGAATATGATCATTTGATTTTCTCCTATCCGAAAATCACAATATGTGGCATAGGATTATTTGATTTTCTCTTATCTTGTATTTATAATATTTTTCCTAAAATCCTATTTAGATAGGACTCTTGCATATATAATAAATACAATAATTATCTTCAATCCCTGAAGATAATTATTATATAGAATAATTATCATTTGATATCTAATAATATCAATCTAAATATAGAAGATGTATTAAATAAATAATACATAAATCAGAATAAAATCTTAGTAGGATCCTACTAGGGAGGACGAAATTTAGGCAACTCAAGGTCTTGATGGGTCAGCCCAGAGATCAAATACAGGAAATAAAGATGAGTCTAAAATGAATTAATTATCTTATGTTTAGCTCTATTCATAAATTAATTCATAAACATTTATTCATTCCACTAGATAATAATGTTGACTTACTCCTTTATTACCGAAGTTGAGTCGAATAGTACTTAGACTTACGAATCTTCGTGTTCAAGATATCGCACGTCCATTAACTATTTATAACACTCTGACGACTTAAAATAATTAACATCTTTAATTCATTATGTAGTATCACTCAATCTTATTATTGTACTTGAGTTAACTCAACCTGTAGGGTTTAGTATAATAAATCTTTTGAGCTCCTTAAGGGGACGTCATCATCCTAAACGGATACGGTGACTCGATACATATAACTAGCATAAAATACA
The DNA here is from genome assembly GCA_036937905.1 of Salvia rosmarinus. Lineage (NCBI taxonomy): Eukaryota > Viridiplantae > Streptophyta > Magnoliopsida > Lamiales > Lamiaceae > Salvia > Salvia rosmarinus. Next base: position 35,670,858 of record CM072817.1, read on the forward strand.
AGCACTGCCACCACCCAAGATGTGGAGAATCTTAGGTTATCTCATGTAACCATCATTCATAACAAGTCAAAGTGATGGTCAGTAACTCATACTCACCTAAAACTTTATCGAGGTTTAGATCAACTTAAAGTCACCGAGATCTACGTTCTTCACAACGGTCAAATAGAAGAACTCATTTCAAAGTGATCTATCAATACGTCAAGACGTACCAGCATACACAAGCAATCAAGTCAAATTACTTCTTATCTATACTGTAGTTTATACCTATAACTCGTCCTCAAATTATCTCAGCTGTGATTCTTTTTATATCTCAATTAGCTTAACCAATCATACATACTTCTGTGTTCTTCTATACATTGTATGATCTAAATTTTATATGAGATAATGAGACAACATATGCAATCAGGTAAACAATTCTGATAGGAGATTGTAATAGTGGTAACAAGAAACATTGCATACAAGCTCAACCATTCTACTTTCAGTATACAAATCCAACAATCTCTCGCTTATACTAAATAAACTTTTAGTATACAATATGTCTCCCTATTAGCTATTACAAAAAACACTCTTACTTTGCTTATCCACTTATAAAAAAAGTTTCTTTTCTAAGTGAGGTCCATCTTGTGCAATCCAAGTCTTCGAACGTGCTTGTCGAAGACTATTTGCAGTAGACTCTTCGTGAATGGGTCAACTAGATTGTCCACAGTGCAAATCTTCTCTATAAGCATGTCTCGTCGTCATACGATTTCTCGCATTATGTGATACTTTCTCTCTATGTGTTTCGTCATCTTATGGGTCTGTGGTTTCTTCGAGTTTGCTACTGCACCAAAGTTATCGCAGAACACTGTGATACTCTTAGGCAAACGAAGTACCACATCTAGATCCAAGAGATAGTTCTTGAGCTATATCGCCTCCTTAGAAGCCTCTGATGCTGTTATATATTCGACTTCCATGGTAGAGTCTGTAATGCGTTGTTGTTATGCACTCCACCAAGATACGGCTCCATCTCCCAAGTGAACATATAGCTTGAGGTAGACTTCTTCTCATCACGGTCAGCTTGGAAGTCTGAATATGAATAAACTAAAGGAATTAGACTATCTGTCTGGTAAACTAGTCTATAATCTCGAATCATTTTCAGGTACTTGAGTATATATTTTACCGCATTCCAATGAGCTTGTCCAGGGTTAGAATGATATCTAACCACTTTGTCTACCGCACAACAGATATCGCACCTCGTGCACATCATTTCATACATGAGATTTCCTATGGTCGTAGCGTAGGGAACGCGTCTTATTTCCTCTATCTCATTTGCAGTCATCGGTGACTGCACCTTAGATAAAGGAACGCCATGTCTGAAGGATAGCAATCTCTTCTTAGCGGTTTGCATACTAAAATGATTAATCATAGTATCAATGTAAGACGTTTGAGATAAGCTCAATATTTTTCTCTTGCTATCTCGGTAAACCTTGATTCCAAGAATATAAGCTGCATCTCATAAGTCTTTCTTCTGAAACTGGTCGGATAACCAACTCTTTACATTTGATAACAGCTTCACATTGTTGCTAAATAGAAGGATGTTATCTACGTAAAGTACAAGAAATATCACGTCCTTGTTGACATCTAAACGGTACACACAACTCTCGCTAGGAAACTGGATAAAATCATAGGTCGTTACCACCCCGTCAAAACGTAAGTTCCATGACCGGTAAGCTTACTTGAGTCCATAAATGGACTTCTTAAGCTTCCAACCTAGATGCTCCTCACCTTTCTTGACATAACCTTCAGGTTGCTGCATATAGATGTCTCGACCTTCCTCAAGGTAACCGTTTAAGAAAGCGATTTTCACATCCATTTGTCAAACCTCAAGGTTCAAGTGAGCTGCTATAGTCAAAAGAATTATGATAGACTTGAGCATTGCTACAGGCAAAAATGTATCATCGTAATCGATCCCCTCAATCTGAGTGTACCCTTTCACCACAAGCCTGACTTTAAAAGCCGAAACATTTCCATCAAAATCTCTCTTCCTCTTTTATATCCACTTATTACCTATAGGTTCCTTGCGAATTGGTGGAGGTGTTTTCTCGTATACATCCATAGCAGTTATAGACTCAATCTTTAAGTCCATTGTGGCATGCAATTCTCCTGCATCTATGTCTTGTATCGCCTCATTGTATGTCCATAGGTCGATTATAGCATGTTCGCTTACTGGGACCAAATCCAAAAATTCACCCAGGAACATAAATCGATCGATTTGTCGCACAACCCTCCCACTATGACGAGGCGCTACTGGCACAATGACAATGGTGGGTGCAATAACTTATGGTGTCTGATCTTGCACAACTTGTTGGGTAGGCGCCACTTGTACATCCGGTATCCCTAGTGAAACTCGACCCACTTCAATCTTTTGAAGTATCTGGTGTCGATCCTTTCCACTAGACGCGACATCTTGTACCTTTGGCAGAATCGATGATGGAACACGATCATCTCTCATTTCTTGAAGAATGATTTCAACTTTGGATTTGTGGTTTTTTATGTAGTCCTACTCCAAGAATCGGGTGTTGGTGCTAATAACGATATTCTGATCCTTAGGACTATAGAAATAACCACATTTCGTTCCTTTAGGATATCCTACAAACAAACTTGCGTCAGATCTAGCCTTCAACTTGTTAGCCTGCTTGTTCAGCATATGTGTCGTGTTGGATTTGTCTACTGAAAGCAGTTTGGTTGAGCTTGTATACAATGTTTCCTGTTACCACTATTACAATCTCCTATCTGAATTGTTTACTTAATTGCATATGTATGTCCTTTTATCTCATATATAAGTTAGATCGTACAATGTGTTGTAGATCACGAAGTCTGTATGATTGGTCGAGCTTAATGAGATATTAAAGTATCACGGTGAGACAACTTGAGGACGAGTTGTCGGTATAGTACGCAGTGTAGATAAGAAGTGACTTGACTTGGTTGCTTGTCTATCTTGGTACGTCTCGGCGTATTGATGGATCACGATGAGATGAGTTCTTCTATCGACCGTTGTGAAGAACCTAGATCTCGGAGACTTACGTTGATCTAAACCTCGATAAGATATTAGGTGAGTATGAGTTCTTGACCATCACTTTGACTTGCTATGGGTGAGGTTACATGAGATAACCAATTCTCATATCTTGGGTGGTGGCGATCTTGTATGTCATGCTAGTTACACGTGTCGAGTCACCGTATCCGTTTAGGATCCCTTAAGGAGCTCAAAGGTTTATTGTACTAAACCTGCAGGTTAAGTTATCTCAAGTACAATAATAAGGTTGAGTGGTACTACTTAAGAATTAAAGATATTAATTATTTTAAGCAATCGAGCGCTATAAATAATTAATGGACGTCGATATCTTAAATACGGGGATTCGTGAAGTCTAAGTGCAAGCACTCAACTTGAAAATAAAGGGTAAGTCAACATTTATTCTCTAGTGGCATGAATAAATGTTTATGAATTAATTTATGTTCGGTGAACATAAGATAATTAATTTATTTGAGGTCCATCTTTATTCCTTGCATTTGATCCTGGTTTGGCCCATCCGGGCTTGTTGTAGAGAATTTCGTCCACCTTCATTCTCGAGTCCCACGGGACTCGACGATCCTCTCTATCTTAAGTGATATGATTATATTTATTAGATATGCATAAATTCTATCATGATATGATTTAGGGTTGCATTTAGAGGTGGCAAAATAGCGGGCCGGGCCGACCCGACCCCGGGCTCGTCGGGCTTTTAAATTTTTCGGACCGGGTCGGGTCGAGCCCGAAATTTTTCGGGCCTAAAAATATGAAGCCCAAACCAACCCCAGCGAGCTTTGGTGGCGGGCTTTAGATAATTTTAATTTTTAATATATAAAATTAATTTTTAAATTTTAAAAATTAATTACTTAATTAAGATCTCATAACTCCTTAACTTAAATAAAGAATCGTGATGAGAATATTTTGAGCTTACTTATTCTTAATTTCTTATGATAATGCTTCTTGTATATCTTGACCTATTTATGTTTTCATGCGATGATGTTGTAATACAGCATAATTCCTCAACAATTCATAAGCAAAAATTTAATTTGAACTCGTTGCTAAAAATTTCAAACTTTTGCTAGCATTCAAATCGACCGAACCCTAATTTGAATTGGAAAAAAGAATGGAGATTCAGTTGTTCTGATCCATTTCTGCTATCTTGTGAACTGGGAAGGGTGTTTGTGTCATTAAAATAAATTGAAAAAAGATAAAAATAAAAAATTGTTGGCTTACATAGTGGGCTCGAAAAGTGTAGTCTATTTTATTTTGGGTGATTCCAAATACATTCTTTGATTTAATGAGAAAAAACTAGTAATTACAAATCAAAGATAAATGACATCATTAAACGTCAATCCCACTTATACGTATAAAATAATAGAAGAAAATAAATTAATTATACAGTATATATTTAAGATCAAGGATTCAAAATAGATTTTACATATTATAAGGTCATTAATCATCAATGTATATACTTTTTAGATCATTTCTCTTATGAATTATTTTTGAATGATTTATGAGGTTATTATTTTTTTCAAAATTTATTTTCCTGACCAGTATGTGAATTAGTAAGAAAATTGTTACTATAAAAATAAATAATTATATAAAATATAATTAATATTATTAAAAATTATAGATATGTATATTAAATAATATTATAAATATATATATATTTAATAGAAATCGGAAGGGCTTTTTAGCCCAAAACCACAGGCTTTTGGCCCGGCCCGATAGGCCGGGGTTTTTCAAGGGCTTTTAGGCCGGTTTTTCGGGCCTCTAATTTTGAAGCCAAACGCCCAAACCCGGGTACCAGGCGAGCTTTTCGGACCGGGCTTATTTTGCCGGCTCTAGTTGCATTATAAATATGAGGTGAGAGAGATAATCAAGGTTAATCCTCAAGTTAGAATTTTCGAGAATTATAGTTCCTAAAGTGTGAGAATTTTCGAAAATTTTTTGAGAAGGAAGAAGGTGATTTTCTATAGTATTCTCCATGGATTGTCCTCACTCGGCATTGGAGTTTAGGCAAACGGGATACATTCCAGAAGATCAAAGCACGAGTCTTGATCTATTTATCCCCGACAGATTCGCAGGTAAACACGAGAAAACTCCTACGTGTTGCAATTAATTATATAGGTGCATGCTAGGAATATAATCAATGTATGGTGAATTAAACATCCAAGATAGATCCTCGGGAGAGGGTTAAAATCAGATTTTCCTACATGCCGGACTGCCTCATATCCTTATATAATTTAAACTATGCTTACGTCCAAACCATAACTTGAAAGAGATTTTATCGACTAACTTGGATGTTACTAGATTGAGCAAATAAGCCGTTGTTTCTAAGGCATACCCCTAGAACGATACATGCAAAGTTGCATAACTCATCATTGATCTAATCATCTCTAAGAAAGTCATATTTCTTGACTCTGACACACCGTTTTGCTGCTGTGTGCCTGGTGTAGTTAGCTGGGACATAATCCCAAACCGTATCTGGTAGTCTATGAACTCGTTGCTGAGGTATTCGCAAACCTCAATGACTTGATACTTTTACCTAGCTTCGTCTCCACTTCCGTCTTAAATTCTTTGAATTTCTCAAAGTATTCAGACTTGTGGTGAAGCAGGTATACGTATCCGTACCTTGAGTAATCGTCAATGAAAGTAACAAAATACTCGTACCCACCACGAGCTTATATAGATATCGGTTCACACATTTCAGTTTGATCAAAAGCTAACACTTCTTTGGCTCTATCCCCCTTCGCCTTGAAGGGTCTGGTCGACAACTTACCCTCTATACAGGATTCACAAACTTGGAACGGAGTAACCGTAAATTCGCCCAGCGTTCCATTCTTAGCCAGTCTATGGATCATATTTAGATTGATGTGACATAATCTAAGATATCAAAGATATGCATAGTCCTTTTGCGGATAAAACTTCATCTTCTTATGGTTGGATCTTGAATGTAGTAGATGCAACATAATTATAGGTATTATGCGTAGCAGAAATAGAATAAAGAGAGTTGTATAATGTGCCACCACATATGAACTCGTCATTTCTCATGATAGAAACACCACTATAAAAAATAATAGAATATCAATTAACAAATAGTTTAGAAACTTAAATAAGATTTCGTCGAAACTCCGGCATATAAAGAATATCTCTTAATACGAAAACTGTCATATCAAAGCATAAAGTAACATCTCCAACTGCAACGGCCTCGATTTTCATCGCGTTGCCCGTGGAGATCGCTATCTCACCATCACTTAGTTGTTGTCCACATGAACCCCTATAAGGTGTAACAGACATGATCAATCGTACATATATATACCATCCATAAATGAGTAGAACAAGTTGCTAAACATGTTTCTGTTACAAGAGCTAATGCGTACCTTGAGCCTTGAGCATATGGCACTTAGCATTCCAATGCCTAATCTTACCGCACTTACCTCTCTCCTTTGGCTTCTGCATGCTACCGGTGGTATTCATGCCCTTGCTCCCACTGTTTCACTTGCCTCTACCATATTTGGCACCCTTCTTTCTCCTTCCACCTTTCGATGGAACATTTGGGCCCTTAGTTGTGCTAGTAAGATCATGTGCTCCTTTGTCCATGATACATTCCACTTCCATGAGATCATTGAGCAACTGACTGAGTGTATACTCCATCTTATTCATGATCACGTTCACGCAAAAGTTCTCAAAAGACTTGGGCAGTATATTGAGGATGATTCGACCTTGGTTTCACCGTCGATACATCCTCCCAACTGATCAAGACTATCCATGAGATGAGTCATATGAGAGACATGTTCGTGGATCCCGAAATTCCTTCTTTCATCCTACACGCTAAGATCTATTTCATCGTGTCGAAGTGGACTGTCTGATTCGACTGCCCGAACTTACTTTCAAGACTTGATCAGATCTCAGTCGCGTGTCATCGACTGATGTTGCAGCTGCAAGCCTTTTGACATTGTAGTCATCATATAACACTTAACCATATTGTTTGACTTATACCAAAATCTGTCTGACTCTCGCTGCTCATCAGTTGATATGTCAGTAAGGGCAACGTGAGCACGAATAGTGTTCTTATACGATAAGAACATATTCCATGTTTCAGTTTCCACTCGATATAGTTCAGACCGGATAAGGGGTTTTGTGCGAACATATTGATAATTGGAATAAGAGACATATTTGAAAAGTAATGTAAATACATAAGCATACGATCACACATAATTCGTAACAACAATATTGTAACATTTTGATAAAACAATATTGGTTGAAACCTTCAATAGCCCAAGGAATCTCACATGCAAGCCACACATGTGGACGTTTACACATGAACCCCTTGACCAGACTAAAATAAATATTTTAGTCGTTTAATTTCAATCCATGTCAACTTATCCTTATGGCAAATGAAATTAATAATTGGACCTTAACTAGACCACATCACTATCGTAAAAAGGGATTTCATGGGAAGTGTACTTGAGGTGATGCCTAAGCAGTGATCACAATTTTGACAGCATAAATCGAATTCTTTGAATTGACATACTCACGCGAACCATACTGCTTCCAATTCAATTTCGTTTGTTATCTTATTTTATATCTATCTCTAGAGAACTTACGAAAATCGCACTTGCAAGTCACGCGCGTGGACGTTTACATGTGAAACTCCCACTTCTCAATAAATTAATATGTTTTATTTAGAAATCTCATCTAACAAACTTATGTTTAACACTGCAAGCAAGCCACACGTGTGGACGTTTGCTCACAATGCGTATCACTTTGTTTAGAGAACAAAATATGGAGGTCTTGTTATATTTAATTTAAGAATTAAAACATCGGGTTTCTTGCTTAGTCTTTTTATTTCAAAATGTTTGTCTATACAGATCATGTAATCCTCACATGCTCTTTCTAGAATCTAACATGTAAAACAAACTCGCAGAATTTTAAAACATGCTTTAAAACGTGATAAACCTAGTAAACTTACTAAACACAGTTAATCATGAAAACATATATCCATGTTTTCTACATAATTAAACATACATTGCATGCTACCGTATCATTTAAATATCTACGACATGCTATGAACGATAATAAATAAAATAAAATTCATTCAACGCGGTCCATTTGTAGATCATGTACATCTATGCCTAATTTATTACATAAATTTGCACAGTACAGATCTTCAATTTTTCTTTGAAAATGGTCTCGCATGCACGGATACAAATCAGATTCTTCAAAACTGGATTTGGACCGAAAAATCGAATTTGGGTCGAAATAGTGATTTAGGTCGGGTTGGGTTGAAAAACATGTCGGGTCAGGAACGGTCGGGTCGGCCCAGGTGGGCTACGCCGCACACAAGGGCATAGCTCAGTGCCTCCCAACGTCACCCGCCGCTTCTCGCCGTCCGCGCTATGCATGTGCGTTTGTGCGCGTGTGAGCGGGTCACGCGCTGAGGCCGCACAACACGCGCGCACAGCGCACGCTCGTCGTGCCCCACGCCTTGCCTCATCGCCTCATGCCTGCTGTCCCACACCATCACCCAACTATCATCGTTGAGCATTGTGTGTCCTTGCGCATCGCGTGTCGGGCGCCCGCGGGAGTGCGCACTAATGCTGCGCTTCTTCGTCCCCCGAGCGACGGTTGCCTACGCGTCCACGCATGCTCCGCGTGCCGGGTCTGCTTGCGCGTTGTGCGCAATGGGAACCCGTACGCTGGAGCCGCACAGTGCTGCTAGGGATGACAATTCGTGCGTGTCAGGTCGTTATCGTGTCAACACGATAACGACACGACATGATAAGGCCAAATACGAACACGGTTCGTTAAGGATCTATCCGACACGAACACGAACACGACACGAAATGTACTAACACGGACACGACATGAACACGAATATGACACGATTTTTTGCAGGTTGACACGACACGATAACGACACGACACGACACGATATGAAACGATAAATTTAAATCAAAATTAGAAAATAAATAAATAAAAGAAATAAAAATATAATTAAATTAATATTGAATATATAAAAATGTTATCGTATTATACGAAAACGAGACGAACATAAATGCAACACGAAAATTATCGGGTTACACGAATAGGGGTGAGCAAAATACCCGAAATCCGAATATCCGTTCCGAACCAATCGAAATATAAAATTCGGTTCGGATTTTTTGGATTTTCGGTTCGGATCGGATTGATATTTTTTAAAATTTTGGATTTTCGGATCGGATCGGATCGGATCGGATTGGATTTTTAATCAGAAAAATCCAAAATCCAAGTATATATAATTTATATAAAATAATAATATTTTATTTAAATATTTTAAATCTAATAAAATATATATAAGAATTAACAAAATTGGTTTGATTTTGGATTTTTCGGTTCGGTTCGGATATTTTATAAAATTTTGATTTTCGGATTCGGATTTTGGATATTCGGTTCGGATCGGATTATTTTTCTCTTAAAATTCGGATTTTCGGATCGATTCGGATTAGGCAAAAATCCGAACAGAAATCCGAATGCTCACCCCTATGCACGAACACGGCACGGATCCGATATGAACACGACACGAAATTATCGTGTCGACACGATAAGGACACGAACACGATAAGGCTGAACACTAACCCGTTAATTTTGTGCGTGTTCGTGTCATGTCGAAAATTGCCAGCCCTAAGTGATGCTGCTCGTTGTTCGTCCGCAAGCCTGGATGTGATGCTTGCCGGGCTACACCCGCTGCCAGCATGAGCCTCCCGTTGTGCCATGCGATAGAACTCCGTCGTCTCATCTCATTTTTTTGTGTTATTCGTCTTCGTTCTTTGTTTTTATAGATATAATTTATAAAAAAAAATTCTAATCTAATCACGAATTTTCTCGTGGTGAAAAACGATTCCAACGAAAAACCAAAAAATCGAGCCACGATGAATGACGGATCCGTAATTAATTATAACATACGTAATAATCAAACGTGAATTAATCCAATTGAGCCAAGATACCGATCCTAGGATCTGATACGAATTATAGGGAAAACTTAATTTACTAGTGCTCCTGATGATCTATCTTGGATGTTTAATTTACCATTCATTGATTATATTCCTAGCATGCTCTCGTATAATAAATTACAACACATGAATTTTCTCGTGTTTACCTACGTATTTTTGGGCCTGTAGATAAATTGCAGAATCCAGCTTTAATCTTCTGGACTGTTTCCGGATGTCTATTCTCCAATACTGAATGAGAGCAATCTGTAGAGAATACTGTAAAATTTTGCCCCTATGTTTGCTTTGTGATTTTCGAAAATCACAATATGTGGCATAAAATCATTTGATTTTCTCCTACCTTGTATTTATAATGATTTCCTTAGAATCATATTTAGATAGGATTCTTGCATATCTAATAACTAGAATAATTATCTTCAATCTCTGAAGATAATTCTTATCTAGAATAATTATATCTTGATATCTAATAATATCAGATAATATCTATCTAGATATAAGAGATGTATTAAATAAATAATACATAAATCAGAACATAATCCTAGTGGGATCCTACTAGGGTGGACGGAATTTAGGCAGCTCCAAGCGTTGATGGGTCAACCCAGAGATAAAATATAAGGAATAAAGATGGACCTTAACTGAATTAACTATCTTATGTTCAGTCCAATACATAAATTAATTCATAAACATTTATTCATTCCACTAGAAAATAAATGATCACTTACCCTTTTATTACTAAAGTTGAGTCGGCTTGTATTTAGACTTACGAATCCCTGTATTTAAGATATCGCGCGTCCATTAATTATTATAACACTCTGACTACTTAAAATAATTAATCTCTTTAATTCCTTAAGTAGTATCACTCAACCTTATTATTGTACTTGAGCTAACTCAACCTGCAGGGTTTAGTACAATAAACCTTTTGAGCTCCTTAAGGGGACGTCATCATCTTAAACGGATACGGTGACTCGATACACGTAACTAGTATGGCATACAAGCACTGTCACAACCCAAGATGCGGAGAATCTTGAGTTATCTCATGTAAATCTCATCCATAACAAGTCAAAATGATGGTCAATAATTTATACTCACCTAAAACCTTATCGATGTTTAGATCAACATAAAGTCATCGAGATCTAGGTTCTTCACGATGGTCAGATAGAATAACTCATTTCACTGTGATCCATCAATACGTTAAGACGTATCAGTATAGACAAACAACCAAGTCAAGTTACTTATTATTTATATAGCAGCCTATAACGACAACTCGTCCTCAAGTTGTCTCAATTGTGATCCTTTTTATATTTAAACTAGCTTAACCAATCATACATACTTTTGTAATCTTCTACACACTGTATGATCAAACTTTTGTATGAGATAATGAGACAATATATGCAATCAAGTAAACAATTCAGATATGAGATTGTAAGTAGTAACAAGAAACATTGTATACAAGTTCAATCATTCTTCTTTTAGTATACAAATCCAACAATTTGGGCACCGAAAGACCGGCATTGCTTTTGCTCGGAGATATATAGACTTCAGTGTAAGAGGCAATTGATTCAATCAGTTGCATATCATAGAGTGATCTGCTGAAGTTACTAGTTTTGAGATGAGGTAGCGATTGTGTTGACCGGGTGCTGAAAAAGCAGCATTATGTTTGCATGAGATATATAGACTTCTATGGAAGAAGCAATCGATCTAATTCTCGTATAAAATTTTAATTTTCATTGCAATTCATCTGATCGAGGTGCTTGTTTCTTGAAGTGGTTCTATTTCTCCATCTGTTGGAAAGATTGCAACCTCATGGTGCCATTAGATTATTACATTCTTTACCCTTCCAAGATTTTCATAAATTTTGTTTATGCTAGATGTGCAATATGTGTGTTCTCAATGCGTGTGTTATTGTTTCGATAGTAATAAGGGAACCTTTTGCTACTTACAGTTCTGGGGAAGGTGCAGGACTTCTTAGGAGTTTTATCAGAATCGAACAAAAAACTGATGGGGGATGCAAAGGCACGATCTAACTTCTGATTCTAGTTTCAAAACTTTTTGACTATTATTTGCTTGAACGTGAGCTCTGATCTTGGTCCCTACTAAATGCAGGAATGCCCCGATATTTATCATATTGAAGTGATCAGTGGAGATGAATCTAAATACATCGAGATGGTAAATACTGCATTATGATTTGAGATTTAATAGTTACATTTTCTCACATGTTGTTGATAGGATCTCATGTTGAGTATTGCTGATCGTCACACTCCGGAGGCTGTTGCTGCAGCCGAGTCTGCAATGGCCGGTTATCAACCACCAGTTCGTATGGTGGAAAGCAGCAGCGGGTCAGAAGGCGAAGATAGCAGTGATGACGAGGATGATGCAGAAGAAGACGAGAATCACGAACAAGTTACTGAAGCAGGCTCAGATTCTTTGAGGCTCGGGTTGAAGGTAGGAGATTCTTCGTGTCAAAAGTCGAAGAAACAGAAGCCTAAGAAGCGTCCCAAGATCATTGAGCTCGCAGAATATGTTGCAGAAAGCATATTGCCAGATTATGCAGCAAAAATCTCAAAGAATTGACACTGTTTAAGCTAAGCTAAGCTGCTGATCATTCTAGACCATTTTCTTTTAAGTTTTGGCTCAATTTTGTATGTAAGATGGTATTTAACTAAAAATATGCTTGATTCTTGTTTGACTCTGAGTTTTTATGCATGCTTAAGAAAAATGATTACTTATTTAACTTTACGATTTGCTTAGTTTATGTTGTCCATCGTGCCATATACACATGATATGCATTGATAATATGAAACACGATATGAAATAGAAAATGCCATATACACAACATGTATCGATAATATAAAACACGATATGAAATAGAAAATGCCATATACACACAACATGTATTGACAATATGAAACACGATACAAAATACTAAATGCCCTGAGTAGGGGCTAAAGCAAACAAAGCAAAGGATCCTCAAAGCAACCAGTCATCAGCCAGCGCTACCAAATTTTCACACCCCCACAGTCAAATTTAGACAACTAATTACAAGAGCCATGTTCATCATCAAATACTAGGGGTGAAGAAGAAGATGTCGTCGAGCCGATCATTGCTTGGCGAATTGCCACCATACACCAGCAACCCCTGTTGCCCGTCGTACCAGCCACCGGAAAAAGCACACCATCCCCGTTCCCCGGGATGGCTGTACAAACCCGAAGCTGGCCCATCGCCCCAACGCTTCCACACCTTTGTCTCAGTGTCCAAAGCATACACCTCTTCGGAGAATTTACCTGCTCCAAGATGACCTAAATCACTTGGATCAATCTCTCCACCATGAATGAAGATATACTTACCTATACATACACTGGAAAACATGCTCCGCGGAGTAGGTTTCTCGCCCGAAGTTTCCACACAGCTCCATCTTCCTGCTTTCGGATCAAAGCAGTGAACGTCGTCGAGCTCGTCACCGGAGAAGCCATACACAACCCAAATCTTTCCGTCAACCGCAGCCAGTCCCGGCCCGCCCCTCGGCTTGCACCTCTCCCCGGGTGGAGGGAACGCGATCCATTTCCTATCCACAACGTCGTACGCCCACAGATCATTCAGCCTTCCCGCATTGCCACACCCTCCAAAGACGTAGACACGCCTCCCATCAGCTGTCATCGAGTGGTAGCTCCGGTGAGGGGGGGCGGAGGAGAGGAGGGTCCACGTGTCCGTGGCGGTGTCGAATGAGTAGAACTCGTTTAGCTCCTTGTGTGTGGCGTCCCTACCTCCGAAGAAATAGATGGTGTCAGAAATGGATGCCATCGTCACACCAACACGAGGCAGAGGGATGTCGCCCCTAGCATCCGCTACTTCCCATGTTCGATTGTTGAGATCGAACATGTAGAGGTGGTTGTCGACGGGGACTCGTGGTGAGAACTCGCCCCCGAATGCGTACACCTTGGTTCCTACAACAGCAACGGCGTGGGAGCTTCTAGCACCAGGCCCTACACCTTTTTGCTCCAGCTGCAAATAATGGAATCACTTGTCACGAAGTTACGCAGTTGTTAATAATCAGTCCCATAAATTAAAACCTCTTTTCAGTTTAGTACTATTCTAAACACTCAAAATGTGTGTGCATTTTTCAAATCTTAGCTGAATTTTATCATGATTATATTGAGTCTTGCCATATAATATGAAATTTGCAATCTAAACTTACTTCCAAATTTCAAACTTGTAAAAGGTCAAGTCATTATTTTAAACACACTTATGAATTCCACAAAAATAAATGCACTTAGTAAACTGTATTAGATCGGAAAATGAAAGCAAAAAAAACCCAAGCGATCTAAAACACTCCCTCCATCCCGAACAAGTCTCCTATTCTCTAAAAAGATGGTGGCAGATTTTCAATCTTACCCTAGTCCGCGATGCAAATTCTTAGTTGTTCCGGTTTCTATGCAATCGTTTAAGTGTAAAACGAGAAAATTCACCCACTTTTCTTGATATACGATTATTGATTTATTATCTATTCGGGAACGGAGGAAGTGATCGGAATCATGAAACTGTTAAAAAAATTTAGGATCATAGTCCAACACACCAAGCCCATTAATCATATTAGCCATTTTCAGTCAAGAATGCACCAAATAAAATACATACAAAATTCCATGATTTCCCAACCTAACTAAAAATTTAGACCAAATGCAATTTCTTGAAGATTTAACACCAAATCATCCAGAATCAGAAGCCATAATCTACCCAGAAACTAGAAAGTTATCATGAAGAATGAAGGCAAAAAATTAACTAAATTTAACTCAAATTTACTGCAAACACAAAATCACATATGACAACATGCAAAGGTTTTTGTCAAAATCATTAAATCTCGTTGCAGGAACCCAAAAATGCAATGCTTCTAAAACTTGTAAATAAAGAAAGGAAAAACAAACAGAAAAAGGGCCCAAACCTTGACCCATTTGCCTTGTGGAAGAGCCATGATCAACAAACTACTGTTCGCTGCTCGTAGCAGACGCTACAAATTCTATGATTGAATTTTTTAGAGTAAAGTTGAGACTTCTTTCAAGAGGGGGGTTTGTACCATCTTTTTATATTACGAATAATTGTACTTATTTAAATGAAATAAATAAATAAAAGATTCCATGAAAATCAGTCAAAAACATTAAACAAATTTTCTGACATGTCATTTATAGGTTCCTTAGTCCTTATTTAGATCAAAATTTATATCCGATTATATGTCTCGAATTTCGTTAATATTTGGATTCATGCAATGACCTATTTGACGAATTTGAACATACATTCTAACAGAACCTACCACCAAATTATCTGAAACAATATCTTGGAAGATTTTAAGGATTTTTTTACTTTTGACTATATTTTATTTTTTGAAGTCCTTTTAGATATTGATTTTTGGAAGTTACAACATAGTTTGTATGTTGTAATACGAGCGGGTGAATTAACGAGTCGATGACTATAAATAATACATATAGTGTCGGTCCTGATAAAAACAGGGTTCAGAGTGAAACAAAAAAAAAATCAGTCCTCTACTTACCATCACAAAAATATAATATGACACTTATATAAAAATATAAAAATAATTATTAAAACTTATAAAATGATTTCTTCTATCTTTTTTACTTTGCAAATTCATTTATAATATTATTTGTTTCAAGATTTTCTACAATATCTTTTAATACACAAAATTGACAAACCATGCAACATCGATAATTTCAAATATTTGGATAACAATTTGTACTTTTCATGAATTCAAAAATTTCAATAGCTAACTGATCGAGCTAAAAACACACTCAAATTCACCATGCAATCGCATGCGAGGTAATCGTAGCGTGATAAGTTAACCCAAGTCGTCTCTCAAGGAAAACTTAACAGGGCTATTGTTCGTGTCATACACATAAAGCGATTAAATCCTAAACATTCTAATGCCAACGAGGGTTTGAAACATACGGGAATTGAAATACGGAAAATAAATAGCAATCCTAAGCTAGGGTTTGTCAATCCCGAGCTAAACTATTAAAACAATAAATCTAAACCAGGGGTTGTCAATCCCTAGTTGAACTATGAAAGCGATAAATCTAAACTAAGGGTTGTCAATCCTTAGTTGATATCTAAATCCAACAACAAGCATAAATAAATCAATATCAATATTAATCAACATCAAAGCATATAAATCAACAATGAAGAAGCATATAAATAAGAACAAGCAATGAAATTGAAATGGAGAAGAAATCAAACCATAGAAATCTTTACAAATGCAATTGATGGAAACAAGCTTCTTGAATAAATGTTCTTGAATCCAAAATGACAAAAGAAATGAAATAAAACTTGAAGGAAGAAAACCTATGGGAGGAGGCGTCCCCAAAGGAGATAAAAACTGAAGAAAAATATGAAGGAGATTAGGGTTTCAGCGTGTAATTCAGTATTTATAGCGCATAAAATTCATGCCCAGCGCCGGACGCGACGAGATTATCGACAAGTCGCAGCCGGTTATGAGCATGGCGTCGGTTGGGCGTCAGAACTGGAGAGAGCAGCGGGGCGGGGCGAAGAAGCGAGAATAAGTCAAGCCTTGCCGACGGACGCGGGCGGCGTGCAGCGAGACGAACCGGCGCTGGCTTCCCAACGCCGGACGGAGGCGACGCGGCGAAGGAAGAAGAAGGCTGGCGGCGTTGCTACGGGGAGAGGCGGGCGAAGGACGGACGCGGGGCGGGCGGGCAGGAGCTGCAACGCGGCGGGCGGCAGCGTCGGGTGGAAGCGAAGGCCGCAGGCAAGCGCCGGCTGGGCGAGGCGCCGCACGAGGGTACGAGGACGGGGGCGCCGCGCGCGGAGTGCGCAAGGGTGTGCGGACGCCGGGCGCGGGCGGCGCCGCACGCACGCGTCGCGACCGATGTTTTGCTCCGTTCTCTCGCGTTTGATCTCCGAATTATAATCCGTTTGCTCCTACGAACTCCTATCGCGATACTCTTCAATAAACCTGATCCTTGGCAGATCCAATTTCTCCTATTTTAATGCCGTTTTTCTACAAAACATCGAAACAAACGAAGTAAGTCCGAATCGATAAATATTAATCAAACCAATAACATAAATAGGACAAACCACTAAAAACAACATGCAAAACAATACCAAGAACAAGCACAAAATGAGACTAAACAACTCCCCCACACTTATCCATTTGCTTGTCCTCAAGCAAAGTCTATACTAATAAGAGTAGAAGAATAACTCATGCAAATTAACTCTTAATCCAATCAATCAAACCTCGTTTTGCAATTCCCCCAAACATGATGAATACATAATCAAAGTTAATGTGAAACAAATCTAAAATTGTGTAACTATCAAATAAACAAGAAGATTATTTTTGCTCAGACCCAACTCTCCGCTCGGGGTGAATTAACTAAAATGGTTACCTTTAGCAACAAGTTTCCTTTGATAACATAGAAAGTATTATGATTTTGGAACAATGTTGAAAGGTGAACTCTCGATGAACTCGAGTCTCCTAACGTGGTTTCCATGTCCATTTCTCGATTTACGAGAAGAGGGATGTAATCCCATCCTCCATTTATACAATCTCAACAACTTATTCGAGTTTTCATTCTCCTTTTTCTCTTCTTTTCACACACCTTTTTTTCTTTCATTTTATATTAAATGAAACAAGTATATTGGTAACCACAATGTTAACACTACCTCGGCATTAGCCGGACAAATCACGTCAATAACCCCGATTTATAATCAATCCACACAATCTCGTCAATTCACATTGCACTTTAATCACATACCAGCAAGAGAAACAAAATCACATCAAAATCCGATCAATACCACAGAGTTCAGTTGCACAAATCAAAATCCTAACTTACTCGCATAGACAAAGCTTAAGTCCAAACAATCAAAATAAGCACAAGGGCACATTGCCAAGCATACAAATAGATAAGGTACGCACACAAAACTGAATAATCATCCCCCACACTTAATTCGAGCACTGTCCCCAATGCTCAGAACATTAATAGCATAAAAAGGCCAATAGAGGACGATACTTCCCTGATAAAAAAGTGTGCTTTCAGAGTTGGAGCATCACGGCTTCATCTCACTGTTGATGAAAATACGCAAAACCTTTCTTCCCACACCTAAACAAAACAAACAAAGACATACAGAAAAAAAAATCAAAAAGAACAAAAAAAAAAGCCAAAAGAAAACGAGAAGAACAAGAAATAAAACCGTGGGTAAACTTCCACGTAGTACTCAGTTTAACGTCGTGAGCACGACGTGTTTATTAGAGAAACGGTGGTGGTCAATGAGGCGGTCCCCCATAATCAGGGTGCCATGAGCTCCACCGGTGTCCCAGAGGACTAAACCAAGTCTTGCTCGGATAGGGCATAGACATCCCTTTATCGCCAGCTTGAAAACCGCCTTTCACCACCTCTATAAGCACAAGTCAACTCCATTTCTTCAACAATTAGAAGTTCGGCTGAGATGATCACCGACTTCCCTTGCTCATCCTCCAAGAACACATATTTCATTGGTAGTTCCTTCACTACCATTGTGGGTCTGGGCATGCTAACACTTTCCTTTTTCCAGTCCTCTTCATCAACTGAAATCGCATGAACTACTTTGACAGTATTCTCAAAGGATGGCTCATACTCATCGGAGTCTAACTCGGAGACTACCACCTCTTCCTCCTTTTCTTGTAGTGGAGGAATATTTTCAGAAGGCTCTTCCACTATACGGTCATCTGCTCGATCACCTTGAAGGACAATGACTGCCTGAACCTCACAGGGGTGGCTCGGAAGTTCTCTCACTGCAAGTTGTTGTTGATACACAACCAACTTCTTAGCCATCAGTCCCACACGTGCTTCTAAACGCTCAAGAGTTGCTTCTCTAGCATCCAATCCTTGACTGGTAATCTAAATGAACGATGCACCCATATCCTCCAACGGCGAACTCTGATGGTCGGTGGTCGCCTGAGCCTCATAGGGTGAGCTTTGAGGCTCCCCTATTGCATCTTGTTGCAACAACTCGTTCAGCTTCTCAGTCATCAATTCCAATCTTGCCTCTAAGCGCTTAATTTTGGTGTCGTCAGCATCCAACCGTTGGTGGCGAGTCTGAATCAATCCTGCCTCCATATCATCCAACGGATACCTCTGAGGTGGTGGTGGGTGTGGTGGTGAAATATATTCTGCTGGGTGGTACCCTTTGTTCTTTGTGGAGGTTGTGGCTAATGTGGATCACACCATCCATAATCATGTTGTGGTTCCCACCATCCCGAGTCGGGCTGAGGAGGCTGCTGCTGCTGCTGTGGATCCCAATAATCCTGGTCGGGTTGAATCCATATTGTTGCTCATAAACAGGCGGATAACCCTCAACATGGTCGAACCGGGCTCCTTCTTCGTAAGAAGAATTTTCCCAATACGACGAACTTTCCTCCCCCCAACCTGTTTGACCATATTCGTACTGCTGGTACCCCTGCATTAATAGACACCAACAACAAAAACAAGATCACACGCACGGGGAGAAAATAACGAAAAGTAAGCGAAAAGAAACACGAAAACAAACAACACAAACAATACGCTTAAAGTTTTCCCGGCGCGCCAAAATTGATCGAGCTAAAACACACTCAAATTCACCTGCAATCGTACAAGGTAATCGTAGCGTGATAAGTTAACCCAAGTCGTCTCTCAAGGAAAACTTAATGAGGGCTATTGTTCGTGTCATACACATAAAGCGATTAAATCTAAACATTCTAATGCCAACGGGGTTTGAAACATACGGAATTGAAATACGGAAAATAAATAGCAATCCTAAGCTAGGGTTTGTCAATCCCGAGCTAAACTATTAAAATAATAAATCTAAACGGGGTTGTCAATCCCTAGTTGAACTATGAAAGCGATAAATCTAAACTAAGGGTTGTCAATCCTTAGTTGATATCTAAATCCAACAACAAGCATAAATAAATCCATAGCAATATTAATCAACATCAAAGCATATAAATCAACAATGAAGAAGCATATAAATAAGAACAAGCAATGAAATTGAAATGGAGAAGAAATCAAACCATAGAAATCCTTACAAATACAATTGATGGAAACAAGCTTCTTGAATCAATGTTCTTGAATCCAAAATGACAAAAGAAATGAAATAAAACTTGAAGGAAGAAAACCTATGGGAGGAGGCATCCCCAAAGGAGAGAAAAAGCGAAGAAAATATGAAGGAGATTAGGGTTTCAGTGTAATTCAAGATTTATAGCAGAAAATTCATACCCGGGCGGACGGGTCACGGCGCGGATGCGACGAATTCTTGGACAAGTCGCAGCGCGGTTGGGCGGCAGACTTGCTGGAGCAGCGGCCGAGGCGGACGACGCTGAGCTAAGCGAGGAAGCCTTGCCGGCGGACGCGGGCGCGCGAATGACGAATCGGCGGCTTCCCTGCGCCGGACGGAGGTGACGCGGCGAAGGAAGACAAGCGATGGCGGCGTTGCGCGTTAGGCGGCGTTACCGCTGGGAAAGCCACAGGTGGCGTCGCGCGGCTGGCGGCGACGCGGACGCGAGGGGGAAGGCATGGCGGCTGGCGGCGGCCGGAGTGAGTGAGCGTTGCGTTGGAGTAGCGCCGGCTGGGCGGCGCTGGCGCTCGGGTCGCGGACGCTGGGCGCCGCGAGCGCGAGTCGCGGTGTCTGCGGACGTTGGGCGCGGGCGCTCGCACGCACGCGTCGCGACCGATGTTTTGCTCCGTTCTCGCGTTCGATCTCCGAATTGTAATCTGCTTGTGCTTACGAACTCCTATCGCGATGCTCTTCAATAAACCTGATCCTTGGTAGATCCAATTTCTCCTATTTTAATGCGTTTTCTACAAAACATCTAAACAAACGAAGTAAGTCCGAATCGATAAATATTAATCAAACCAACAAGATAAATAGGACAAACCACTAAAAACAACATGCAAAACAATACCAAGAACAAGCACAAAATGAGACTAAACACTAACGTAGTCTCATTTATCAAAGTCATTTGTAGTATTTGTAATTTCATAAATAAATCATCCTAGTCAATATCAAATAATTAAATTATCATGAGTAAATGTAAATTTCAAAAAGTTTATTAGTAAAGGAATATTAGCATCCTTGATGAAATTGATGATTGAGAGGTGTTATGTCTCGAATATTACTTAAACTCTAAAAAAGAAATAATCTAAATTTAACATTAGTCATTGAAAAATGAGCAACTGGTTGGAAAAATGAATTGATTAATATTGAGTAAATGGTCAAATGGACAAGAATAAGAGATTCAATGTCACTAATTCATTAAGATCAAAATAGGAGGAACAATATGACTCATCATACTTGTTATTAGGCATTGGAAATTATCTTCTAATTGTAGCAAGAACAAGCATTTAAAGGAAGAAATTTTTTTCTAATTTATGATCTTAGGATAGCATAATCTTCAATCTCTAACAATTTCTTTAACTAATCAATAATAACTATAAAAATATTAATAGCATTATAATATAATAACAAATTAATAACTTTACTAACCTGAAATCAAAATCTATGAGCTTTTTGCCTCTTAAATTCAATTTCAACTCTCAAATACAACAGATTACAGATAATAAAGAACAATAAGTAGTTGTAGATTGCAAGGAATTGGTGGAACCGTATAAGATACAAGATGGTTTATAATTTCTTTTATTTATTTTCACAGTTCTAATTCTTCGATTTAAATATTTTTGGGAATGGATTTTTTTTGTTTTTGGGCAGTTGTCTGCTTTTAGCAGAATAAAGAGGACCAAGAAGTTGAAAAATCGCACAAAAAGGAGGAAAAGATGAGAAGGCATGCCTACCTGACATAAATTAATGAATCGTGTATTTTTATTGTATTTAAGAGAGATATTGTGAAATGATATCATATTTTGGGTCTACATGAAAAATATTTTTATTTAAAAGATACAATATTTTCGACCCAAATAAGGACATATTTTTATTTAACAATATACAATATTTTTAGGCCAAATTATATATATATATATATATATATATAGGGGTTGGTTATAGGAGGAACCAACCCTAAGATAGGAATTAAGAACTAATCAATACCATCCATTCCATCTAATCTAACGCCTAACATTTAATTAACTATATTAACATTACAATTGCATATTTAAACTTGGTTGCCGAATTTAGTGTTGTTCGTGTGATATAGGGGTAGATTGGACAAATTACAATTCTACTTACCAACTATATTTACTCTATCCATAATTACCGCAACCTTCCCAATTCTCAAAACCTTCCAACATAATCCATTAAGCCAAATAGACATGGTATATGATTAATTTTATTTATTAATTTAAATATTTCGGACAAAAATCTGGAAGGTTGGCGAATACATATATATAAACATGTATGTTATTCATATTCATAAACATATATGCACTTATGCAAAAAAAAATATGGTAATGTATATCTCACCTGTATTGATGCATAAATGTTACTCATTGTATGCATAAATCTGGAAGGTTGTCGAATACATATATATAAACATGTATGCTATTCATATTAATAAACATATATGCATAACAATTGTTAATGTATATCTCACTCATACTGATGCATAAATGTACTCATTGTATGCATAAATCTAGAATGTTGTCGAATTCACATATAAAAACATAAGTATGCACCCCCTATTCATAATCATATACGCACATATGCCTATATTTGTGTCCATGTATATATCTCTCATTGTGATGCATAACTTTATCGAATTGTATGCATAAATTCATTTGTAACTGTAAATAAAAAAATTAATATATGTTCATGTAGAACACCCTCAGAGTGACGCATAAATTTGTGTTATTGTATTAATAAACATGATATTATCTATGCATAAATACGAGTTAACGTATGCATGACCGTATGCGTAGTTAAAACAATTTAATGCTAAAAATGATGATAAACTAGAAGACGATAATGATGAATGATTGATATGGAATAATTATGAATAGTAGTTAAAACAATTTAATGCTGTATACAATCTTTATGGATATGGAATCCCATAAGTATAGCATGTTTGACGGTTATAGATGAATATATGACTAAAATATCCTTATTCTTACTATAATATATATTGAACATGATGTACTACTATTTAATCTAAGCCGTAAGATTAACATAAATTAACCATCAGGATTAGTTCCTAGTTCTAATTTATTTGTGGTTTCGATTGATCCATCCCATATATATATATATATATATATATATATATATATATATATATATATATATATATATATATACGAACAAGTATAATATTTGGGACCCCTTGGGATGGTGAGCCCTGGGCCATTGCTCATGGTAGCCCACCCTCGGTACCGACCCTAAATATATACAGAGATAGACAAAGAGAGAATAATTATAGTATCTAAATTGATAAGATATATGTGAGATATACCCAAATTAATAAAAATATGTAGAATATACTCATTCAAAGTAAAATATAATAAATGTATCTATGGTTTCAATTTTAAGAAAAAACAAACAAATTTGGAGAAAAGCTTACCCAAATCTGAAAAGAGGAAAAAGTAAAATGTAAGAAAAATATAGAGATTCTTTTACCACTAATTGATATTCTGAAATTTAAAATTTTAAACCCTCACTCTATTATTGCCCCCTCCTGGGAACGAAAGTTATTACACAATTGAAAGCTCCATATTTATTCTTCCCCACCTCCTGAATGGTATTACAATTCAAATCATCCATAAATTCGAAAGCTCTCATCCTTATTCTCGAAATTTTTCCTCTAATTCGAAAATGCCCATCTTTCGAACTGTATTATCAATTTTTCCAAAAAAAATTCCTTCAATTTTGCAGCTTTGAGTGTTTTTGCATTGGAGAATATAAGTAGTGACAAAACTATGTCTTAACAAGTAAGTTGTTCGAATTTTCATGTTTTGGATCGATTAATTTTCAATTTATTGTGAATATTTTTTGAATTATCATGAATACAATCAATAAAATCGGAAAAATTATAATTATTAGTGTAAAAGCAAACGTATTTTCCCTTAAACCACTCGGATTATTCTTTAAATTGGTTGTCCGATTTTAGGAGAAGCTTGATTGGTTTTATGGAAAATACGATTGTTTTACCAAAATAATTATGTTTGGGAAAATTATGTCTTAAATGTGTGTTTTGACTAGATCCCAAAAATCGATGATGATTGCTCTGCTGATTTAACATAGTGGTACTCACATATTAGGAAGTTAGCATTTTTGGTTACATGTTTCAGCAGAAGATCTACCAGTTTCGATAGGCCCAAGACTGATGGAGTTTAAGCGGGGTGAAGCCGGTTGTGCGATAACGATGTCGATGCCGGTGCAATCAAAGAAGCACTACTAAAGATCGCATACTAAAGACTAAAGACTGAAGTCACGTGGACTGAAGACTTAAGTCATAGGAGAGAAGATTGAAGACACTGATAAACAGAGCTTCTGGAGAGTGAAGTTGAAGACTGAAGATAAAATCTCAGAGATACAAGACTTGACGCTGCTAAAGACAAAGAAGTCGAAAATATGACTAAGTGTCATACCAGCAGCTAAAAAGTCAAAATTGTTGATGACAAGTCAAAGCTACTGATAAGAAGTCAAAGTTAGTTATATCTACGTCAAAGCTGAAGCGTCATACTGACTCAGGTTCCCAAGCTGATAAAAGAATAAGTCCAACCCATCGACAAAGCGAGTCTCGATCGATCGAACACAAGTCAATGTATTCAAAAAATACGGAGTCAACTCAACTGAAGAAACGCAGAGTTATTTAAGCATTGAGTGTTTGGCTCATCACGTGTTATAACGTATAGAGCTAAAGTATATGATGATGCAGACCCCGACAACGACGTATGAGGATTCAACGAGAATAATTCAAACGACAAGTAGAATAGATGTGATTGGTGCTTTCTCCAACGATAATATTCATCATCCCCTCTATAAATATGCACATAATCCAATATTTGAAGGTTATCGATATTAGATTTGTATATTGAAAGTAGATTGGTTGAGCTTTCATACAATGTTTCTTGTTACCGATCTCATATCTGAATTGTTTACTTGATTGCATATGTTATCTATTTATCTCATACAATAGTTAGATCATATAGTATGTAGAATATCACAGAAGTCCGTATGATTGGTTAAGTTGGTTGAGATACAAAAAGGATCACAGCCGAGACAACTTGAGGATGAGTTGTTGGTATAGGCTGCAGTATAGAAAAGAAGTAACTTGACTTTGTTGCTTATCTATGCTGGTATATCTTAGGTATTTATGGATCATAGTGAGATGAGTTCTTCTATCTGACCGATGTGAACAATCTAAACCTATGTGACTTTATGTTGATCTAAACTTTGATAAGGTTTCAGGTGAGTATGAGTCACTAACCACCAGTTTGACTTGTTATGGGTGATGGTTACATAAGATAATACAATATTCTTCGCATCTTGGATTATGACAAAGCTTGTGTATATCATGTTGGTTATTTGTATCGAGTCACTGTATCCATTTAGGATGATGACGTCCTCTTAAGGAGATCAAAAGGTTTTATTGTACTAAACCATACAAGTTGAGTTAGCTCAAGTAAAAAAATAAGGTTGAGTGGTACTACTTAAGAAATTTAGTAAGAGATTAATTATTTTAAGCAGTCAGAATGCTATAAATAATTAATGGACGTGCGATATCTTAAATACGGGGATTCGTAAGTCAAGTACAAGTTCGACTCAACTTCAGTAATAAAAGGGTAAGTCAACATTTGTTCTCTAGTTGAATGAACAAATGTTTATAAATTAATTTATGTTATGGACTAAACATAATATAATTAATCCATTTGAAGCTCATCTTTATTTCTTATATTTGATTCCTAGACTGGCCCATCAAGACCTATTGTCTGGGAATTTTCGGCCACCCATAGACGATTCCGCTGAGATTCTATTCTGATTATTGTATTAATTTAATGCATATCCTTGTCTAGATAGATATTATATGATGTTATTAGGTATCAAGAGATAATTATTTTAGAAAATAATTATCTTCAGAAAAAAAGATAATTATTATATTTATTAGATGTGTCAGAGTCCTGTCATAATAGGATTTTTGGAAGAGCACTATAAATACAAGGTAGGAGAAAAATAGATCATCCATCTCCTCGAAGGTGATTTTTGAAAATCACCAGGATAGACTAGGGGGTGAAAATTTTGTGGTGTTCTCCATAGATTGCTCTCATTCAGTATTGGAGATCAGATTCGGGACATAGTCCAGAAGATCAAAGTTGAAGTCAGTTATTGATCAGATTTGCCAGAAATTCGTAGGTAAATACGAGAAAACCCATATGTGTTGCAATTAATTATGTAAAAGCAGCTAGGAATATAATCAATGTATCATGAATTAAATATCCAAGATAGATCATCGGGAGTTCGGGTAAATTAAGATTTCTCATCAACCGAAACATTGTACATTCGAATATTCTAAAGCAATTAAAGCTCATTTTTCAAGAACTTTTGCCCAGCGATTTCGAAGAATAGAGTTTACAAAGTATTATCTGAAAATCTTTAGAGTTCAAATATATCTATTAACTCAAGGTTTCAATATGCACTCTCTTAAAGTCTAGGATACTATCTTATATATCTTAAGCCTAGACATATCGAGTTTGTCACGTGTGTTAGCTCAACTTTTAGTTGGAAAAACCCTCTACTCAAACCCTCCAGTTTAAGTAGAAGTTGAAAAAGTAGGTAACAAGGTGTTAGTTACTGAAAGTTTGGTTGTCGTGCACCTATAAGCAAGAAATTAAGTCGACTGCACCTGTAAGCAGTCAGAGGTTTTCCAGTACCAACAAGATATGGAAAATGTTAAAGTCTAAATCTAAGTTTATATCTTATACCCGTAAACAAGACCAAATCCATGTTAGTGGATTGACCGAGCAATCAGTCTGTGGATGTAGCAGTTGATATCTTCGAACCACGTAAAAACTATGTATAATTTATATTTAGTTCTTTACTTTCGGTTTCGTATTTACTTTGCATATTATTGAACGTATGTCACTAGCACACGCAGCGCAACATTGTTTGGAAACACTCTATCAGTATCGGTTTGATACTGAAGAGATAAACTAAAAACTAACTAAGTCAATAATTGACTAAGTATTTTTCGCGAGTTTGAGTTTTTAGTAAATGCAAAAACGTAACCACCATATTCCACAAGCACATCAATTATCAGTCCAATTGACCAACTGCCTCACAGTTAGATGGTTTGCTAACTGATAACACTCTGAACAAGACTCACATATCTTGGGCGATTACGATCGACATCGAGAATGAAATGACATCAATTAACCGACATCTACTGATAAAGTAGAAGGTCTAGTATTGAGAAAAGAAAAGTTTTAATTTACCTTGACTAGTATATTCTCTCCCCCTCCCTACGTACTCCCAGGGACCATCAAAGTAAAATTATTCTGATTTTATCAATTATAATTGTTTGTATGTGTTTATTGTTTAGGTTTATACTTGCTTATTTCTAGAGTTATTATTGTTTATTTAGTTAATTTATTGTTGACTAAATTGGTGGAAAATTAAGAGCATAATGTAAGCATAATGTTTCGAGCACAATGATTTATATAGAAAATTTAGAGCATAATGTTTAATTTCGAGGATTTTTGTTGTTTTATTTAGTGATTTATACATGTTTATTTCGAGGCTTATAATTAGCTCACATAATTTAATGAAATTAGGACATGTATTTTGTTAAAAAATAGCGCATATAATTAGGTTGAACAATTTAATATGTTGATTTTTTGTTCAATCCAATCGAAATTTCCAATAGTCTAGTCGAGACTTTAATTATTGTGTAAAATCGAACAAGCATCTCATTATCAATTTAATTAGCTCATAAGACCGGATAAATTATCAATTTAAGTGGTCAACCAATTTAAGGTTAAATTCGACCGATTTTATGATTAAATTGGCCGGTTTTATGGTAATTGCGAACAATTTTATTGTTTGTTGTTTTCAATCTATATGTGTTTATTTGGTAGGGTTATCACACAAATAGATAATTATTGAAAATTAATTATAGGCAATTATATTAGGCGGTAATTTTTCTTAATTTTAACCTAAATTTATGTGAATAATTTGAATTGTGATTAATATAGTAACTAACTATGCATCTTTTGTCAATAATTTTAACCACGTGGATAATTAATTGTTATGATTATTTATATTATTTATTATTTATTGATTAACTATTCTCATATTATATTAACTAATTGGATTGACTTTTTTTATAGGTCATATATTTTTGAGGCCCGATATAATTAATGAATTCAATTGTCACGACTTATTATAAAATTGCGTACTTGGATTATGTTTAGACGAAGTTGCTTCAAGTTGGTTGTGAAGCATTGTTTGAGAGGTTCCTAATAGGTTGCATTGGTCACCAAATCAATTATAAATAGATCGAGATTCATGTAAAATCGGTCAACTTTCACAAAAACCGATCACAACCTATTGGATAAAACAGATCGAGATTCATTTAAATTTTCTAGTTTTTTAATTATTTTTAGTTTTTCAATTGGATTTGCAAAACTTGACCATACTTTTTTATTAATTCATTACTTCTAAATAAACAATTTATTTTATAATTTATAGGACCGATCAAGAATTTCTTAAAACCGATCACAATTTAAAGTATAATTGATAATACCGGTCATAATTTAATTTATAATTTATAGTACCTATCATGATTTAATTTATAATTGATAATATCAACACAATTTAATTTGTAGTTGATAATTTAATAATTCATCATTTCATGACTTCTGTCAAAAACTAAAATCGACCACTATTATTTACATTAAATGATTCAAGATTAACAAGTACCGGTATAATTCAAATCAAAACTGAAATCACTGACTTTTGCTCCACCAAACAAAAAAACATAAGTATATTTCTATCATAATACAAAAAAATCATGGCGAACTTGTCAAGAATAAAAGTAATTTCAACCATTTACTAATAAATAGATATATGCCATACATTTACATGAATTTTGGTAATTCCATCATATCGTCATCCCATTTGGACATTTTTGGCTATCAACACTATACATATATTTGCAAATTATAAAGGATCAAGTTGAATCTAGGAGGGAATAATCCTCCTATTATGCCACATCTTCTACTTATTTGATTAAGTAAATTTGTCGTTTCTTTAATCTTATTATATGTAAGCAAGTTTGTAATTCCACTACATATTATTAAAAAGTGTTTAGTACAACAGTCGGTTTATATATATTAAACTTTTTGTCGAAACAATGAATTGAGTTAATAATTTATCAACTTAAACAGTCACTCACCAATCTAATTTTAAAAGTATTGACTGAGACAGGCTTTCTTGAATTTCGGGTTTTAACTGAATTAAGAATTAAAAATGATGTCAGTGTGATAAGATTTTGGTGGGGTTTACTGTAGTGCGTGGAAACTGCCTTCATCCAATAATTTATGGGTGATTACTGATTGCTTAATAATGCAAGCAATTAATTTCATATAAATCATGATTATAAAAGCCTTTATTATACGTTAGACTGCCTGACATGAGTTTGGGCTTTATCTTCATCGAATATGGGCCGGTTTTGGACTAATTTCTTGATAATGACTTGACAAAAACTGGTGAAACAAATCATCTTTTTTCGTTAAAATAATTATATATTAGTTATGGAGAATAAGGATATTTAGATTTTGTTAATATATAATTATATTTATTAATTATTAATTCAAAATTAGAATTTATTAATTCATAATTATGGTATATTAAATCATAATTAGGATTTATTAATTCACAATTAGGGTTTATTAATTCAAAGTTATGGTTTATTAATTCACAATTAGGGTTTATTATTCAAAATTAGGGTTTATTATTTCCAATTATGGTTTATTAATTTCAAATAGGGTTTATTAATTCATAATTAGGGTTTATTAATTCAAAATTAGGGTTTATTATTATTCAAAATTAGAGTTTATTAATTTAAAATTAAAATATATTAATTCAAAGTTATTATTTATTAATTTATAATTAAATTTAATTAATTAATTTTAATTAAAATTAATTTAATAATAATAATAATAATAATAATAATAATAATAATAATAATAATAATAATAATAATAATAATAATAATAATAATAATAATAATAGATTAATTAATTAATTAATTAGGGGTGACGACTTGGGGATTAGAGTTGTCAAATCGATCCGTAAACGAAAAGATTGGGCTATACGTTTGTAGATGCGATGAATATATGTTAGACGGACACGGATATAACTAGTATTACGACCGATTATTAAAAGCTTATATTTTATTTTATTTTTGGATATGGTTTCTAAATCTCATAATTTTTATGTTCTCCATCAATTTTTTTATAAAAAAAAAAATCATCACTTTACACTTATAACATCAGACTATTTCTCCATATACTTTACACCTACTACAATGTATTAAAACTCATATGTCAAAAATAATGTAGTTTTTTGGGATGGAGAAAGTACTTATTACCAAGATTTGAAATCGCAATTATTTCAAAAAAGAAAAGGAAAAAAGAAAAGCTTATTTTAAAAACATGCACTTCCTTTGTTCCAATATTCTTGAATCAAAAGTTTTTGACACGTAAATTAAGAAGAATTGAGTTTTTTATAGGGTTATTGGCGCATAAATACATGAACTTTGGCCATATTTTGGTTTTTTCCACGAACTTTAAAAATTGTCAATAAATACACGAACTTAACATCATTGTGATTTTTCCCACAAATTGAATAACGGTCAAAATTGAAACTGCCGTGACAGTCTACGTGGCGCCACTTCATCAAAACGATGTCGTTTTATTTATACAATATATAATAATTGACGGTTAAATACATGAACTTTGGGTCTATTTTGGTTTTTCCCACGAACTTTAAAATTGGGTCAATAAATACACACTTAACATTATTGTAATTTTTTTCACAAATTGAATGACGGTCAAAATTAAAGTTGATATCACAATCGACGTGATATCACATTATTAAAACGATGTCGTTTTACTTATATAATATGTATTTAAAAGAATCTTAAATACATCTCATAACTCTCTTCAATCCAAACCTTATCGTAAGTTGAGGTTAGAGAAAGAGAGATGAGATGGGGTGGGATGCGGTGTGAGTGTAAGTTAAGGTGGATTTAAGATTTTTTTAATACATTATATAAGAAAAATATAAACTCAAACCTTATCGTAAGTTGAGGTTAGAGAAAGAGAGATGGGGTGGGTGGGGTGGATGCGGTGTGAATGTGAGTTAATGTGGATTTAAGTTTTTTTTAATACATATTGTATAAGAAAACGATATCATTTTAATAATGTGATATCACGTCGATTGTTATATCAGCTTTAATTTTGACCGTCATTCAATTTGTGAAAAAAATTACAATAATGTTAAATGTGTATTTATTGACAATTTTTTAAAGTTCGTGGGAAAAACCAAAATAGACTCAAAGTTTATGTATTAACCGTCAATTAATATATATTGTATAAAGTAAAACGACGTCGTTTTGATGAAGTGGTGCCACATCGACTGCCACGTTAGTTTCAATTTTGACCATTATTCAATTTGTGGGAAAAATCACAATGATGTTAAGTTCGTGTATTTATTGACAATTTTTAAAGTTCGTGAAAAAAACCAAAATATGGCCAAAGTTCATGTATTTAGGGCCAATAACTATTTTTTATATAAAGTAGTGTAGTTCATGGAATTTGAGGCATTTTGTACTAAAAATAATTCATTTTTAGAATAAATCAATAATAATGAGGCGACCAAAAAGTAAGTAAGCCCAACAATAATGAGATTGAGTAGTATATAATTGGTGCAGGCAAATGCAAAATTACGTATGCCTCGTCGTTTTATGTTTGCTAACATACTAATTTCAAATACACAAAATAAAGATATTTTGTATTGACCTACGCATTGGGTCCTAATACAAAATCAGGACACGGAGGAGTAGCATAAAGAATGAACTGATTATCAATTTGAAAGTGATATTTCATTATCTATTCCAACCTTTTTTAATTATTTAAATTTTGTTTATTAATTTTTAGTGGATCAATATATATATTTTTTAAACATAAGTGCTGGTAATCTCTTTTTTTTGGGTCATTAAATACAGAAATTCTAAAGGCCGTGTCACGGTGGACTCGAACCCGAGACCTTTGGCCTCAGGCATTAACCACTCTACCACTAGGCCAACACACGCACACATAAGTGCTGGTAATCTCATTGTTAGAATAAGAGATTACACAATCATTTCAAATAGATGATTTTGTCTGAGTAAAATGACAAAAACATACATTTAATTAGTCGGGTGTATATAATTTGCTACTTAATTATAAAAAAAATCTATTCTAACAATATTAATTTGCTACCTCGTCTTATTTGGAGGTCCAGTGTAGGGGTGAGCATTCAGATGGTTCGGTCTTAAATCGAACCGAACTCGAAAAATCCAAAAATCAAAATTTTAAAAAATGCAAATCGAATCGAATCGAATCGAAATTGTCTTCCAAACGAATCGAAAATTTCAGTTCGGTTTAGATAAAATCAAAATTTTTAAAATTATGATAAATATACTCCATCGTCCCATCGAAGATGACATGTTTTTTCCTTTTTGGCCCCACCCAAGATGGCTGTTTTTCGTTTTAGAAATAATTATCTCTTCAAAGTTATGAGACCTACCTATTTTTATCAATTTAATAACTTTATACCCTTCTCCTAAATAACTGTGCCAAAAAAAAATGGTGGTCTTGGGTGGGATGGAGGGAGTAATTTATATAAAAATATTACTCTCTCCGTCCCACCCAAGACGACTCATTTCTTTTAGGTACGGTTATTTAGAAGAATCGTATAAAGTGATTAAAGTGATAAAAAGTAGGTAGGTTCCACAACTTTTGAAGAGATAATTATTTCCTAAAAGTAAACCGTCATCTTGGGTGGGACAATGCAAAAAGGAATACAGGTCGTCTTGGATGAGACGGAGAGAATATTAATTATTTCTTATGTTTAGAATATAAAAATATTCACTTACCCTGTTATTACTTCTTAGATTCAGAATTTAAAAATATTACAAAACATAATTTACATAAATTATAAATAAATATTATATTTCGGGTGGTTCGGGTTGAAAATCAAAATATTTTCTCAACCCGAAATAATTCAATTTCAAAATTTGAAATCAAATCATATCGTTTTACTGTACAAACCAAACCAAATTTCTAATTTTGATTCAATTCGGTTCAATTTTTGGGTTTGGTTTGGTTTTTCTCACACCTACTCCAGTGGTAAACCCCGAGAGGACTAGCAATTATGTCAATTATTATTTAAGACTGATATTAAAAATTTACTCAAACAGTTGTACTCTCTGTATATGATAAATATATCACAATTACTTTATTCGACTTTCACGAAAAATATTTTTTTTTGACAGGACAAAGTCGAACAGTTGTACTCTCTACATTTACGACAGTTACTTGAAAAATGGAAAGGACAAAGTCGAGATCTTGAGCTCACATCAAGAGAGAATACGAGACCGAAAGCATCTCGGCTAAGCTTGAAGTCTTGGTAACACAAAAGGAAGTCGAACTAAACAAGGTGACGTGTCGACTTGAAGTGGCCTGAGGTGCGTTCGTAAAGTGGAACACAGTGCGTCTAAATTAGATGATGCTTTGTTAATGGGTAAAGCAGATACTCTTGGTTTAGGTTTTACGATGTTCCTAACATCATGTTGTTCCCACAATTGTCGCCACAAATGAAACCATTCGTTAAAGAGGGTGAACCGGTAAAAGGGTAAAATGACACGAAGAAAACATAGAAAATACGTATGTCATTCTCGCTTCTACACTGGTCACATTAGGCCTTCGTTATAAAGCGAAGGTGATTTTAATGGACATAGGATGATGCCTAGGTCATGTTATATGAACACTTTGTGCACAAACCCCAAGATTCTCGCAAACACTGCAAAGAATCGACCAACAA
This sequence comes from Salvia rosmarinus, assembly GCA_036937905.1. Classification (NCBI taxonomy): domain Eukaryota; kingdom Viridiplantae; phylum Streptophyta; class Magnoliopsida; order Lamiales; family Lamiaceae; genus Salvia; species Salvia rosmarinus. The sequence goes on from CM072817.1 coordinate 35,704,955, forward strand.
GGGAACCGACTCAAAGAAAGTTTGGGTCATGAAAGATGATATAAAATGCCATGTTGTTTATAATTGCATTGAAAACTAACATTTCGTGTTCATGGTATTTTGATAGCGGTTGTTCCGTCACATGAATGGTAATGTGTCGCCTGCCAACTATGAGTCGTATGATGGGGTAGTGTATCATTTGGAGGTGGTTCTAAAGGAAAATCATAGCAAATGACTCTAAATGTTCGAGGTTTACCTAGCCTCAAGAATGTCTTGCACGCATGAGGTTTAATGACAAATCTTATAAGCATAAGTCGATTATGTGACGAAGAGTTGCAAGTGAAATTTGACAAAGATTCTTGTGAGGTCTATGATGGTAAGAACACATGTCTCATGAAAGGACAAAGGTCGGTGATAAGCGCTATATGACCGACGAACCAAAGTGCTGATAAAGCACAAATTGATGAGAGTGTGTTATGACATCAAAAGTTAGGACATACTAACTTTAGAAATCTTGACAGTTGAACAAAATGGGCGATCGTGGACTACCCAAGCTAGCGAAGTCGGAAATGTGGTCTGTGGTGATTGTCAAAGGGAAAACAGACCCATGTTCCTCTGTTTGTTGTACAACATCGCGAGCAATATTATGGTACAACATTTGTTTGATTGCTTCATATGGACTTAGTAGGACTGCCGAGATCGAAAGCTTGGGTGCAAGAGGTATACATATGTCGTTGTGGATGATTTTTGAGGTACACGTGGACATTCTTTTACGAGAAAATCGACACATTTGAAACGTTTAAAATCCTCTTTGCTAGAATTTTTAACATGTTTGGTGTTCAAGTGTCAAGGATCCGATCGGATCATGGAAGGAGTTCGAGAATATCTCTTTCACAAATTTTTGTGAGAAAAGGGAATTTTCAAGAATTCTCCGTGCAAAAACACCTCAACAAAATGGTGTAGTGAGCGCAAGAATAGAACTCTAATAGAAATGGCACGAGTTATGTTAAGCTCGAAAGGTGCATCCAAACGTTTTTGGGCGAGGTCGTTAACACCGCATGTCATATTAACAATCGCGTGAACATTCGACTGTGTTCCTTCAAACACCGTATGAAATTCGAAGGAAGGAAACCTAATCTCAAATATTTTCACGTGTTTGGGTGTGTTTGCTACATCTTGAATGATAGAGTATCTCACCAAATTTGATGAGAAAAGTGATAAAGGAATTTTCGTAGGGTACTCTCTAAACAAATCAAGCATACCGTGTATCCGAGATTACGGACCATTCAAGAGTCCGTAAATATTGTTTTTGATGATCTTGCTAATCTCGCAGGGAAAATGCAAGATGAAAATGTGATTGAATTGATAGAAGATTCAGAGAATCCTGTCCAACAGGATGTTTGCAGTAGTGAGGTCACCACTGTTGAAGCCACAGCCACTAGAACATCTACACAAACATCTGAAAGTTCCAGTGACACGGAGGATGAAGCTGAACCTGAAGTTCAACAACAAGAAAGACGAGATCCTCCAGGAAGAATACGTAAGAATAATCCAATCTCTCAAGTCATAGGCGATGTTTAAGATGGTATTGAACACAGTACAAACACCATTGAACTACGGAGAGATGATATGTTTTTCATCCATATGTGCTTCAATGCCAGGTTTCATATGTTTCGTCTCTAAAATTGAGCCTAAGAACATAAAAGAAGCTTTGGGTGATGAGTTCTGGGTCGTTGCTATGCATGATGAACTTAACCAATTTGTTCGAAATGATGTGTGGTATCTTGTTTCGAGACCTGTTGACAGGAATGTTATCGGAACAAAGTGGATTTTCAAGAACAAATCGGACGAATTTGGTGTCATAATTCGCAACAAAGCCAGACTTGTCGCACAAGGATATACTCAAGTGGAAGGCATCGACTTTGACGATACATTTGCACCGGTTGCACGCATTGAGTCCATACGGTTGCTCCTAGCCATTGCATGTTATTTGAACATCAAGCTATATCAAATGGATGTCAAAGGAGCATTCCTAAATGGTGAACTCAAAGAAGAGGTATCGTCGAGCGCCCAAGGATTTGAAGATCCACATAAGCTAACCATGTGTTCGTGTTAAAGAAAGCATTATACGGTCTTAAGCAAGCACCGAGAGCATGGTATGGTCATTTAACAAAGTTCTAATTAATTTCGGGTTTATTAGAAATCTTGATAGAACATTGTTTGTGAAACGAAATCAAGACAACATTCTTATCACACAAATTTATGTGGATGATATGATAGTTGGATCGACCTCACAAAAATGCTTGATGAGTTTCGGGTGCTATATCGTCTAAATTTGAGATGAGCATGGTAGGAGAACTAACGTATTTCTTAGGTATCCAAGTCAAGCAAATGGATGATGGAATTTTCGTGTCACAAAGCAAGTATGCGAGGGATATGGTGAAAAAATTCGAGCTGGAAGGCGTTGGTTGTATCTTGAAAGCGTTTTGGTTGAGCTTGTATACAATGTTTCTGTTACCACTATTACAATCTCCTATCTGAAATGAATACTTGATTGCATATATCCGTGTCCCCTTATCTCATATATAAGTTAGATCATACGATTGTGTGAAGATCACGTAAGTCCGTATGATTGGTCGAAGCAATGAGATATAAAAGTTTCTGGTGAGACAACTTGAGGACGAGTTGTCGGTATAGCCGCAGTATAGATAAGAAGTGACTTGACTTGGTTGCTTGTCTATCTTTGATGCGTCTCGGCGTATTGAAGGATCACAATGAGATGAGTTCTTCTATCCGACCATCGTGAAGAACCAAGATCTCGGTGACTTATGATGATCTAAACCTCGATAAGGTATTAGATGAGTATGAGTTATTGACCATCACTTTGACTTGTTATGGGTGAGGGTTATATGTTCTAACCCAATATTCTCCGCATCTTGGGTGGTGGCGGTGCTTGTATGTCATGCTAGTTATACGTATCAGTCATTGATCCGTTAAGGATGATGGCGTCCCTTAAGGAGCTCAAAATGTTTATTGTACTAAACCCCGCAGTTGAGTTAGCTCAAGTACAATAATAAGGTTGAGTGGTACTACTTAAGGAATTAAAGATATTAATTATTTTAAGCGATCAGAATGCTATAAATAATTAATGGACGTTCGATATCTTAAATCGGGATTCGTAATGTCTAAGTGCAAGCCCGACTCAACTTGGTAATAAAGGGTAATTCAAGCATTTATTCTCTAGTGGCATGAATAAATGTTTATAAATTAATTTATGTTCGGGTGAACATAAGATAATTAATTTATTTGAGACCATCTTTATTCCTTGCATTTGATCTCTCGGGTGGCCCGTCCAGAGCCCGTAGCTAAGTATAGAATTCGCGCCTCTCTCTACAAGGTAATGATTTGATTCTCTTTATCCTAAAGGATATTATTATATTTATGGGATATGCATAGATCCTTTCCATATAGGATTATGGTAATAATCCTTTCCATATAGGATTATGGTAATTTCCATATGGGATTATGGTAATTTCCATAAAGGATTATGGTAATTTCCATATAGGATTATGGTAATGCATTATAAATATGAGGTAAGAGATTAAATCTAAGTCAATGATTAATAATCATCATCATAATTTTCGAGACTCTCATTGTTCTTGGGAGAATTTTTGAAAAAGTGTAGAGAGGATAAAGGGTGATTTTCGAAGCATTCTCCATGGATCGCCCTCACTCGACGTTGGAGATTGGGCAACCGGATCTGATCACGAAGGTCAAAGCACGAGTCTCGATCCATTCCGCCTCGGTGATTCAAAGGTAAACACAAGAAAACCCAACGTGTTGCAATTAATTATATAGGTGCATGCTAGGTATATAATCAATGTATGGTGAATTAAACATCCAAGATAGATCCTCGGAGAGGCTAAACCTAGTTTTCCCAACAATTGGTATCGAGCTTGGGATCGGTATCTTTGCTCGTTGGATTAATTCACGTTTGATTATTACGCGCGCTTAATTAATTGTTGGATCCATCGTTCATCGTGGCTCGTTTTTTTGTCGGATTTTGTTTTCACCACGAGAAAATCCGTGGTTAGATTAGATTTATTTTTCCGTAAATCTTATCGTAAAAAAAACGAGACAAGCACGAAGAACGAGACGACGGAAGACACGTCGGGAAATCGAACGCGTGGCGCGAAGGGTGTGCGGGCGGCGACACGCGTGGCGTGCTCGGCGCTCGCAAAGACGCCTCTCGCCGGCATACGTTTCTCGGCGGGCGGGGTGGCACTGCGGCTCGGCGGCACAGGCGTCGGGCGCGTGATTCTCTGTGACGCCTGGGATGCCTCGGCCGGGCGCATTTTTTCTCGGCGGTTCGCGGGCGCCTTCACGACCCGCGAGGATGCGCGCGTTTGTCGCGCGAGATCCCCGGCCTCGCGGCGGGTTCGCGGTCGCGAGGTCGACCGCTGGCAACGCGCAAGACGCCATGGCCCGGGCGTGGCGCGCGCGCATGCTCGACGGGTCGAGGTCGCCGCGATCGCGAGGCAACTGCGAGGAAGGCAGGCGGTGGCGCGCAAGGCTGGGCGCGCATGGGCTGTGCCCTAGCGGCGTCTTGACCACCCTTTGGGCCGATCGGCCCGGATCCGCCCAAACCCGTTTTCAGCCGAACACGATTTTTGGCCCGAATCAGTTTTGACGATCCGTCCGCGGGTGCACGCGAGGCCCGTTCGAATCCGATGCGTGCGTCGCACGCGAGGCCCGCCAAGATTATGAAGATCATGCATTGCAATTCTATGTAATAGATTAGGCAAGAAAGTGCAGGTTCCACGAGTGGGCCACGATGAACGTTTTATTTTATTTTTATCGTTCATTGCATGTCGTGGATGTTTAAATTATGCAGTAGCATGCTATGTATGTTTTAATTACGTTGACAAACCTTTAAGTGTTTTACGTAATTGAGTGCGCATAGTAAGCATGCTAGGTTTATCACGTTTTCAAGCATATTTTAGAATTCTGCGAGCATGTTTTACATGTTGAGTTCTATAGAAAAGCATGCTAGGATTACGTGATCTGCATGGACAAACATTTTGAACAAAAGATTAAGCAAACAACCCGACAAATTAATTTTTAAAATTAAAATGTCAAGACCTCCACTTTTGATCTCTAAACAAAGTGATATGCCTTTGTGAGTGGCGCCCACACGCGTGGCTTGCTTGCTTGTTTATCATAAGTTTGTTAGATGAGATTTCTAAATAAAACTTTTAAATCTATTGAAGTGGGAGTTTCATGTGGCGTCCACACGCGTGGCTTGCATGTGCGATTTTCATAAGTTCTCTAGAGATAGTTTTAAAATGAGATGATGAAGGAATTTGGATTGGAAGCGGTATGGTCTGAGTAGTATGCCAATTCTAAGAATTCATTTCTTTTGTTAAAATTGTGGTCATTGCTTAGACATCACCCGAGTACAACTTCCATGAAGTCCCTTCTTGCGATAGTGATGTGGTCTAGTAAGGTCAATCGTTATTTTCATTTGTCATAAGGATAAGTTGACATGGATTGAAATTAAGCGACTAAAAGGTATATTTTAGTGCAGTCGGGGGTTCGTGTATAGCGTCCCACACGCGTGGCTTGCATGTGGGATTCCTTGGGCGATTGGAGGTTTCAATTAATATTGTTTTATCAAAGGTTACAATATTATTATTACGAATTATGTGCGATCGTATGCTTATGTGTTTACATTACCTTTTCGGATATGTCTCTTTAATCGATTATCAATATGCTCGCACAAAATCCGTTATCGGTCCAAATTTTATCGAATGGAAGCGAAACATGGAATATGTTCTTATCGTGAAGAACACATGTTTGTTCTCACTACTCTAAACCCGATGCCTGATCGACGATCGACTAATGGCTGATGAGTCAAGAGACTTTGGAATAAGTCAAACAATATAGCTAAATGCTATATGATGACTACTATGTCCAAAGGCTTGTACCGCTGACATCGATCGATGGTGAGCGGACCGATATTTGGTCAAGTCTCGAGAGTAAGTTTGGGCGATCGGATCGGACGATCCTTCCACACAATGAGAGAAATCTTGGCGTGTAAGATGGAAGAAGGAAGTTCGGTCCATGAACATGTCTCCCCATGACTCATCTCATGGATAGTCTTGATGGGTTGGAAGGAGGTATCGACCACGGGCTAAGGTCGATATCATCCTCAATACACCGCCAAAGTCTTTTGAGAACTTTCGGCGTGAATGCGATCATGAGCAATCCGAGTATACACTTAGTCGGTTGCTCGATGATCTCGTGGTTGCGGAAGGAGTTATGGGCAAGGGCACATGCTCTACTAGCACATCTAAGGGCCTAAATTTTCCGTTGCAAAATGGAAAAGAAAAGGGCACCAAAGGTGGTAGAGGTAAGAAATAGTGGGAGTAATGGGAGCAAGAACATGGCGCCACGGAGGCTTGAAGAAGCAAAGGAGAAGGCAAGTGCTTCAGTGCGGTAAGCGGGCATTGGAGGCTAAGTGCCCTATGCTCAGGCTCAAGTACGCCGTTTGCTTTAATAACTAAACATGTTTAGCAACTTGTTCTACCCATTCTTGGGTAGTAGACACAGTCTGTTGATCATGTTTGTTACACCTGCGGGGTTCTGCGGACAAGTGGTGAGTAATGGCGAGATAACGATCTCCATGGGAAAGCGGCGAAAGTCGAGGCCGTTGCGATCGGAGATGTTACTTTATGTTTTGAGAGAGCAGCTTTAGTTTTAAAAGACGCTTTATATGTGCCGGATTTTGAGTGAACCTTGTTTTGTTTCAAACTATTTACTCATGGATATTATTATTTTTATAGTGGTGTTTCTATCATAAGAAATGACAAAGTTATCTCGTGTTGGCACTTTATATAATTCGCTTTATACTATTTAGTAAAACATAATACCTATAACTATGTTGCATCTTCTTCAAACCTAGAGAGAGAAAGTTTTCTCAAGAAGATGACACCACATTTCTCGGCATCTTAGATTGGGTCACATCAATCTAAATAGGATCCAAAGGCTAAGAATGGGCGTTGGGTAATCTCACGGTTACTCTATTCGGTCTGCGAATCTCTGTATAGAAGGTAAGATGTCGACAGACCCTTCAAAGCGAGGGTTATAGAGCCAAAGAAATGTTAGAGTTAGTCCATTCGACTGTGTGGACCGATGTCCACACAAGCTCGTGGAGGGAATGCAGTATTTTGTCACTTTCATTGACTATTACTCAAGGTGCGAATACGTATACCGCTTCACCGAAGTCAGATGCTTTGAGAAATTCAAAGAGTTTAAGGCGGAAGTGGAGCGAAGCTTGGTAAGAGTATCAAGTCATCATGTTACGATCGCGGTGGCGAATACCTCGAATGTGAGTTCATGGACTATCTAGTAAGTATGGGATTACCTCCCGGTAGCAGACTTCATCAGCACACCACAAACAAAATGGTGTGTCGGGCGAAGAAATAGGACTCTTTTGAAATGGTTAGATCAATGATGAGTTATGCAACATTGCCTATTTCGTTCAGGGGTATACCTTAGAAAGCAGTGACATACTTGCTAAATTTAGTACCATCAAGTCGGTCGAAAAGACCCGTTTCGAGTTGTGGTTTGGGCGAAGCCAGTTTAAACCACATAAGGATATGGGCGATCCGACTGCGTCTTTGAACAAGAAGGCGACAAGTTGGAGGCTAGATCCGGACGCAAAGGCTGTTTATTGGATATCTAGAGGAGCGAAGCGTGGTTTATTCTATAGTCTGAGGATCGGAAGGTCATTATTAAGACTAATGCCGATTCTTAGAAGAGGATTATATGAAGAATCATAAGTCCAAAGTTGAAATCATTCTTCAAGAATTGAAAATGATCGTATTCGCCACCGATTAGGCCAAAGTGCGAGATGTCGAGTCTAGTGGGAGGATCGACACGGATACTTCAAGAAATTGAAGTGGGTCGAGTTCCACTTGGAGATACCGACCGTCATGTGGTACTACCCGACAAGTTGTGCAAGATAGAGAACCACAAGTTTACGCACCCGTTGCCATAGTTCTGTAGAACCTCGTCGTAGTGGGAGGGTTGTTCGTCGACCCGAGCGATTTATGTTCGTGGGAGAATCTTGATTTGGTCGTGAAGCGAGCAGCAATAATCGACCCATGGACATACTGAGGAGATGATCTGAGACATTGATGCAAGATTATGGCACACCGCTATGGACTTAGAAATGGAGTCCATAACGGCTATGGATGTATATGAAAGACACCTCTACGGATGGCGAAAGCCGTAGGCGTGAGTGGATATACAAAGGAAGAGATTCGATGGAGAGGTTTCGCTTTTAAAGCCGGGCTTGTGGCGAAATGGTACACTCAGTTGAGGGCATCGATTTCGATGAGACCTTTTCGCTTGTAGCAATGCTCAAGTCCATCGAATTCTTACGGCCATAGCAGCCCACTGAACCTAGAGATTTGGCAAATGGATGTTAAAACCGCTTTTCTAAGCGGTTACCTTGAGGAAGGTAGAGACATCTATACGACAAGAGAAGGTTATGTGGTAAAGGGTGAAGAGCATCTAGTATGGAAGCTTAAAGTCCATTTATGGACTTAAGCGAGCCTCCCGATCATGGAACTTACGCTTTGACGAGGTGGTAAAGTCCATGGATTTACCAGTTGCCTAGCGAGAGTTGTGTGTATCGGTTAGATGTCAGCGGTGATGTGGTATTTCTTGCACTTTATGTAGATGACATTCTTCTAGTTGGCAACAACGTGAAGGCATTATCAGGGCGTAAAGAGTTGACTATCCGAGCAGTTTCAAATGAAAGACTTAGGAGATGCGTACATTCTTGGGATCGAGGTTTACCGAGATCGCAGAAGAAAATATTGAGCTTATCTCGGGCGTCTTACATTGATACCGTGATTACTCGTTTTAGTATGCGGACCGCCAAGAAAGGATTGCTACCTTTCGGACATGGCGTTCCTTTATCTAAGGGCAATCACCTATGATTGCGAAGGAGATAGAGGAAATGAGACAAGTTCTACGCTTGGCCGTGGGAAGTCTCATGTACGCAATGCTATGCGAGGCCCGATATACGCTATGCGGTAGGCATAGTAGCTAGATATCAATCTAACCTGGACAAGCTCATTGGATTTGCGATAGAAGCATATACTCAAGTACACGAAAGGACTCGAGATTATAGGCTGGTTTACCATGCAGATAGTCTAATGCCTTTGGGTTATCTGCACTCGGTTTCCAAAGTGACCGTGATGAGAAAAAATCTACCTCGGGCTATGTGTTTACCTTGGAAGGTGGGCCAGTATCTGGCGAGTGCAAGCGCGATGCATTGCAGACTCTACCATGGAAGCCGAGTATGTAGCGGCGGAGGCTGCTAAGGAGGCAGTATGGTTTAAGAACTACCTCATGGATCTAGATGTGGTACTGGTTTGCCCAAGAGTATCATGGTTTCTTGTGATAACTCGGGTGCAATGGCAAACTCGAAGGAACCACGGATCCACAAGGCAACCAAACACATGAGAGAAAGTACCATGTAATACGAGAAAAGCGTTGAGGCGAGGCGTCTTGATTGCAAAGATTGATATGAGGGATAACCTAGCGGATCCATTCATGAAAGCTGCCGCTATAAGTCTACGTTGGGCACGTTAGAGGACTTGAATTGCGCTAGATGGCACCCGCTAAAGACTGCCGCAATAAGTCTACGTCGGGAACGTTAGAGGACTTGAATTGCGCTAGATGGCATCCACTTAGAAAGGAAACTTTTGTATAAGTGGGAGAAGCAAAGTGATGGTTTTGTTTGTAATAGCTAGTAGAGACACATTGTATACTAAAGTTTGCTTTAGTATAAGTGGGAGATTGTTGGATTTGTATCTTGAAAGCGGTTTTGGTTGAGCTTGTATACAATGTTTCTGTTACCACTATTACAATCTCCTATGAAATGAATACTTGATTGCATATATCATGTCCCCTTATCTCATATATAAATTAGATCATACGATGTGTAGAAGATTCTGTAAGTCCGTATGATTGGTCGTTTAATGAGATATAAAAGTTTCACTGGTGAGACAACTTGAGGACGAGTTGTCGGTATAGTGCATGTATAGTATAGAGAAGTGACTTGACTTGGTTGCTTGTCTATCTTTGATGCGTCTCGGCGTATTGAAGGATCACGATGAGATGAGTTCTTCTCTCGACCATCGTGAAGAACCAAGATCTCGGTGACTTATGATGATCTAAACCTCGATAAGGTATTAGATGAGTATGAGTTATTGACCATCACTTTGACTTGTTATGGGTGAGGTTATATGTTCTAACCCAATATTCTCGCATCTTGGGTGGTGGCGGTGCTTGTATGTCATGCTAGTTATCGTATCGAGTCACCGTATCCGTTAAGGATGATGGCGTCCCTTAAGGAGCTTCAAAGGTTTATTGTACTAAACCCCGCAGGTTAAGTTAGCTCAAGTACAATAATAAGGTTGAGTGGTACTACTTAAAGAATTAAAGATATTAATTATTTTAGCGATCGAGAATGCTATAAATAATTAATGGACGTTCGATATCTTAAATCGAGGATTCGTAATGTCTAAGTGCAAGCCCGACTCAACTTCGATAATAAAGGGGTAAGTCAGCATTTATTCTCTAGTGGCATGAATAAATGTTTATAAATTAATTTATGTTCTGGGCTGAACATAAGATAATTAATTTATTTGAGGCCCATCTTTATTCCTTGCATTTGATCTCTGGTCGGCCCGTCAGGCCCGTAGCTAAGTATGGAAATCGGTGCCCTCTCTCTACAAGGTAATGATTTGATTCTCTTTATCTAAAGGATATTATTATATTTATGGGATATGCATAGATCCTTTCCATATAGGATTATGGTAATAATCCTTTCCATATAGGATTATGGTAATTTCCATATGGGATTATGGTAATTTCCATAAAGGATTATGGTAATTTCCATATGGGATTATGGTAATTTCCATATAGGATTATGGTAATGCATTATAAATATGAGGTAAGAGATTAAATCTAAGTCGATGATTAATAATAATCATCATAATTTCCGAGACTCCCATTGTTCTTGGGAGAGAATTTTCGAAAAAAGTGTAGAGAGGATAAAGGGTGATTTTCGAAGCATTCTCCATAGATCGTCCTCACTCGGCGTTGGAGATTGGATAAGGGATATAGTCCGGAAGGTCAAAGCACGAGTCTCGATCCATTCCGCCTCGGCAGTTCAAAGGTAAACACGAAAACCCCAGCGTGTTGCAATTAATTATATAGGTGCATGCTAGGTATATAATCAATGTATGGTGAATTAAACATCCAAGATAGATCCTCGGAGAGGCTAAACCTAGTTTTCCCAACGGAAGGAGCAAAGCATGAAAGCATGATAGGGTCGGTAACAAATGACCGAGAGATGATCTTGGAGAAGATGTTGACCTGACACTACGGATCAATGATAGGAAGTCTCATATCTCGACCACACGACCATTTAATGTTCAACGTGTGTGTTTGCGCCAGTACCAAGCTAAGCACAAATGTCACATTTAAAGGGTGTCAAGCGTGTTATAAGGTATGTTTCGGAACACTTGTACCTTGGCATTTTCTTTTCAAAGACACGAACATGAATTTGGTTGGGTTTAGTGATTCGGATTGGGCTGGGGATACGGATGATAGAAAAAATGCAGTGGGGCTGTTTTATCTTGGAAATAATTTGGTGTCTTGGCATAGTCGTAAACAAAATTGTGTTTCTTTATCTCTTCTGAGCGCAGCGTACGTATTGAGGAAGTTGTTGTACACAACTCCTTTGGTTGAAACAAATGTAATGACTATGGTATTGTGAGCTTGAGCTTTTGGTATCTTGTGATAACATAAGTGCAATCAATATCTCTATGAACCTGTTCAACATTCTAGGACAAAACACATAGATATCGACACCCTTTATAAGAGATTTGGTGGAGGATGAGGTAATCAAGTTAGATTATGTGGCGAAAACCAAATCGTGATATTTTCACAAAGCCCTAGATCACGAGAGATTTCTGAGTCTTCGTAGATCTCTTGGTCTTTCTCTCGCCAATAAAGCTTGAATGTATTTGTTTGTATCACAAAATTGATATATCTAAAGGTGATACATTTGGTTATTTGATAACACTTATGTGTTGATTTGTGTTATCTAACATGTTCTCTAACGAAAACTCAATATGATGAAGAATATTTAATAATCTGAAAAACACCAAAGTAGTTTGGGGGCACGGCGTTAATGACGATGCTACCTTACAAAACGGTGCAGCCATGATTGCTTTCGAAAGCTTGAAAATAGTGCAATCGAATTTTACATGGGGCTGTATTTATATGTTTTATTTTTAAAATGAGCTTATGTTTATGGAGATGTTATGATAACATTCTGTGAAATACCCCTAAAAATCCGTGAGTAATCCCAGAATTTTTGGAATTTCTGTTCCTTTAATCCCCTATCTTTTTGGAGATATCAGCGAAAATTAGGTTGAGTTGGTATCACATTTATTTAATCTGATTTTATCTCAATAAATCCCCATATTTATCTCCTATTTTAATGGTACCGTATGATGTGGTGTTTGTTCCTTTAAATTAGGGTTTGTTATGAGAGATATTTTGTGAATTTACGTCAAATCAACTGGATATCTATCCACTTGCCTGCGACTCTACCTATAAATCTACCGCACTGACACACGATCAAATCACCGAGTCTTTTATTCATTACAAAGGCGTGGAGCGTTCATTCATCTCTTTCATTTAGCTTGGTACGTTTAACCTTTCATCTCGAAAAAATGGATCCACCACCTCGCTTCACTCACGGCCTTGCCAAGTTTTGGAAAGTTCTCCGAATTTCAACAGCATTAGCGTCGACACCAAAGCCATCCACGAACCAAGCGAATCTGGCGAAAATAGCAGGAGAGGACTCTAGCGTTTCAATGGAACCATTAAAACCAACACCTCTTCAAATCGTATATCCGAGGAAGGCGAGCCTCAACCCTAAAAAAGCGGGAAGAAGAGGAAAGGGCGAGTGTGCCAACGAGGAGATCGGGCGTATACCTCGCCAATCACGCGTGAAGGTCAGGGCTCACCGATTCATATTGACATTCTTGGTGATACAGCGGTAATTTCAAAGCCCAAAAGAAAAGGACGTTCCACCGCCGGAGAACCTACTCCGTAATCCGGCGACCCACGGACGGCCAACAGCCACGGAGACATCCTCGAATCAGCGTAAACATTGGTATCCCATGGTGACTCCTCGGACACTCTAGAAGAAGATATAGGCTCGAAACCAAAGAGCACGTCCAACCAGATTCAAGCTCCGGTGATGACGACGTTTCACTAGGTGAAATTCTAAAAGGATTAAGAGAACCATGATCGAAATGAAAGCAAAAGGAAAGTGTTCGAGAACCAAAACCAGCCGGATGTTCCACCGGTTGTCACGACACGGTTGGCCTTGCAGTGCCTCCAACACCACCTAGCCCATATTGAGAAGGAAAATTGGGACTCTAGCTCGGAGAATCCTTCAATCTTCGCAGATTCGATGTTGAAGTTGATAGAGCAATTTCGTTCAAATTCTACAAGAGAAGCGAAAAAAGGTGGGAACAATTAAAGCATTGAAGTGTTTGAGCGGCGAAAAATTGACGAGGTAACTTTTGCCAAAATAATCTTATTGAATTCTTGAAAGAACGTGGTCTATTTCAAACTGTTTTCGCTATTCATCCTACCCCAGCGTGATAAGGCATGTATGCAAACATGGATAAATCATTCACGAGTGTACCTCAAACAAATATTGTAAGGTGTACTTTGGCGTCGGGTTTTTCACATTCTTGCTGTGAGATCAACGCATTTTATGGGATTGATGAGTGATTAATGATGTGTCATTGATGACACGATGAGATCGCAAAAGAAATAACAGGAGGAAGGGTTAAAAATGGAAGAGTCGATGTCCGGTGGTTGTTTAACGTATCGCATTACATTTTGTTTAAGCGATGACGGCTAAGCGGCTTGTGTCGTCAAACGATGCGAGAGTTACTATGCAACATGGTATACATTGTACAAGATTGGAAAGGGTATACCATTCAACTGAGGTAAGTTGGTGGTAGAACAAATAGGTGCCGTTGCAGGTAAACAGAATCCTGGATTGCTGCCGTTTCCTTCACTGTTATATCAACTGTTGAAGAAACAAGGAATTCCCGCTGGAGCCCGGGATGCACTATTCGAAGACTTTCAGCACTTCACCATTAGCAATACCTTATTTTCAGGTAATAAGCTTCCAAACCTTCCATGGACTAACCCTTCCAAAGGATGACGAGCGTGTTTGGAAGCGCCTAAAAATGGTGACGCTTCCAAAGTCTACGGTTCACTCCATGCTTGAACGCATTACAAAGCTGGAGCAAACCTTCTTGGAAAGTCTTCGGAGTGCACGCATTGATATGAATGATTTGAAGATCGAATTACTAAGCCTTCTTTCTTCCCAAAAAGGGGGAGTAGAGACAGGGGGAGCAACAACATCTAGGGATGATGATATGGTTGAAGACTGACTGAATTTGTGACTGAATTTGGATTTGTTTTTTATGAACTATTGAACATGTTTTGGTTGTTGGTTGTTTGATGATGCGCGGACATCTTATTTTTGTTTTTTAATAAACATCTGATGTTTTTCCTTATCAATTGCATGTTTTATATGATGTCTGCTGCGTTAATGGTTGAATGGTTTCTGCTTTGATGATTTCACTGTTTTGATGATTGTTGATGAATGTGTGGCAGGAATTGTTAAGAGGATATTTACGTAAATAGGGAGTGTTTCTTGTTTTTATTCTGATTATATTTGGGATTGAGAAGTCTTGTATATATATATATATATATATCTTGTACATTATTAATAATATATGCGTGTTTTGTGAAGAAAGGCAAAAGGGGAGTTTGTTAGAGTTGGTTAACTCGACTAAGTCTCCTCATTTCAAGGAGTTAGTTTGTTTGTATAGTTTTGCCGTTTAACTCTCTTTGGTGTGCGAGTTCTGACATGTTTGGCGAGGATGCGATGGTAACACTTGAAGAACACGAAACAAATCGCTAGAGATCGTGGACTAAGTGCATTCGGTTCTAGTTTTCGGGAGCAAGTCGTGCAACAAATTGCCACGACTTAGTCACATCTTTAGTGGGCGGATCGTGGTCCAAGACATGCGAGTTGAAGGTCTCTCAAGCGTCATAAAGGAGGCCAAAGCAAGCGAAAAAGGGCGCAACTCTTGAAGTATCAACTGAAGATCTGTTTATATTGTTGAGTCTGTTTTCATAACATTTCCAATATCACACGAGTGTTTTAACTTCTAATGGTGTTAGAAGGTTGTTATTTTTAGTACACGAGTGTTGTGAGGAAATCTTTAGTATTTTCATATATCTTGAGATAGCTTCTTAGCTTTTTCATAGATCTCGATAGATAGTTTTAATACTCAACTTTCCGACTTTATCTTGTGGTAAAGTAGTGAGTTTTTGTAACGTTCGCTGTAAATTTTATAGTGAATCATTTCATTATATTGGCATCTGATTATAATTTTAATCAGAAAAAGTTTCTTCGGTGTTCTTCAAGATTTTAATTCCGCTGTTTTACTCTGTGTGTGGATAACAGTCTACATATGAGTTTTGTGTTTAGGCGAAGCAACACTTTCACATTTTAAACTAAATATTGTTTATGGTTACTTTGTGTGGATGATGTTGGTGAAATTCATCGTTGTCGAGGTATAATTTGTTTTAAGCTAGACTATTGGGGTTGATAAGATGTGTTCTTTTGTAATGCTTTCTCTTTTAAGACATTTTACACTAATATTATTTGTGGCGATTGATCCAATAGTTTGCTTCCTTTTTTATTTGTCTTAGGCATTAAATTTAAACCTTAAATGGCTGCAATTCTAGCTTCCTTTAGCTGTGGTTGCCGCATTGGAGACTTAACAAACCAAGGAAGATTAGGAGACGATCTTAGTTTTTCAGGAAACCTATCAAACTATGATCACTCTGTTGAGAAGTAAATTGCAATTAAGTTAGTCATCTCATTCATGTATTTGTCTATTCATGTTCTCTATGAAGAGTCATGTATCTCGTTTAATGTTGGTTCATGTATTAGCTAGATTCATGTTTAGAGGTATCTATAAATACCTTGTAATCCCTATCATTTTATCAAGTAAGCGAATACATTCATATCCATATTTTCTCTGCATATCTAAAGTGCAGAACACACCTATCATCCACCGCCCATACCCAACAAATTGTGGTATCGAGCTATTCTCAAACATGGCATCAAGCATTTCCATGTTTTCTTATACTCAAATCAAGTCCCAATCTTGAAGAGAGCACTTGATTATTGGAGCAGCCAAATGGAGACAATTTTTTGTCTCAAGATGTATGGGAAGTTGTGGAAGATGGCTTTCGGGAACATGACAACAACAGTGGCGATGAAGCATGGACGAAGTTCAACAAACCAACTTCAAGAAGAATGTGAAGAAAGATGCAAGTGCCCTCGATTCATTCAACAAGGATTGAGCAAATCCATATATCCAGATTCATGGTGTCAGCGAGCTAAAGCTTGGAATATATTGAAGGAGGGGTTTCACGACAATGATAAGGTAACTTCTATAAAGCTACAATCTCTTTGGAGAGACTTTGATAACTTATCAAAGAAAGATAGTGAGGTTATGCAAATCTATCTCACTCGAGTTGCGAAATAGTGAATCAAATTAGAAGTCTCGGAGATATAATTGATGAAAAGAAAGTTGTGCAAAAGGTTCTTGAAGTCTTCCTCCAAAATATGGTTATATTGTTCTTTGCCATTGAAGAGTCTAAGGATCTATCATCATATACATTACATGATCTCACATGTTCTCTGCAAGTGCATGAAGAAAGTTGGCGGTCTTCAAATCGGCCTCTAGAGCGGGCATTTGGGTCGATGAATTTTTCAAACTCAAATTCAAAACATCAACAAGGAGAGGTCGCTTTCCCAAAAGCAAAGGAGAAAAAGGCGGATCGTTCAAGGAAAATGTGGAAACCAAGGAATCACTGAGGAACTCGGTCTCTTTGCAAAATTTGCGGAAGACTAATCATAACACAAATGAGTGTTATTTCAAGTGCAAAAATGCAAAAATCCAAATCATTCGCGAGAGGACTGCTATCACGAGAAAAATGGCGAAAGCAATGAAGCACATCTTTCCAAAGATGAAGGCGAACAACTCTTTTCTTGTATGACAGCCCAACATCGATCGCAGGAGAAGTGGTATTTGGATAGCGGTATGTGATCACATGATGGGAAGCAGGAAAATTTTGTGGAGCTCGATCGAGATTTCACTCAAGTAAAGCTTGGTGATGGGAAGACTCGTCATTTGTGAAGGAAGGGACCATCATCGTCCACGAGGGAGGTAACAAAAATCCATAAATGGCGTGCTTTATGTACGCAATCTCACGAGCAACCTCCTAAGTGTCGGGCGGTACAAAGAGGTTACTCGGTCTTGTTCAATAATGAGAACCGCAACATAGTTGACAAGAAGAATAATTGCACCATTGCACCGGTGCCGATGAGCTCAAATAGGGTGTTTCCATGTTCATGCCTCTCGAAGAAAATATTGCCTATACAGGTGAAAACATTGATCGATCTCAAATTTGGCATTTAAGATATGGCCATCTTAATTAGAGTGGCCTGCAACTTCTCAAGAAAAAGAATATGGTGATTGGCCTTCCGAAGCTTGAAACAAAAACTCAAGTTTGTGAAGGATGTATCTATGGAAAGATGCATCGATTTCCATTCCCGAAGACTTCCTGGAGAGCTAAACAGCCATTGGAACTCATTCATGCCGACATTTGGGGTCCTTCCAGAACCTTATCTCTTGGAAGCAAAGGTACTTTATCTTGTTCGTTGATGATTTTACAAGGATGATGTGGGTTTATTTTCTCAACGAAAAATCGAAGCTTTCTGCGCATTTCTCAAGTTTAAAGTCCTTGTGGAGAAACAAGTCAATTACGGATCAAGACACTCGAACAGATCGTGGAGGTGAGTTTCTATACACACCATTCATGGAGTATTGCAAGAATAATGGCATTCGAGGCAGCTCACCATTCGGAGAAGTCCCCAACAAAATGGAGTCGTAGGCGGAAGAATCGCTGTCGTCGAGATGGCGAAAAGCATGATCATTGGCAAAAGTCTACCCAAAATATTTTGGGTGAAGTCATTCATACAAGCATCTACATTCGAATCGATGTCCAACGGCGGTTCAAATCGAACTCCATTTGAAGCAGCACGAAAAAGCCCGTTGTCGATCATTTGAAGGTTTTCGGCAAACATCGGATATTCACATATCTCTACTCCAAATAGAGATAAATTTGATGAAAAAAGCGAGAAGTTGATTTTTGTTGGCTCTGGCGAGGAATCGAAAGGATATCGTCTTTATAATCCTTTGACTCATAAGCTCGTAGTTGCGAGGCGTGATTTTGATGAAGCGCATCATGGAGTTGGAAGGGAATCCTCCAAGCTTGTATCCAATGAAGATTTTATGAATCTTCAAATGTTGATAATGAAGTTGCTCGTCGGCGATCCACCTCCAACTCAGTTCCTAGCCCACGAGGATCTCACGATCGTGTTTACGATTGATCCAGATTCTCCAATGCGGAAGACTCGTTCCTTACGGAGCTCTATGAGGTATCTGAACTTGCACTCTTTCTTACGAACCTCAAAGCTTTGAAGTTGCGAAAATGAAGAAGTTTGGATAAAAGCAATGGAGGAAGAAATTTCCATGATGAGAAGAACAAAACATGGGAGTTGGTGGACAAGCCGATGCACAAAGACGTCATTGGACTGAAATGGATCTACAAAACAAAATACCGGGAAGATGGAAGCATTCAAACACAAGGCGAGACTTGTTGCTAAAGGATATTCGCAACAATGAGGATTGATTTCACCTAAACTTTTGCACCGGTTATTGAATGGAAACTATCAGTGTTGTTCTTGCCCTTCAGCACATCCGGAGCGCAAGTGTTCCAACTCGGCGTCAAGTCGGCTTTTCTAAATGGAGAGCTTGAAGAAGAGGTCTTTGTTGAACAGACCTCAAGGTTTTCGGTCGAAGGAAATGAAGAGAAGGTGTATCGTCTCAAGAAAGCTCTTTATGGGCTTAAACAAGCTCAAGAGCATGGAGCGACAAAATTGATGGATACTTTCTCAAAGATGGTTTCCATCAAAGTCCCAATGAGCCATCTCTATATGTAAAAACAAAACCATGATATTTTGATTGTTTGCATCTATGTAGATGATCTTATCTACATGGGTACTAACATGCAGATGGTTGAAAATTTCAAGAAGAGGATGATGGAGGAATTCGAGATGACGGATTTGGGAATTATGAAATACTTTCTTGGTGTTCAAGTGAAGCAATCTGGAGGAGAGATATTTATATCTCAAGAGAAGTATATTGATGATCTCTTAAAGAAATTTCGCATGGAGAATTGCAATCCAGTTTCGTCTCCGATGGCAACGAGCGAAAAGCTGAAAAAAGATGATGGTGTTGAAAAAGCTGATGCACAACTATATCGAAGTCTTGTTGGATCACTCATCTACCTTACGAACACAAGGCCAGATATTGTTCAAGCTGTAAGTATGCTCTCAAGGTTCTTGAATGAACCAACTAAGCTTCATTTTGCAGCAGCCAAAAGAGTCATGAGATACTTGCAAGGAACGCGAAAAATGGGCATCAAATATGCAAAAGAAGGTGGTGGTAAGCTAATTGGCTATACCGATAGTGATTGGGCAGGCTCTTTGGATGATCGAAAGAGCACTTCGGGCTACTTATTCTGTCTTGGAACTAATGTGGTTTCGTGGAGCTCGAAGAAGCAAAAGTCAGTGGCGTTATCGTCTACCGAAGCGGAGTACATTGCTGCTTCAGATGCATCTTGTGAAGGAATTTGGCTGAGGAGATTATTGGCTGATTTGCAGCAGGTTCAAGAACAGCCTACAACAATCTATTGTGACAATATGTCGGCAATAGCTATGACAAAGAATCCTGTGTTCCATTCAAGATCCAAGCACATCGAGTTGCGTCATCATTTCATCCGCGATATGGTGAATGAAGGAGAAATCATTTTGGAGTTTGTTGGAACAAAGGAGCAGCTTGCAGATTTTCTTACCAAAACTGTTCCGGTGGAGAAATTTGAAAAGTCTCGTGATATGCTCAAGATTGCAAATTAAGGAGGGGTGTTGAGAAGTAATTTGCAATTAAGTTAGTCATCTCATTCATGTATTTGTCTATTCATGTTCTCTATGAAGAGTCATGTATCTCATTTAATGTTGGTTCATGTATTGGCTAGATTCATGTTTAGAGGTATATATAAATACCTTGTAATCCCTATCATTTTATCAAGTAAGCCAAATACATTCATATCCATATTTTCTCTCTGCATATCTAAAGTGCAACAGCACACCTATCATCCCTGCTTCCATACCCAACACACTCAACATTTGACAAAGATGTGGACACCCTTGTCAAAACCAGAAAGCTCAGTAGGTTGCAGGTTGCAATGCAACAGGCGGAGATATCCACAAAAGTTGGCACAGATGGGCGAGCAACCAAAATGGTGCCAACAACCGAGGTCAAGAAGACAAAATCAGTGTCTGTTAGCACATCACAGGGCGTGAATGGATCCACAAAGAATGATAATGGTGTTCGTGTTGTTAATGGCAGAGTGCTGGTCAAGAGAGATCCTCCAAAAGCATTAAAAAATAACGAACTTCCGCCTATTGAAGGGCTGAAAGTTTTGCCTTCGGATGAAGGTTTCAGTTGGGCCAATGAGAACTATAACTCAGTTCAAAGAAGTATAGATGTGTGGTCCTTTGTTCTTTCACTTCGTGCACGTGTTTTCTTGGACAATGCCAAGTGGACTTACATCGGAGGCTTCTCCAAGGATAAGCAGGTGGGGTTGGCTAACACATAACATCATCATTTTTCTAGTAATCAGATTGGATTGTGCAAGCATTTCATGATATAAGCAGTGCCTAATTTTCAGGTAGAGAGAAGACGACAAACTGCCTCATGGTGAAGGGAATGTGTGCTGCAACTTGGTCCCACTTTCATCAAGCTTGGCCAGTTATCCTCAACAAGATCTGATCTGTTTCCAAAAGAATTTGTTGAAGAGCTTGCAAAGCTGCAGGTACCAAGATATCTCGACTTTCACAAGTTCTTATTTCTCCTAACGATTGAGCATGGAATCCTACATCTCGAATTTATTTGGCTTATGATTCAGGATAGAGTACCTGCATTTTCACCAAGAAAAGCAAAGAGCTTCATTGAAAAGGAATTGGGTGCTCCTCTTTATATTCTATACAAGGAATTTGAAGATATTCCTATAGCAGCTGCTAGCCTTGGTCAGGTGTTTGCTTTATGTTTTCCTCTCTTCTCGTGTCAATAATAGTATAAATTCTCTCAACTTTGTCTCTTTGAAGGACCTATGTACTGTGGCTCCGTGTACTCTAGAAGTGAAACTACGCAGTTTGGTGCCAATGACACATTCATCCAATACACAGAGTTAAAAGAGAATTTCATCTAGTATTACATAAGAAGAAAATCAAGAAAGATATATCTTATTCAAAAATGCACCTTTTTCAATTGCCATGCTGATTGTCATTTTGGAAAATCTTGATAGGTACACAGAGATATCTTGCATAATGGAGAGACGGTAGTGGTGAAAGTCCAAAGACCAGGACTAAAAAAAACTTTTTGACATTGATCTTAGTGAGTGCTAGCCTCTTTAATAATTTTATGAAGTATTCACTGCTTCTGGTTTATGTTGTAAGCTGTAACATTCTCGTTCTTCAGAAAATCTAAAGCTAATCGCTGAGTACTTTCAAAAGAGCGAAACTCTTGGTGGCCCGACAAGGGATTGGATCGGAATATATGAAGAATGTGCAAAGTAAGCTACAAAAAAAAAGTATTAGTTTACTAACACATGTGGCATGTTATTGTTCATTCATTGATTGTTGGAAATTTCAGGATCTTGTATGAGGAGATTGATTATGTTAATGAGGGAAAGAATGCTGATAGATTCCGTCGCGACTTTAGAAATATAAAGTGGGTTCGAATTCCTGTATGTTTCCCCTTCCATAGCTTGCTCTATTCTTACCTTGTTGCATTTTTCCTCGAAAAATACAAAACAAAGAACAAAACATGAAGCTCAAATGTATACTACATTGTATGATTGTCATAGACATAATCTTGTATCACTTTTGCTCGTTCCAGATGGTGTACTGGGACTATACAGCGACAAAAGTATTGACATTGGAGTATGTTCCTGGTTCTTGTCATTTTACATCGACACATCTCTTTACAATATGTATATGATGGTGCTTATATGTGTTGAAATTTCACCATTTCAATCAGGCATTAAGATAAATCAGTTGGATAAGATAGAAAGGCGTGGTTATAGTCGATCTAGAATTTCTTCACGCTATCGAAGCCTACTTGATTCAAGTAATCCTCCGCTGTTTCATTTCTTCTTCTTTTTCCTTTTAAGTTCTCTGCATGATTGCCTGAATTGTTGTAACCATTTCAGATACTAAAGACTGGTTTCTTTCATGCTGATCCGCACCCGGGAAATCTCGCTATAGATGTCGATGAAGCCCTCATATACTACGACTTTGGCATGATGGGAGAAATCAAGAGTTTTACAAAGGGAGCGACTGTTAGATATTTTCTATTCCGTTTATGAGAAGGATGCAAAAAAGGTTCACTTTCTTGTTTGATTATTTACTGTCACATTCTTTTTTTTTTGCATTACTAGAGGCTATTGTACTAATTTGCATTAAATGGGAGTTTTGATATAATCTTACACGATGTTTCTTTCCATGTGGGTCATGCAAGGTCTCATAGATCTTGGAGCACTTCAGCCCACCGGAGACATGACATCGGTATGCTGTTTTTGAGTAACTATTTGGTTCTGTCAGAAAGAAAAATCGAGCACGTAGATTATAACTTTTATAAAACAATATCTGGATTTAGGTGAGGAGATCGGTACAGTTCTTCTTGGATAATTTGTTGAATCAAAGACCTGATCAGCAGCAAACTCTTTCTGCTATTGGTGAGGTATGTTTTTGTCATAAAAAATTGGTAATTCTTCTCTTGAAATGTTAAATAATTCGAGCAACAGGGGAGCAGTAGGGAGAAAGAAATAAGATCATATTGCTGTTCAAGATTCTTGATTCTCTTTTTCTTGTACCATGAAGAACTGCTTGCACTTTTCTTGTGCTCACAACAAGTTAACAAGGGCATGGAAATATCCTTTTGCAGGATTTATTTGCAATAGCAACGGACCAGCCATTCCGATTTTCCTCCACCTTCACATTCGTGTTGAGGGCGTTTTCAACACTCGAAGGTAAGTGCTCATGTCCTTGAATAGGAAGAAAAGGATGAAAACTGCAATAAGGTGGCTTGAAATGAGCTAACCACACCTATCTCGAGCTTCTTGACTGAGGATTTTTCAAAGAAACAACTACTTATCTTGCTCGTGTAGAGTTTGGTATGCACAAAGTTGCAAGAATCTTGGAAGTTTGACTATCTGCTTCGTGATATCCTGATATTCCATGTGGTTAACAAAGATTAACTCTCCTGCAGGCATTGGCTACACTCTGAATCCAGATTTTTCCTTCCCAAAGATTGCTGCACCTTACGCTCAGGTTTGTTACTTGTGCTGCTCTTTTCATCTATGTAAAAAATGCGTCAAGATCTTTCAAATGGTATAACACGTTCAGGAGCTCCTAGACTTGAGACAGCAACGCCCAACTGGACCACAACTCGTTCAAGAAATAAGGAAACAAGCTGATGATGTATGAACTTCATGTCTCACTTGTAAAGAAAAATACCTAAAACACTTTTTTCTTCATAAACCTAACATTTTTGCACTGTTTTCAGGCAAGATCAACCACAATCTCCATGCCTTACCGAGTCCAACGCATAGAAGACATCGTGAAACAGATTGAATCCGGAGATTTGAAGCTCAGAGTCCGAGTTCTTGAGGTGATTCTCTCTTCTGAAATATATTTGAGAAATCTGTCTCTGAATAGCTGTCTGGGCACAATAGATTCTTCTTGCAACTTTGGCTCGTTTCTGGACGTTGTTCTGACACAATAAGTAATTCTTCTCAGTCGGAGAGAGCAGCTCGAAAAGCAACCGTACTGCAAATGGCAACTATTTACACAGTCTGTGGAGGCACCTTCTTGAATCTTGGTGTCGCATTCATCAATCAAGGCAGTGAAGCTATAGCAAACGGCTCTTTCGTCGCTGCAGTGATCTCCCGACAACCAAAAGACCTCTATTTTTGTTTTCTCAACACTTCATATTATTCATCAATTCTATGATGAGTTCTTGTCTTTATATATGCTTCCTTGAAATGTAGGTGTTTTTCTCACTCTGCTCATCACATCCATGCAAAGGGTGAAAAAGCTTGACAAATTTGAGAAAATGATATGATATTTGATTCTTGTGTACAAATTCATTGTAAAGTAAAAACTTCACATTTCAAGATATACATACATATATTTTTATAGATATTCTTAGATTGATACAAAGAGATAAATAGTTGTGATGGATGATAATTTACCAACATTCAATGGAGTTGTTATTTAAATTGTTAATTTTTGTAGTATAAGTTTTCATAGTTGGAGGAATGGAAATGAGTATTTTCCTTTTAAGTCAGCTACTCAAAGTCACTATTCTTGGACATGTTGGATTCGAAACAAGAGCGTGAGAATTCCACGTCAATTAAATATGAGGATGCTTGGATTACATCTTTGTTTCAAATCTGTTAGTTTTTACCATTTGAGCTAAACTCGTGTTGGCAAAAATATAATGTGGACTATATCTTTACATTATGTTAGTTGTGGTGGTAGGAATTCGGCTTGTTATGTTGCCCCTAAATTTCTTCTAATAAATTTGACAGAAAATTAGAAAGTACGTATTAAAGAGATGGAAAGAGTGGGGGAATCATCTTTAGAAACCAAAATTATCATGGTATTGATATTATAAAGTTAGTCCCAAAACCGTATTTGGATATCTCAAATTAATTAGATACAACATAGAATGATGATTTGTTAAGTGCAGTCTGCAATGTGTGAAGTGGAATTGTTTGTTAGTCATCCAATTATTTTCGCAAAAGTCAGAATAGAACGGTGAGACTTTGTTAATGTACGTAGAGGTAGGATTCGGTAATACCAAAAAATCGAGCCTAACTAAATCGCAATATAAATTTGGTTCGGTTACTTTTTGGTTTGTTGGGTTCAATTTTTATTTTAAATTTTAAATTTTAAATTTTTTGATATTTCGGTTAAGTTTCGATTTTGAAATGAAAATGCTGGGTAATCAAAAATTAAACTGAATTATAAAGATATATATAATTCTAATTATGTACATATTTATTTTTGTAGTTATAAATCATCTGTAATATTTATTTATATTTTAAAATTTATTTGTGCTTTATAATTTATATGTTTTATAATTTAGAATCCATTTACTGGTACTTTCATATGTTTGATAGATATGTTTATTTAGAAACTAAGGTTCATAAAATCAAACCAAAAATTTTCATTTTATTAAGTTTGATTTCTAGATTTTACGGTTTGATTTTAATTTTGATTTCTTATAATACAAACTTTGGTTAATTGTGTTCGGTTCGATAACCATGCTTGCCCCTAAATGCTCTTTACGTTTCTTAAATCCAAATTGGCATATATATATATATATATATATATATATATATATATATATATATATAGGAATGGTTTTGTGAGAATGAAAATAAATATAAGAAATAGGAATAGATATTTAAGTCTAGCATATCTTTCATATTTGTGTAACATAATCGTAATTATTATGTTGCACATGTTAGTTTAGCACATCTTTCATTACAACGTAGCGCAAGAAGTGTTCTAGTGCAAGTGAGAATCCGCCGTAGCCTACAAAACATAAAACTGTAGCACAACTGAAATTAAATCTCAATCATTGATCCAGCGAATCAAAGGCTCATATTCATTCACATTTCCTACCAAATTATCATTTTTTACCTGATCCATCTCATATATATATATATATATATATAGGGTTGGGTTCCCGTAGTACCCGGTCCCCAGATAGTATGTAGACTCAATTTAGACCACACATTTTGAACACAGGGCCACACCACAAGCTAACACGTGGCAGTTCATTTTCATTTTAATTTTCGCAAGGGGCATAATGGGAGAAACAAATCAGCCTTATTCTCCTCCTTGACGGCAGCGGACGACACCGGAGATGAAGATTGCAGCGCCGGCGGTGACGGCGGCAACACCGACTAACAACAACAACAAGATACACAAAAAACTACAGACAACAGATTTTGAAAGAAAGAAAAAGAAGAAAAAAATTTGAGGAACAAAATTGATGGATTTTGAGAAAAAATAGAAGATGAATTTGATAGATGATTGAAGAATCGAGAAAGATGGTGGTTATGACTGTGGTTCACGACGAATTCACCGATAATCAGTGAAAGAGACGAAGGAATTGTTAGAGAATGATGGATGAGAGATTTGGTGTCGAAAACCATAAAAATGTATTGAACAAAACATGAAACTGCATTGAACAAAACATAAAAATGCATGTTCCTACGAAACAGAAACATGCATTTAACTTAGCACGTTCATGCATTGATCAAAACATGTCCATGCATTTAACAAAACATGTTCATGCATTTAACAAAACGTAAAAATGTAGGTCAACGAGCGCGCGAACGAGCGCCGGAGCGACGCGCGAGCAAGAGCACACGCTGGGTGTGCCCGCGAGCTAGGCGCGAGCTTCAAATCACATGCATTATTCGGTTCAACTGCATGCATATTTTGTTCATTTGAATGCATTATCCAGTTCAACTAAATGCATTGTTTGTTTTTCGCAATCACATAATAAATCAAATTACTAATCTACCCTTAGTGAAGCGAAAATCAGCGAAATTAAGCTTAAAAAGTTCGAAAAATCCTGAATCATAGGATCTATGAGATGAGTGGATGAGATTGAGTACTATATACTATCTCGGGCCGGGTACTATTTGATCCTCCTCATATATATTTGTGGTACTATTTGATCCTCCTCAATATATATATATGAGGATCAAATAGTACCCGGGCCTGAGATAATATGTAGTACTCAATCTCATCCATCCATTCTATTAATCGTGTGGCTGAGATTCGCGCCTAATTTTTAAAGTTTTTACACGTTAATTTGTGGTAGTAAGGGTAGATTAGTAATTTGATTTGTTATGTGATTTCGAAAATTAACCATGCATATAGTTGAACTGAACTATGCATTCAAATGAACACAAAAATGCATTCACTTGAACACAAACATGCATATGAGTTTCAATTCATGTCAGAACGCTCTCAGTAGCGCTATGCTGCAAGCGGCATCGGCATTGCTTCACGCACCCAACGCCGGTTGGATGCGATGCAGTGTTATGTTGTTTTAAATGCAGTATTTAGTTGTTTTAAATGCAGTGACATGTTATTTCATATGCATTATTTTTGTTTTGTTGTGGCTCTTCCCAAACCTAGCGCCGACGTGCACCCAACGCCCCTACCCAACATCAGAGCCCACCCAGCGTCCCTACCCAACGTTGGAGTGCACCCAGCGTCCCTACCAAGCGTCGACGCGCACCCAACGCCGGTTGTGTGCGATGCATTGTTATGTTATTTTAAATACATTGTTATGTTATTCTGTATGTATTGTTATGTTATTCTGTATGTATTATCTGTGTTTTGTGATGCCTCTCCCAAAACTCAGCGCCCGCCGAGACCCCCACGCTTGCGGACTCCCCTACCCAGCGCCGACCCCACCGAGCGAAAAATGAGTTGCCACGTGTCAAATTTTGGTGCATCCACGTGTTCAAAATGTGTGATCTAGATTGAGATTACATACTATCTGGGACTGGTACTACGGAATCCATATATATATATATATATATATATATATATATATATATATATATATATATATATATATATATATATATATAATTTTGGATCATGTGAGAATGCAAATTTTGGTGAGAAATAGGAATAAATCATAGTCCTTCATCATAATAAATTGATGGTCTAGATTAGATATTTATGTGATGTCTTAATAACTGGATATGCTACGTTTTTAATATACAAGAAAAATTAAGAGGTTAGATTAGTAATATTATTTTTATGGGATTTGATTTTTTCATTTTTTGTGGGATTTCATATCTTAGATAGATATTATTGTTTCAAATGTTTATCTTTTTATCGTATTTATTTCGTTGCACTGGTAATATAATTTCGTTGCGTTGCCAATTGATTTCGTTGCATCGGTAATGCAATGTTAATTCATCGTTTAAGTTTGTTAGTATCTGCAATAATAAAGTTATGCAAAGTAAATATTAAGATTGTACTACATAACCTGTTTATGTGTGCTACAAATACATTTCGTAAAATAATACTAAATTGTTTTGCAACACACTGATGCAATGTTAGTTACTATATGTGCTACATATTACACAATATGTGCAACAAAAATAAGCGTCATATTACGGTATGTGAAAGATTTGGAGAGAGAACATTTTTTTGTGTCAGATTTACCCTCACCCGATTTTAGACGAATAAAAGGGTGATGATGTCATCAATCATGTTTAAAATGAAACATGAAATTTGGAACGTTGATTACATATTAATTAATGATTATGATTTATTCTTATTTCTTATACATAATAGCATTCTCACCATAACCACTATATATATATATATATATAGATGAGTTATAATACAAACCCCCTTAAAATAAGAAATAAGAATTCATGTCCATCATCTATTTTTCATTAATCAATGATTCAAGATTAAGTTATCAAAATCCCTATAATTAAAGGACAATTATTTTCGTAATATTCTATAATTACCATTATAGTCTAATTTGATTTAATCACAACCATTCATCTACAAAAATCAATGGTGAAAATTTGGTTCTCATTTCTTATTTTTGAATATGTTATAGAGAGAGGGAGAGAGAGAGAGAGACAGAGAGAGAGAAAGAGAGAGGGGGGAGAGATCAAATAGTATCCGAGCCTGAGGTAGTATGTAATACTCAATATCATCCACTTATCTCATAGATCATATGATGGATATTTTTTCGGACTTCTTAAGCCTAATTTCGTTGATTTCGCTACATTAAGTGTAGATTAGTAATTTGATTTGCTATTTGATTGCGAAAAATAAATCATGCATTTAGTTGAACTGATTTATGCATTCAAATAAATAAAAAAATACATGCAGTTGATCACAATAATGCATGTAGGTTGGAAGCGCGAGTCTAGCGTGTGCTCGTGCTCGCGAGTCGCCTCGACACGCGCTCACGCGCCCCTTAGCGCTCGTTGGCCGAAAATGCATTTTTACGTTTTGTTAAATACATGAACAATTTTTGTTAAATGTATGAACATGTTTTATTAAATGCATGAACGTGTTTTGTTAAATGCATGTTTGTGTTTCGTGTGAACATGCAGTTTTATGTTTTATTAAGTACAGTTTTATAGTTTTCAACAACAAATCTCTCATCCATCATTCTCCGCCAATTATGTCGCATCTTTCTCCGATTACCGACAAAAATTGTTCGTGTATGTTGCTGCTGCCGCCACCGCCATCGTCCGCTATCGTTTCCATCGTCGCCGTCGTCCGTTGCCGCCAATAAGAAGAAAAAGAAAGACTGATTTGATTTCTTCTCATTTTATCCCTTGTGAAAATCAAAAAGAAAAAGGCGCAAGCGTGTCGACGTGGTGCGACCACATGATCACAATGTGTGGTCTAGATTGAGTATTAAATACTATATATAGGGTTGGGTGCTCTAGTACCCAGTCCCTATATTGTATGTAGTACTCAATCTAGATTACACATTGTGACCATGTAGATAACATAGACAAACGACACGTGACATATTATTTTTTTATTTTTTATTCACTTAGGGAAAACACAGTAATTTTCTTCTTCTTTTTCATCTCTGCAATTGCTACCGTTCACCAGAGAAGAATAAGAAGCTGACAGCAACGATGACACAGTGGAAGCGGTCGCGGTGGTCATGACAGTGACGGTCGCGATGGCAGATGGCTACTTGAAATTACAAAAAAATCATTGATTAGTTGCCTGAAATTGAAGGAAAATAAAGACAATTTTGAGAGGAGATTGAGGTATCGAGAGAGATGGTGGCTATGGTGGTGTTTATGGCGAAGTTAATCAGAAATCGGAGTAGGAGACGATGGTTTATGGTGGAGTTTTTCCAAAATCAGATAGAGAGGTGAATCGGATAAGGAGGCGACGAGATGATGTCATCTACGAAGAATATGCATATTAATATACATAAACCTGCATTAAAGCATATGCATAATAATATGTAGACATGCATATTAAAAAAAAAACATGCATACGACTAAACATAAACATGCATAGAACAAAACACAATCCTGCATGCTTTAAAACAAAAATTATCATTTTTGATATCTTTTTCTCTCTTCTCCAATATGCACAAAAACTTTTCTTGTTAATCATTTACTTTCTTTGTTATTGATCATTTGCTTTCTTTCGAATTAGAAACTAGAATTAATTGATCTAAACTAGAGAAGAAATTATGGATAAATCAATATCACATGTATTTTTGTGTTCAACATTATGCAGTTTCTTATTCAAGTATATGGAGTTTTTTGTTTTAAAACATACATGGTTCGTTTTTCTGTATCACATAACAAAATGAAATTTTGCAGTTTGTATTCAACAAAATGCAGTTTTATGTATAACAATATGCATTTTTGTGTTCAATTGTAGGCAATTTTCTGTTTAATTACATGCATGATTTGATTTTCTGGATTACATAACAGATCAAATTACTAATCTATCCTTACTATAGCGAAATCGACGAAAATAAGCTTAAAAAATTCAAAAAAAATCTCCAACATAGAATCTATGAGATAAATGGATGAGATTGGGTACTACATACTACCTCAGCCTTGGGTACAATATGATCCCCCATCTTTCTCCATCTCTCTCTCTCTCTATATATATATATATATATGAATTGGTTCATGTATATAGAATTCTTAATCTATATAAAATGAGAATAAATTAATGGTCCTTGGGTGTATGGGGGGAGAGAGAAGAAATACACTAGTTAAGGCAAGTTTTAAAATATAATTTTCTCAAGACTGGACTATTTACTGTGGCAATAGCTGTCAGTTCAGGACTGATCTTAGTATTGTTGTTCAGTTCAAATAAGGGGAGTCTTGTTCAGAGTGATATCCATTTAGCAAATATACTGACTGTTGAGATATCTAGTTAGTTGGACTTATAACTGATGTACTTGCGGAATGTGGTGGTTATGCTTTTACATTTACTGAAAACTCAAACTGGTGAAAAACACTTTGTCAAATATTGGCTTTATCGGGCCACATAACTTCAATATCAAACCGACATCGATAGAGTGTTTCAAAATAGTATAGTGTTCCGTGTGATGTGTTAGATTTGTTTACTAAAAACAGAATGGTTGAGCTTGTATACAATGTTTTCTATTACCACTATTTTGATCTCATATCTGAATTATTTACTTGATTGTATTTGTTGTCTATTATCTCATACAAAAGTTAGATCATACAGTATGTAGAAGATCACAGAAGTCTGTACGATTGGTCAAACTAGTTGAGATATAAAAATGATCACAACTTAGATAATTTGAGGACGAATTATTGGTATAAGCCGTAATATAGATAAGAAGTAACTTGACATTGTTGCTTATCTATGCTGATACGCTTTGACGTATTGATGGATCATAGTGAAATGTGTTATTCTATCTTACCGTCATGAAGAACCTAGATCTCAATGACTTTACGTTGATCTAAATTTTGATAATGTTTTAGGTGAGTATGAGTTACTGACCATAACTTTGACTTGTTATGGGTGAGGGTTACATGAGATAACTCAATATTCTCTGCATCTTGGGTGGTGACAGTGCTTATATGTCATGATGATTACATGTATCGAGTCACCGTATTCGTTTAGAATGATGACGTCCCCTTAAAGAGCTCAAAATATTTATTGTACTAAACCCTGCAGGTTGAGTTAACTCAAATATAATGATTAGGTTGAGTGATATTACTTAAGGAATTAAAGAAATTAATTATTTTAAGCAGTCAGAGTACTATCAATAATTAATGGACGTGCAATATCTTAAATATGAGGATTCATAAGTTTAAGTGCAATCCCGACTCAACTTCGATAATAAAGACATAGGTCAATATTTATTCTCTAGTGGAATGAATAGATGTTTATAGTCTAAACATAAGATAAACATAAATTAATTTATTTTAGGTACATCTTTATTTATTGTATTTGATCCCTAAGCTGACCTACCAAAGATTGTTGCCAAGAGATTTTTGGTCATGTCTAGTGCAGTCCCACTAGGAGTGTGTTTTAATTATTATATTATTTATTTAATACATTTCCTAGTCTAAATAAATATTATACGATATTAAAAGATATTAAGATTAATTATTCTAGAATTGAATTATTTTCAAAGAAGAAGATAATTATTGTATTTATTGGATGTGTCATACTCCTATCACATTAGGATTCTAGGGAGAGCACTATAAATACATGGTAGAAGAAAATTAGTATCATTCTCAGCCAATCAGTGATTTTTGAAAATCACAGTGCAGAGGGCAAAAATTTGGTGTTCTCCATAGATTTCTCTCACTCAGCATTGGAGATCAGATATCTTAGACACAGTCTGATGGAGTCCGAGGTCCGTTTGATATTGTGGGCCATGTTTTTAATTATTTTTGCAGCCCATTTAGATGTTAGATTAAATAGTTTCCTAGTTTAATTAGGTCTCTTCTATTAGTTAGTTTCCTACTTTGATAAGGACTCCTTATTTTATAAGGATTAGATTTCATTTTTCAGCCTATATAAAGGCTTGTAAGCATACGAAAATATTCAGGTTTTGATTTACCAATATATGTGAGTTTTATTCTCTCTTAATTAGCTCTTCGAATTTCTTGAGATTTGTTAAGTAATTCATTTATTGACGTATTAATGAGACTTTCATCCCTCGTTTGTGTATCATTCATCGTCCCTGAGTTGCTGCGTCAATTTCACATTGGGGTATACGCGACATACTGACCTATATAACTTCTTGGGTTAGATTTAGAGGTTTTGGGATATTCCATCTTGTTCGTTCTTCTGCTCGCGTGTCGTTAGATCCTTCATACCAGCGAGGATCGTATCATTTGGTATTAGAGCAGCGAGAGAACATCTTTCATACGAGGTGTCATTTCAAAGATAAGGTGTGGAGCGTGATCATCAATGGTGGGAGTTATACCAATGCTGCTAGCATGACCATGGTTGAGAAGTTAGGGCTACCATTAGTGAAGCATCACAAGCCATATCAGTTGCAGTGGCTGAATGATAGTGGCATTGTCAAGGTGACGATGCAAGTGAAGATTCCATTTCGCATTGGAAAGTATGCGGATGAAGTTCTTTGTGATGTGATTCCGATGCAGGCGAGCCATATTCTATTGGGACGACCGTGGCAGTTTGATAGAAGAGTGAAGCATGATGGCTTTACGAACAAATACTTATTCGAGTTCAATCAAAAGAAGGTGTCACTTGTTTCTCTTACTCCAAAACAAGTTTATGAGGATCAAGTGATGTTGCGAAAGGAGTCGAAGTTGGTGAAGTCGGTTGGGCAAAGTGATGGAAGTAAGGAGAATGGAGTAATCCAAAAGTCTTGTCTTGCGAGAGCTAGTGATTTGAAGTGGGTGGTGAATAATGAGAAGTCATCGGTTGAACTAATATACAAGGAGAATTTGAGTCCGTTTGATATAGGTGACGTCTTAGATTTGAGGACAAATCCTTCTCAAGAGGAGAGGAATGATGGAGTCCGAGGTCCGTTTGATATTGTGGGCCACGTTTTTAATTATTTTCGTAACCCATTTAGATGTTAGATTAAATAGTTTCCTAGTTTAATTAGGTCTCTTCTATTAGTTAGTTTCCTACTTTGATAAGGACTCATTATTTGATAAGGACTCATTATTTGATAAGGATTAGACTTCATTTTTGAGCCTATATAAAGACTTGTAAGCATATGAAAATATTCAGCTTTTGATTTACCAATATATGTGAGTTTTATTCTCCCTTCATTAGCTCTTCGAATTTCTTGAGATTTGTCAAGTAATTCATTTATCGACGTATCAACGAGACTTTCATCCCTCGTTTGTGTGTCATTCATCATCCCTGAGTTGTTGCGTCAATTTCACGTTAGGGGTATAGGCGACATACCGACCTATATCACTTCTTGGGTTAGATTCAGAGATTTTGGGATACTCCATCTTGTTCGCTCTTCCATTCGAGTGTCGTTAGATCCTTCATACCAGCGAGGATCGTATCACAGTCCAGAAGATTAAAGCTGGAGTTAGCCATTGATCAGATTTCCTAGAAAGTCACAGATAAATACGAGAAAACTCCTATGTGCTGAGAAGGTCAAGGAGCTCATGAAGACTGCTAGCAACTAGCGAAGGAATATATTTTTCATGTCTCAGCAGCTAACCGAGCCTATGTCCCGATTCACGAATATTTTCTTGAATTATGAAGGCGCAATAGACTACCGGAACTCAGTCTCAACTGAGTTGCAAATTAAGCTGGACCAAGTATTGTCCAAAGTCAAAAACCTAATCAAGGACTTGGACATTAAGCTGAATAAATAAAGTATAGCATATGAAGCCATCATGGTCACAGTCTGTGCTGAAATGCTTTAGATGATGGAGCATGCTTTCACTACTGAATTTTCTAGGAAGATCTTACTGCCTTTCAGGTCATCCGGACTGATCTAGTTGAAGTCCGAGGCAACCTCTGACCTCTTCTTCAACTGTTAACTTCATAATAACAGCTCTCGAGCAACAAGTACAATTTATGACTGATCAATTAGCCACCACAACTGTAGCCCAGGCTCGCCAAATTAAAAGGTTGGATCAGCTTGATCAGACAACGTTCGAGCTGAGCACCAACATAAGTGATATCTCTATCTACCTTAATACTTTTATTGATGATGTCAAAAATGGGAAAGAGATGGTGAAGAAGAGAAGAATGAGTCACGAAGAAGGAAATGAGACTGAAGCTGGTGAATGAGATGTTGGATTTGTATCTTGAAAGCGAGATGGTTGAGCTTGTATATAATGTTTTCTGTTACTACTATTACAATCTTATATCTTAATTATTTACTTGATTGCATATGTATGTCCTTTTATCTCATATATAAGTTAGATCATACAGTGTATAGAAGATCACAGAAGTCTGTATGATTGGTTAAGCTTAATGAGATATAAAAATGATCATAGCTGAGACAACTTGAGAACGAGTTGTCGGTATAGGCTGCAATATAGATAAGAAGTTACTTGACTTGGTTGATTGTCTATGATGGTAAGTATCTGACGTCTTGATGGATCATAGTGAGATGAGATCTTCTATCTGACCGTCGTGAAGAACCTAGACCTCGGTGACTTTACATTGATCTAAACCTCGATAAGGTTTTAGGTGAGTATGAGTTGTTGACCATCACTTTGACTTGTTATGGGTGATGGTTACATAAGATAACCCAATATTCTCCGCATCTTGGGTGATGACAGTGCTTGTATGTCATGCTAGTTACCTGTATCGAGTTACTGTATTCATTTAGGATAATGATATCCCCTTAAGGAACTCAAAAGATTCATTGTACTAAACCCTGCAGGTTGAGTTAGGTCAAGTACAATTATAAGGTTGAGTGGTACTACTTAAGGAATTAAAGAGTTTAATTATTTTAAGTAGTGATAATGCTATAAATAATTAGTGGACGTGGGATATCTTAAATACGAGGATTCGTAAGTCTAAGTGCAAGCCCGACTCAACTTCGGTAATAAAGGGGCAAGTCAACATTTATTCTCTAGTGGAATGAATAAATCCTTATGAATTAATTTATGTTGTGGGCTAAGCATAAGATAATTAATTCATTTTAGGCCTATCTTTATTCCTTGCATTTGATCACTGGACTGGCCCATCAAGGCCTTTGTTGCTGGAATCTTCGTCTCCCTCACTAGTAGAGTCCCACTATGACTCTGTTCTGATTCTCCTATATCTAGATAGATTTTATCTGATATCATTAGATATCAAATGGTATTATTATATATATGGTTTATCTGAAAAGATATGATTGTATTTATTAGATATGCAGCGATCCCATCCTAATAAGATTGTAGGGTTGCATTATAAATACAAGGTGAGAGAAAATCAGAAATAACTATTCCAATAATTGAGATTTTCGAAAATCTCAAAGTTGAGGAAGAAGGCGAATTTTTGTAATATTCTCCATAGATTGCTCTCACTCAGCATTGGAGTTTTGGCAAACAAGATACAATCCAGAAGATCAAAGTATGAGTCTTGATCATTCTTTATCTGAGAAATTCACAGGTAAACATGAGTAAACACCAACGTGTTGCAATTAATTATATAGGTGCATACTAGATATATAATCAATTTATGGTGAATTAAACATCCAAGATAGATCCTCGGGAGAGGGTAAAATCAGATTTCCCTACATGAGATGCTGTGGCGACGCAGAATGGCTACGGTCATAGCTCTTTGAGACAATAGAAAAGCAGATCTTCTTGAATGAAGAACAAAAGTGGTAGCTGACCCCGCTAGAAGAAAACGCTCAAACATTCCAATGCGTAAAGAAATTGGCCCTTCTTCTTCTACTGCTGCTCCTGCCCAGACTGAACAGACTGAAGAACTACTCGAAGCTTTCTTTGTTAGCGCACCGATAGAATTTCTGTGTGGCCAAAGGAACATTAACTCCTGGTGGTCTTAGAAAGCGAGAGAAGCTTAGAGACTACTGACCGATGTTGAGCGCGCCTATGCAGCTGAACGCAAAAGGAATGAAGAGTGTATGAGATTCTACGAAAATATAGTTGTTGAGGATACGAAGGAGATGAGGGAGCGGATTAGGAAAAATTATCTCACAGACATGAAGAGGTGAGATACGAGGAGGAAGAGGCAGTCAGATGTAGTTGACATGCGCCATGTTGATAAATGGGTGTCTGGGTACCTAAATGACGAGTGAGAGGAGTTGAAAGATTATTTTGTGGAGTGGTACTACTAATGGATGGATTTTCCTGAAGACCAAGAAGTAGCCACTGTTGTCTTCCACATCTACCTCCAAGAATACCACGATGAGGTTTTCATCATGAACATCGTCAATATGGTGCATCAGAATGGAGCAAACATCTTAGCGCCAACGAAGAGGACATATCCGGCTCCCAAGCAAGGGAATTTTTGATAGAGAATTAATAGAAGCCGAAGCTCACCAAGCTATATTGACTCTGCAAATGGATCTGGTAAGCCAGCCTAATGATTTCAAAGCTCTGCTCGAACATTTTTTTGCCAAGTATGGGAAACAAACTAATGAAGAGAAGTCGATGAAGAGAATAAACTGATCAATACCTGAGTTGTAATAGATATGTATAGATTTGTTGACACTGAAGATAAAACTGATGTAATTTCTAACCTCAGCAACTGAACATATATATAAACTGATCCAGTTCACCATGACGACAATAACTCTTTGTCCAATCTCTATACTTGCTTTAAACCTTATTATACAGAACTGGGCTTTGTTTGCAGATAATGATGATCCTCAGTAAGGAGGAACCAAACCTTTCTGGTGAAACTAGTTCTCTCAATTTACTAGTCTGTTTTTAATATATTAGATA
Organism: Salvia rosmarinus; assembly: GCA_036937905.1. Lineage (NCBI taxonomy): Eukaryota > Viridiplantae > Streptophyta > Magnoliopsida > Lamiales > Lamiaceae > Salvia > Salvia rosmarinus. The sequence goes on from CM072817.1 coordinate 35,742,797, forward strand.
GCTTTTGGCATCATCAAAAAGGGGAAAATTATTGGAAAATCCTGTCTTAACTTAGTGTTTTGATTAGATTCCAAAATCTACCTGATGATTGCCATGTTGATATAACATAGTGTTGTTCACAGGTTAAGTAGCGAGCTATTTATGTTTACAGGTTTCAGCAGAAGAAATATCAAGAACATCAAGGAGTTCAAGCGATCTTGAAGTCATCATGCGATAGAAGTATCGATGTCGATTGCTCTTGAAGTTTGAAGACCGGCGAAGTCGGAAGATTGAAATCAAGGCGAAGACTTCGAGCTATTGAGACGAATAAGTCATAAAATGACTAAGTGTCATACGAGCAGAATAGAAGACGAAACTGATGGAGATCTACGTCAAAGTTAAAGTTTCTACTGACGACTCGAAGTCGCCATATTGAAAAAAGACGGAGTCCAGGCTACTGAAAGAACATAGAGCTGACTCTACTAATGACACTTGAAGTCAACGTATTGAAGAAACACGGAGTCAACCCTACTGAAGAAATACATAAAAATTTAAACCTTGGGGGTTTGACTTTCAACTTGTCAGATAAAATTTGTAGAAGATCCTAACAAGTCAGAATTACTTTTCAGAAGTGCAGACCTCTATTGTACAATGTTGCAGACACGGAAGATGATGTACGAAGATTCAAACGTGAAGAATTCAAACGAAAAATAGAATGAATGTTATTGGTATTTCCTCCAATGACACTATTCATCACAACTTCTATAAATATCAACGAGATCCAACTTTTGAAGGTTATTGAAATAACGCTAAGCAATAAAATACTCAAAGCATTCAAAGTTCATATCTACAAGAGCATTCGAACAACGTATTTCAAAGAAGAGAATTCTCATTGTTATCAGTAAATCCTAAAAGCTCGTATATATTTATTTGCTCATGATTTCAGTATACATTCTCTTAGAGTCTAAATATTGTAATACCCCGCATTCCTGTAGCATAGATTAGCTCCTGATTAAGAGCTTATGAGAAGGGCATTGCATCCTTAAGAAAGAGTTGTTTAAGATAGAAGCTTTTATGTTAAGCTTCGAGTCGACAAGATAGAATTTGAGATAGATTCGAGATAGAACCTAAGATAAGATTCTTAGGTCTTGTAAAAAATAAGAAGACTTAGATTTCAAGAGCTTTGAGATTCTAAGTATATGTTTATAGAAGTTTTGAACCCAAAGTCTTGATTTCAACGTTTTTGCTCTTTGTTACATATGTTCGCCGTATAAACCCTAATCGTCGTCAGAATACCTAAAATGGTTTTTGAGGACAAAAATATTTTTACAATCAAAGTTTGATGTTTATAATATGTTATTTGATTTTTAAAAGAGAATTTCAAGCAAAGAACATTTTATTAGAAATTGAGTTTTGAAATCGGAATGGTACGGATTAATAGTATGTATTTATAAATTTAGTATTATTTATAGAAAAGTGTACATTTTATAACTTTCTAGAACATGATTATTCTTCATGTTTTACAGAAAAGGAAAAATGGAGAAAGCTTGAGAAAATTCTAGATTAGTGATGAATAATCACTTATTAAAGATAAAGAAAAAGAAAATATAAAATTTGTGGATAAGTATATATATGTATTACTATTCATTTTCTTCATTTTTCTCCTATATTTTCGTGCCTCACACACACTACACACACTAAAATTTTTGAAATTTCATGCTCCAATTTTTTCAAGATCCAACCGTTGGATTTTCGATCCGTCTTCGTATTCAGGTATAATTTCATCCTTAGAACACATCTACGGTGTGAAAAATTTAAAAACATGAACTTTGGGCATGCTATGATTTTCGGTCATATGATGAAGTATGAAGGGAGATGTTTTCGTTCGATTATTTCTTGATATTATGTTAGATTGATCGTCGATGAGTTGTTTAACGTTGAAATTTTGAGCATATGTCCATTCTTTAAATTTTGATGATTTTCGAAAGTTTTGAGGACCTTGATCTTGAATTTATGATGTTTATATGCTTAATATTCCTTCATATATGTGTTGATGAGTTGATATAAACATGTTTTGAGCAAGAACAACGTTTGAAATCAAACCTATGCAAAAACCTTAAGTTGGCCGAATCCTATAGCTTTTCTAATGTTGGATTTTTTATTTTATTTGATCATTTTGAGTTCATATTTGGATTCTATGATATGAATAAAGCTTAAAATGATTTATTCGGATTTTTCGGCCGACGTATTCAAAAGTTGAAAAATTTTAGTTTGTCGGCAAAAATGGGTTTTCAAAGTTAAAGCTTTAATCTTTGGGTTTTGATGATAGATTAGTGAGATCTGATGATAGTTGAGCATGCATAGAAGTTCGTTGGTGTTAGATGACGCCTCACGCGATTTTTGACGTCGGACATAAGCTATGTCTTAAGGGGTTGTTAGGTTTTTGGCTAAGATTAGATGGTTTAAGCTTGTTGTTGAGTTTTCTATGCTCGTTTAGACATATGAGACTTCGTGATGTCTTGTTATATGTAAGATGTTAGAGGATGCAATGATCCGAATGTTTATAGACCATAGCGTTTTATGTATCGAGAAGATATAGTCGTATCGACGACTTAGTAAAGAGTTATTTCGTGTTTGGTTCTTGATAGGATTATACGCCGCTTTATGTCGATTAAAGGACCAAGAAGAAGAAGAAAAAGTGAAAGATAAAAGTACAGTCCCGAGTGATTTGTCGTAGAGTGGGTATAAATATTTTCTAAAATGATATGTTATGCTTTATATATTTTCAAAATGATATGAAATGCATTTATTTGCAAAGTTTCAAAGTTGACTGACTTGCCTGTTTTGAGCATGAGCATGAGCACGATGCATTTACCTATCCACGGAAAAGAAAGAAAGAAAAGAAAGAAAGAAAGAAAGAAAGAAAAAAAAAAAAGAAAGAAAAAAAAGAAATAAAGTATGAATGAAAGAATGTACCGACGTCGGGTATGATATGGACCTTCGGGTCAAGGTGTGTTTGAGAAGGAGGCCTACTTCTCAACACAAAGAAAGAATCTGTGGATATGGGAAGAGAAAGTTATCGACCAACATGAGAACATGCATATGCATATTTTTATGATGCTATGAAATGAAAGCAAGTAAGTGTTTATTATGATGATGCATGCACGGGTTATTTCACTAAAAACCCTGTGTATTGCAATGTTATGGCAATTCAATCTTATGGCTCTAAGAGCAATGTTTTATGTTTTCGGCGTATACCCACTGAGTGTATTTTTGCACTCACGCCCTGCATGTATTTCTAAACGTGCAGGTTGAAATCGAGAGGATGCTGGAATCGAATGTTGTGCAAATGACCTTCTCTAAATGTTGATGATAATATTTTATTGTTGATGTTGTTCATTTGATGTTAACATGTTTCGTTGCTCAGAGAGTTATGTCATCATACATAATTCTCAACCACACTTCTCGTTGCCGAACTTTGGTCTTCATTTGCTTTGGAGTGTTGCTAATCTTGATGATAATCTTTATTTTGTTGATATGATCTCGACATTGTCGTTATAATGTCGACTTGATTCTGAGAACATGGATTTATTGAAATGTCTCTGCGATCAAGGATTTACTTAGTTCATAAATGTTTTGTTAGAGCCAATAAGGTTTATATCAAGTCTTGGAACATTGTTAAACCATGCTTTGAAATGTCAATAAGTTATAAATGTTGTAAAAGTTAGTTTGAAGATGTACATTCTTGATATTGGTTATTCCTTTGTGATTATCCGTCCTCAGCCGTTGTTTTTCTACATTTGATCCTTTATTATGGATTGAGGACCTAGAATCATCCTTTGTTAGACTCCATTCTACCTCTTTGGACCATAAACGTTTGATTTCTTCTTGATGAAAGTTGGTATCATATCTTTCTCTTGATAAATATTTGGTCACAATTGTTGTTATTGATTACCAGATTTCTTTCTTAACCCACGTCACGGCCTAACTACCGGCCTAATTATTTGGTTAAGTAGTCGAGCTGTGATAAAATTAACTTGTAATATTTTACGTCTAGAACATATTGAGTTGTTGCTTGTAGCAGCTCAATCCTGAGTTGGAAAAACCCCTCTACCCAAAACTTGTAAAAGTGGAAATAGAAGTTTGGGCAATTAACAACAAATTATTCGTTACTGAAAGCTTGATTTTTCTTGCATATGTAAACAAGAAAGTTGGACGATTGCAAGTGAGCAATCAGTAGTTTCTTAGCACTAGGAAATGTAGAAAGATATGACAAGTAAATCGGGGTACAAATCAGGTGAACTTATGTACTATATTTTCTCTTGCACCTGCAAGCAAGACTTAATCCCAAGTAGTGGATTTATCAGTCTGTGGACGTAGGAGTTGATCTCTCTGAACCACATAAAAATTAGTGTGTTATTTACTTTCAGTGTTTTAGACTTCATGTTATTAAACTGAACATCACTCATCACACTCACCATAACATGAACTGTGTTGGATTTGCATACTAAAAGCAGATTGGTTGAACTTGTATATAATATTTCCTGTTATCACTATCCCGATCTCCTATTTGAATTGTTTACTTGATTGGATATGTTGTCCAATTATCTTATACAAAAGTTAGATCATACAATATGTAGAAGATCACAAAAGTATGTACGATTGGTCAAGATAGTTGAGATTTAAAAAAGATCACAGTTGAGACAACTTGAGGACAAATTGTTGGTATAAGCTGAAGTACAGATAAAAAGTAACTTGACTTGGTTGCTTGTTTATGCTGGTACATCTTGACGTATTAATGGATTACAGTGAGATGAGTTCTTCTATCTGACCTTCTTGAATAACATAAATCTCTATGACTTAATGTTGATGTAAATATCGATAAGTATGGGTGAGAAAAAAAATCAAAAAAAAAAAATAGTTGAACCGAACCAAACCGAAATATCAAATTTGGTTCGGTTAATTCGGTTAAAACCATTTTAAAATTTGGTAATTCGATTCGGTTCGAAATTTTTTAACGAATAACCGAAGACCGAATTATATATATATATAGGGGTTAGATCCGGTGAGAACTCATCTTTTGAGAACTTGAGAACCATGCATAAGATGTTGAAGATGATGCACAAAATAAGTATAAAGTTGTGCATAACGAAAACTTTCTAAAATTGTTGCACAACAAAATAATTTTAGAAAGTTTTCGTTATGCACAACTTTATACCGCTTTGTGCATCATCTTCAACGTCTTATCCATGGTTCGCAGAGTTCGCAAAAAGATGTGGTTCTCATTTGATCCATCGCCTATATATACATCTTTTGCGAACTCTACGAACCATGCATAAGGCGTTGAAGATGATGCACAAAACGGTATAAAGTTGTGCATAACGAAAACTTTCTAAAATTATTTTGTTGTGCAACAATTTTAGAAAGTTTTCATTATGCACAACTTTATCTTTTTGTGCATCATCTTCAACATCTTATGCATGGTTCTCAAGTTCTCAAAAAGATGAGTTCTCATGAATCCAACCCCTATATATATATATATATATATATATATATATATATGAGGGATCAAATAGTACCCGAGCCCCAAATAGTATGTAGTACTCAATCTCATCCATCCATCCTATTAATCGTGTGGCTGAGATTCGCGCCTGATTTTTAAAAGTTTTACATGTTAATTTATGGTAGTAAGGGTAGATTAGTAATTTGATTTGTTATGTGATTTCGAAAATAAACCATGCATATAGTTGAACTGAACTATGCATTCAAATGAACACAAAAATGCATTCACTTGAACACAAACATGCATATGAGTTTCAATTTTAATGCATGTTGAAACGACTCAACGCCGTCGCAGACATCAGCGCCCTTTCGCGTGCACCAGCCTTCGTTCGCACCCACCCAGCGCCCGCTCGCGCACACCCAGCGCCTGCTCGCACGCACCCAGTGCCGGTTGGGTGCGATGCATTGTTATGTTATTTTAAATGCAGTATTTTGTTGTTTTAAACGCAGTGTTATGTTATTTCATATGCATTATTTATATTTTGTTGTGGCGTTTCCCAAACCCAGCGCCGACGTGCACCCAGCGTCCCTATCCAGCTTCGGCGCATACCCAGCGTCCCTACCCAGTGTCGGTGTGCACTCAGCGCCTCTACCCAGCGTCGGCACACACTCTGCGCCGGTTGGGTGCGATGCATTGTCATGTTATTTTGAATGCAGTGTCATGTTATTAAGAATGCAGCGCCCCAAACCCAGCGCCCGTGGATACCCAACGCTCGCGGACTCTCTCTACAAGACCCGGGGCACCCGGTGCCAGTGGACCTTCCCATTTGCCCCGAGCAAAAATGGGCTTCCACGTGTCAAATTTTGATGCGTCCACGTGTTTAAAATGTGTGGTCTAGATTGGATACTATATACTATCGGGGATCGGATACTACGGAACCCAACCCTATATATATATATATATATATATATATATATATATATATATATATATTATTTATTTAGAATTATAATTTTAATATATCAATATCATATTCATTTCTCTCTCCTTTTATATCAATATATAATATCTATAAAATGTAATATTATTTATTTGTTATATAATAGTACTAATTATTTTTTGCAAAATATTTTGTATCTATAGCATATAAACATATATATATATATATACATATCAATATAGAATATTATTTATTTATTTTGAAAATTATATTTTTTTGTTCAAAAAATCGGTTTAACCAAAATAACCAAAATATATTTCTGTTATTTCGGTTCGGTTACAAAATAAAATTCGATTCAGTTCGGTTATTGTTTTTGAAAAAATTCGGTTAGTTCGGTTCGATTAATTTTCATCCGAAACCGATCAAATAACCGAATACTCACCACTATCGATAAGGTTTTAGATGAGTATGAGTTACTGACCATCACTTTGACTTGTTATAGCGAGAGTTGCATGTGAATCATGGGATAACCCAATATTCTTCACATCTTTGATGGTGATAGTGCTTGTATGTCATGTTAGTTATCTGTATCGAGTTACCGTAGTTGTTTAGGATGGTGACGTCCCCTTAAGGAGCTCAAAAGGTTTGTTGTACTAAACAATGCATGTTGAGTTAGCTCAAGTACATAATAAGGTTGAGTGGTACTACTTAAAGAATTATTAAAGAGATTAATTATTTTAATCAGTCAGAATACTGTAAATAATTAATGGACGTAGATTTCTTAAATACGAGGATTTATAAGTACAAGTTTGATTCAATTTCAATTATAAAGGAGTATGTCAACATTTATTCTCTAATAGAATGAATAAATGTTTATGAATTAATTATGTTATTGGCTGAACATAAGATAATTAATTTTGGGATTGTGCTATGATTATTATATTGTTTACTTAATACATCTCCTATTTTAGATAAATATTATCTGAAATCAAAATATATTAAGAGAGAATTATTCTAGAAATGAATTATCTTTAGGGGAAAAGGATAATTATTGTATTTATGAGATAAGCCAGAGTCCTATCACATTAGAATTATATGGATAGCACTATAAATACATGGTAGGAGAAAATTAGTATCATCCTCATAATACCTGTGATTTTTGAAAATCATAAGAATCAGAAAGGGGACAATTTTTTTGAGTTTTCAAAGATTATTCTCACTCGGTATTGGAGATCAGACATCTGGGATATAGTCTGAAAGATCAAAGATGAAGTCAGTCATTGATCAGATTTATCATAAATTCACAGGTAAATACGAGACCTATATGTTACAACTAATTATATATGAGCATGCTATGAATATAATCAATGTATGAATAATTAAACATCCAAGATAGATCATCGGGAGCACGGATAAATCATATTTCCCATCAAACTGTTCAAACCTTCAACGAGTAAGCACTTTGCTACTGAAGACAAAGCCAATACTGACTAAGCCAAGTTCTGACTAAGTATATTTTCAGTAAATGTAAAACTTAACCACCACCACTTCAACACTAATATTAGTTATCAGTCATACTGATTAGCTACTAAAACAGTCAACAGGATAGCTAGCTGATTCACTCAGAACAAGACTTTCCGAACTTGAACTGATCCGCAGTATTGACTTCAATATTGAATTGTCATCAGTATCTGACACCTACTGACTTCAGTAGGACGTCAAATATTTTGTTAAAAGAAAAAAGTTTTAATTCTCGTTAACTAGTATTCCCCCCCTCCCCCACAATACACTAGTATGATCTTTAATGGATCATGAAACCTTATTATCGTATCTGATCTAACTCAACTTGCAGGGTTTACTACGGTAAACCTTTTAACCTCCTTAAGGGGACGTCATCATCCTAAATGGATATGATTATTTGATACGGATAACCCGCATGACATACAAACACTGCCACTATCTAAGATACGAAGAATATTGGATTATCTCATGTAACATTCACTCATAACAAGTCAAAGTGATGGTCAGTAACTCATAGTTATCCGAAACCTCATCGAGTTCTTCTCGATGGTTAGATAAAATGACTCATCTCACTGTGATCCATCAATACGTCAAGACGTACCAGTATAAACAAACAACTAAGTTAAGTTACTTCTTATCTATACTGCAGCTTATGGCAATAATTCATCTTCAAATTGTCTCAGTTATAATCCATTTTATATCTCAATTAACTTAATCAATCATACAGATTTCTGCGATCTTCTATACACTATATGATTTAACTTTTGCATAAGATAATGAGACAACATATGCAATCAAATAAACAATTCAAATAGGAGATCGAAATGGTATAACAACATACATTGTATACAAGCTCAATCAATTTGCTTTCAATATATAAATTCAACAGTTATTATACTACGAATTATTGATTAACAATGTTGTCTTTTACCATAATTTAATAATGCATTAGCTTTATACGTAAAGTGTAACAGCTTTTAGGTTTTTATGAGAAAAATAGATTTCATATATATATATATATATATATATATATATATATATGTGTGTGTGTGTGTGTGTGTGTGTGCGCATGCACGCATAATTTTAAAAGATATACGATAAATAGATAATTAGTTAAATAATTTCAACCTTTGGGTGTAAGCGTATTAAAGTTTGGTTTAGCGACCCGGTCATGACTTCATATATGAAGTCAATAAAAGCCTTCTTGCTTAACATTGTTTTCACATTTTCATTTTATTCACACTAGTAATATCAAAATTTGGCTACAATTTTCTCTCCCAAAGAGAGACCGAGAGATTTAGAGTTATTAGTCCGGCGGTAGCATAGTCAACACTTCACCGGGAAGATCATTGTAAATTCTCGGTTTAAGTCTAACATTGTAAGTAGCAATTTTCGAGATATTTATCCCGGTATAGAGGAATGGATAATATTATTATATTTTAATCTTATATTCAGTTAAGGATTCTTCTTATCACCTATCTATTTATAATCCTACGCCACATTTGTCACGACCCGACTATTTAATCACTTAATTAACTAGAGAATTAGGTTTTCAAACAAACGGACAGCATAACATTTGTAAATGGGTAAACCAACCTGCACTCAGAAAGTTTCCAACAACAGCCATATTCACAAACAAGAACACAACTTCGAAAATACATACATAAAGACTTTTGAACTATTTACAAGGTTTATCATAAGTATGGTTTTACGTTTTCAAGGTATCAGCGGAAGACTAATGAATGTCATGTATGAAGACATGACACTCAGTTACAATAGTTCGCAGTAAGAAAAATAAAATAACTATTCAGCTCAGTTCCAGGCAACACCTCTTCCATGCTCAACCTGCATCATAAAACACTTATTGGGTGTGAGTACTAGAAGTACTCAGTCGGTAAATGCTAATATAAATTTTTAAAACTTATGATTTCGTTTAAGAAGCATTTCTTTCAAATAACTTTTAGGAAAACAGTGGTTTGGTTATTCATAAGAAACATTTATTGTCATAACATATCACCACACTTTACTTTGAAACATACCGGCATCACATACCCGAGTTGGTCCCGAAGGATTACAACTACGGTCATACCCTATCTACGTTATTCGGTAAAGGGAAGTATGCCTCCTCCCCAGTACCATGGCCGGCCTACATGTTCAAGCTCACAGCCATCTATCTGTGCACAGTACACAACAATTTCCTACCGTAGATAGGTAAATTGCCGTCATACCCACAATGTGGTAAAACATTCATTTTAACATTCTCATCATGTGGTGATTGAAAGTAATTTCAAGATAAACAAGTTCAAGCATAACAGAAATTTGTTTGCTTAAAATAACTTTGAGAGGCATTACCCACCTGAATACGTTCAATCCAATAAGTTCGGTTCTTCGTTCTTTACTTCCCGATTCCCTCTGCTTGATCCTTGCTAAGAGTGTTTATCCCTTAATTCTACCCTTGATTATGGATTAAAATTGAAAATTAAAATTTTGTGTGTGTTGGTGTGTGAAGTGCCGAAAATGAGGGGGTTTTGGGAGGTTGAAGATGATTTATTCTATGTATTCTAATTCTAGAAGCTTAATTTAAATTTAATGTGCATGTATTTAAAATTTCAAGATAATTATTCACTAATTTCAATAACCTTATATTTGCACCTCCAAATTTGCTAAGTTCCATACTTTATGTTAATTAAATTAATAGAATTCTATCTTTGATAATTTATAAAGTATAATACAACTTATATTCATAATTTAATTTAGATTCATATAGTATAATTTAAATCATTTCATATATTAAAATTCAACTAATTATTTAATTGCTTCCTAAATTTCAAAAATTACACCAAGTAATTCTTTTATCACTAATTATTATTAAGACAAATTTATTCAAGACACTTAATATCTTAAATAATATTTTATCTCATTTTATAAGAAAAATAACATGCAAAAATAATTAATGCATTTCATAGCATAATTTCTAATTAATAGCATTTTTCATGCAAACATAGATTAATAAACACATAATTCCCATTTTATCACACATAACTCATTTTTAATAAATCTCTACATTTTCCAATCTCATATGTTCAAATCTTAAATTAATTGGATTCATGCCGATTAATATTTCATATATTGAATTATATAAATTCTTAGGGCTTAAATAACTTTTAAGCCCTTAATTATACCTGATTAAGCTTTAATAATTACTATAAGATTTTCGGGCTACTACATTCCCTCCCCCTTAAAGAAATTTCGTCCCCGAAATTTTGTACCTTATTAAATACGTCAGGGTACTTCTCTCTCATTTGATCTTCCAGTTCTCATGTCACTTCTTCTGGACCATGATGTTTTCATTGAACTTTTACTAAAGGAATAACTTTATTCCTTAACTTCTGTTCTTTTCGGTCCAGAATACATTCAGGTTCTTCCTCATAGCTTAAATCGGCATCAAGAACTCTTTGGTCGTAACGAAGAATATGTTGTGCGTCATAAACATACTTTCTGAGCTGAGATACGTGAAAAACATCGTGTACGTTAGCGAAGTTTGGAGGCAACGCTAACCTATAAGCTACAGGCCCGATCCGTTCCAATATCTCGTAAGGTCCAAGAAATCTGGGTTTAAGTTTCCCTTTTATTCCAAAACGATGAACTCCTTTGGTTGGAGAAACTTTGAGAAAAACTTTGTCCCCTAGCTCAAATTTCAATTCTGTACGACGATTGTCAGCGTAGGATTTTTGTCGGTCTTGAGCTTCTTTCATTCTTTGTCTTATCATCGTACAAGTTGGACCATTTCTTGATTGCTTAGGGCGAGAATCTTTCGTTCTCCCACTTCATCCCAATCTGATGAGGTGATCTGCATTTCTTGCCATAAAGTGCTTCGTAGGGAGCCATGCCGATTGTAGTTTGATAACTGTTATTGTAAGCAAATTCGATCAATGGTAGAACTTGTTCCCATTGATCTCCTCGATCGAGCACCACTGTTCGGAGCATATCTTCTAGCGTCTGAATTGTTCTCGCGGTTTGACCATCTGTTTGGGGATGAAAAGCGGTACTAAAATTTAATCGAGTACCCAATTCTTTTTGAAAAGTAGTCCAAAACCGAGAGGTAAACTTAGCATCACGATCCGAAGTAATTGAGATCGGCACTCCATGTAGACGAACAATTTCCCGAACATAAATCTGTGCCAACTTATCCGCTCCATACGTTATTGGAATTGGAATGAAATGGGCACTCTTAGTTAAACGATCAATGATTACCCATATGGCAGTATTCCCTCGTCTAGACTTGGGTAATCCAACTACGAAATCCATTACAATGTGATCCCACTTCCATTCTGGAACTTCAAGAGGCTGTAACTTTCCATATGGTCTTTGATGCAAAGCTTTTACTTGTTGACATGCTAAGCATCTTTCAACGTAAGATGCAATATCTTGTTTCATCCTTGTCCACACAAACTTCTGTTTGAGATCCTGATACATCTTTGTGTTTCCAGGATGTGCAGCATATGGAACATTATGAGCTTCACTCATAATTTCATCTTTTAATTTGTTGTCATTGGGTACACAAATTCGATTGCCGAACATAATTGCATTATCCCCTGCTTCGTGATATTCCGGAAGATTTCCTATTCTGATTTTAGCTCGTAATGCTTCGAGTTGATCGTCTCGTCTTTGCGCTTCAATTATTCGAGCTCTCAAGTGCGGAAGCACCACTGTTTGCAACAATTCCTTGTATATTACGAGGGGTATCTGAACTCGACTTCATCCTTTCAAACTCTTTTAGAAATTCTTCTTGATTTGTAAAAAGAATTCCTAATTTTTCCTGATTTTTCCTGCTCAAAGCGTCAGCAACGACATTAGCTTTTCTCGGGTGATATTTGATTTCGCAATCATAATCTTTGACCAGCTCGAGCCATCTTCGTTGCCGCATATTCAAATCTTTTTGTTCAAAGAAATACTTTAAACTTTTGTGATCCGTGAAAATCTCACACCTTGATCCGTATAAATAATGTCTCCAAATTTTCAATGCGTGGACCACCGATGCGAGTTCCAGATCATGAGTGGGATAATTGTGTTCGTGAATCTTCAATTGTCGTGAAGCATATGCGACGACTTTCCCTTCTTTCATTAGAACGCATCCTATCTCATTTCTCGACGCATCCGTATATATGGTATAATCTTTCTCTGGATTGGGTATTATTAGAATATGAGCGTTGGTCAGTCTTTCTTTGAGTTCTTGGAAACTATCTTCGCATTCCAGGGTCCATCGAAATTTTACCCCTTTCTTCAACAATTGCGTCATTGTCTTAGCAATTTTGGAAAATCCTTCGATGAATCTTCTATAATACCCGGCTAATCCGAGAAAACTACGAATCTCATTCGGAGTCGTAGGTGATTTCCACTCTTGTACCGCTTGGACCTTAGCAGGATCCGCCTTAATTCCTTCAGCTGAAACTATATGCCCCAGGAAATTCACTTCTTTTAGCCAGAAGTCGCACTTGCTAAACTTAGCATATAATCTCTGCGTCCTCAACTTTTCCAACACAATTCGCAAGTGTACCTCGTGTTCTTGTTCACTCTTTGAATAAATCAGAATATCATCGATAAATACTAGCACAAATTTATCGAGATATTCATGGAATACACGGTTCATGAGGTCCATGAACACAGCCGGAGTATTGGTTAGTCCAAACGGCATCACTACAAATTCGTAGTGTCCGTATCGGGTCCTAAAAGCGGTTTTCGGTATATCCTCGGGTTTTATCTTCACTTGATGGTAACCCGATCTCAGATCAATTTTTGAAAATACCCTTGCTCCTTTCAATTGGACGAACAAATCATCAATTCGAGGAAGCGGATACTTGTTCTTCAACGTCACCTTGTTTAATTCTCGGTAATCGATGCACATCCTTAAGGTGTCGTCCTTCTTTTTGACAAACAACACTGGCGCTCCCTGTTTGGTATGATTTTGTGATGATTTTTGGTAGTGTTTTACATGACAATTTTAGTGGTTTGTCATATTTACGCCGTTGGTTTGAGTCATATTTATCGATTCGGACTCACTTCGTGTGTTTCGATGGTTTGCAGAAAAGCGGCATAAAATAGGATGAATTGGATCTTCCAAGGATCAGATACTATTTAAGAGCATCGCGATAGGAATTCATAGGGGAAAACATATCGTAATTCGGAATTTGGACGAGGGAGAACGGATCATTTCTTTAAAGTCGTGTATGTGCGCTCCGCGTGCCCGCTCGCGCACCGATGCTGAACACTTTTAATGATTCTCATGAATAATGGAGAAGGAATCAAGGATTTTGTCATTCATAAGAAGTAAATTACGTCTCGACAGGAGTTCATAGGCGCAAATGGATCGTAATTCGGAGTTGAGCAGTGAGAAAGCGAGCAAACACCGCAGTCGGCGCGCAGCGCGTGCTGAGCGCGCGTCCAGCATGCGAGCGCCCAAGCGCGTTCCTCTCCTTTTCAAGCCCAACGGCGTGGGCACTACCAGCGTCCCCGCCACACAGCAGCGCCGCTTCCCACCATGCCTCGCCCGTCGCCCGCTGGCCCTCCAACCGGCGCGCGCATTCTCGTAGAAGTTCTCCAGCGCCAGCGGAGCCCAACCGGCGTTGGCGTGTTTTGAACGCTCCTCCGTCCGGCGCTTGGCTCCGTCCGGCGCAGCTCCGTCCGGCGCTGGCTGCTGCGACTCTTCCTCCAGTAGCTCTTGGCGTCCGGCGCCGTGATCCGTCCGTGGCCGGGCGTAATTCTCTTGCTAAATCATCTGAAACATACGCCAAAACCGGAGCCTCCTTTTATTTTCTTGAGTTTTCTTCTTCCTTGGGGCGCCTCTCCCATGGTTTTCTTTCTTCAAGCAATTCTTCCATTCCTTTTTTCATTTAAGATCTTAGAACTTAGATTGAAGAAGTTTAATTCCATCCATTTCAATTGTAAGTTAATTTCTTCTTTGATTTCTACTCTTGAGCCTTTTTAGTTTTAATTCCATTGTTGACTTATATGCTTTTATTTATTGCTTTGGAGTAGATTAATGTTGGTATTGATTTTATTATGCTTGTTGGATATTTAATCTTTGCATCAATTTATCATTCATGCTTGTTGTTGGATTTAGGATATCAACTAGGGATTGACAATCCCTAGTCTAGATTTATCCTTTCATAGTTCAACTAGGGATTGACAACCCCTGGTTTAGATTTAACGCTTTATTAGTTTAGCTTGGGATTGACGACCCCAAGCTTAGAATTGCCATTTATTTTCCGCATTTTAATTTTCGTATGTTCCAAAAACCCTCGTTGGTATTAGAGTGTTTAGGATTTAATGCTTTTTGTGTGCGACACAAACAATTGCCTGATTAAGTTTTCCTTGAGGCAGTGGGGTTACCTTACCTACTATAACACCTCGTGCGATTGCGAGTGAATTTGAGTGTGTTTTATCTCGATCAATTTTGGCGCCGTTCTTGGAAAACTTTAGGCGTATTGTTTGTGTTGTTTATTTTCGTGTTTCTTTTTGTTCTTTTGTTATTTTCTCCCACAGTGCGTGTGATCTTGTTTTTGTTGTTGGTGTCTCATAATGCGGGGTTATCAGCGATGCGAATATAGTCGACCCGGTTGGGGAGAAAGTCCGTTATATTAGCAAATTCTTCTCCGAAGAAGGGCCCAATTTGATTTTACGAGGAATACCCGTTGGGCTTGAGCATCAAGCCTACGATCCCTACCGAGCAACAAGCCATAATCCATATTGGGATCAACCACCTCCACCGTACTATGAGGATCGAGCCTCCAATCCCTACGGGAACAACCGCCTCCGCGGCGACTATGAGGATCAATCCTACAATGCCTCTTTGGGAGCAACCACATCCTCCACCTCAATATGAGTACCCACAACAACCACCTCCACCTCGGTACTATACCCGCAGCCACCTCCACCTCAAATGCCGACTTGGGATGATAAGTTCGTCAAAAAGTTGGATCTTGCGACACCAAAATCGGCGCTTGCAAGCAAAATTAGAAATGATGTCCGAGAAGCTAGGCGAGTTGCTGCAACAAGATGCGATAGGGAGCCTCAAGCTCACCTTATGAGGCTCGAGCGACCACCGACCATCGAGTTCGCCATTGGATGATAGAGGCGCAACTCTTGAGCATTTAGAGGAACAAATGGGACCGATTCTTCGCTAAGTATGTTGAGTATCAATGGCAACTTGCAATGAGGAACTTCAAACCAATCCGGTCAGTCCGGTGGTCCTTGTTCTAGAAAGTGACCCAATTATTGAGAATGGGGTGGGAGAGATATCGGCGAGTTCTTGCAGCGGAGAAGGTGGAAAATGAGGAAGAATGGGAATGTGAGGATGAGAAGCGGGATCGAGCCACGAGGAAGTGGTTACTGAGGTCGGTGACGAGGAAGAGTGGGCACTCGAAGTTGATGACATGCCAAACCCACTCGGAGGTGAAGAGCTACCCAAACACTTGGAGGAGGATGAATAAAGGTCAAAGGTTGAGGTAGTTTCTATAATTTGTCAACATCTTAATTTACCAGTATTGTCTTTGTAGGAGTTGAAGTTATCTATTTTACTTTGGAAAATAGGATGTTTGATTTGAACTTAATTGATGTATTACTTGCTTTCTTTACTGTCCTCTGTGCTTATACGGTTGCTACTGATGCTCTGGCTGAGATGGTATTTCTGCAGGTGAAGGACTATGGATAGTCCGTTGTTGACCGGAATACGTCGTGCTCACGACGTTAAATTGAGTACTACGTGGGAGTTGACCCACGGTTTTGTTTTTTCTTTTCTTTTTCTTTGTTTCTCTTTTATTTGGTTTGTTGTTTTGTTTTGTTTTCTTTTTGTTTTGTTTTGTTTCTTTTGGTTTTGTTTGGTGCGGGGTTTGGCGTTATTTATTCTTGAGATGCGGGACAATGTAAGCAGTGTGGTGAAACCGTGATGCTCCAACTCAGTAACACACACTAAATGCATTGTCGGGAAGTATCATCCTCATGGTCGATTTGAGCTTTTAATTTCTTGAGCATTGGGGACGATGCTTTCGGAATTATGTGTGGGGATGAGTATTCATTTTTGTGTGCGTACCTTATCCATTTGTATGCTGTGTCTTTGTGCTTAATTTGATCTCTTGAAATCAAGTATTGTATATCACG
The DNA here is from genome assembly GCA_036937905.1 of Salvia rosmarinus. NCBI lineage: Eukaryota > Viridiplantae > Streptophyta > Magnoliopsida > Lamiales > Lamiaceae > Salvia > Salvia rosmarinus. The sequence continues at coordinate 35,759,896 of CM072817.1, forward strand.
AGTAAGTTAGGATTTTGATTTATGCAATTGAACTACGTGGTATTGATTGGATCTTGATGTGATTAGTTTCGTGTTGATATGTGATTAGAGTGCGATGTGAATTAGCGAGATTGTGTGGATTGATTATAAATCGGTGGTTATTGGCGTGATTTTTCGGCTAATGTCGGGGTAGTGTTAACATTGTGGTTGCCTATATACTTGTTTCAATCTATATAAAAATGAAAAATTTTATATAAAAAAAGAGAAAAAAATTGAGATTGTTGAAATGGAGGATGGAATTCTGTCCCTCTTTCTCGAAAATTGAGAAATGGACATGGGAAACCACGATAGGAGACTCGAGTTCATCGAGAAGTTCACCTATCGAACATTGTTCCAAAATCTGTTAATACTTTCTTTGGGTGCTAAATGGAAACTTGTTGCTAAAGGTGACCACTTTAGTTAATTCATCCTTGGCGGAGAGTTGGGTCTTTGCAAAAATAACTTGCTTGGTTGTTTGATATTTTCACGATCTTAGATTTGTTTCACGTTGTCTTTGATTATGTATTCAACATGTTTTGGGGAATTGCAAAAGAGATTCGATTGATTAGAATAAGAGTGATGTTGCATGGGTTATTTTTCTATTCTTATTAGTATAGACTTTGCTTGAGGACAAGCAAATGGATAAGTGTGGGGGAGTTGTTTGGTATGATTTTGTTATGATTTTTGGTAGTGTTTTACATGACAATTTTAGTGGTTTTTCCTATTTACGCCGTTGGTTTGAGTCATATTTATCGATTCGGACTCACTTCGTGTGTTTCGATGTTTTGCAGAAAAATGGCATAAAACAGGATGAATTGGATCTGCCAAGGATCAGATATTATTGAAGAGCATCGCGATAGGAATTCATAGGCGAAAGCGGATCGTAATTCGGATTTTGGACGAGGGAGAACGGATCATTTCTTTAAAGTCGTGTATGTGCACTCCGCGTGCCCGCTCGCGCACCGGCGCTGAACACTTTCAATAATTCTCATGAATAATGAAGAAGGAATCAAGGATTTTGTCCTTTATAAGAAGTAAATTACGTCTCGACAGGAGTTCATAGGCGCAAACGGATCGTAATTCGGAGTTCGTACGAGTGAGAAACAAGCAAAACACGAAGTCGCGCGACGCAAGCGTACGGAAAGCGCGTCCGGCGCTGCGAGCGCCCAAACGCGCGTTTCCCTCTCCTTTTCAAGCCCAACCGGCGCTGGGCACTACCCAGCGTCCCCCCAGCGCCACAGCAGCGCCCGCTTCCCACCATGCCTCGCCCCGTCGCCCGCTGGCCCTCCAACCGACGCTGCGCGTTCTCCAGCGCGAGTTCTCCAGCGCCCGCTGGAGCCCAACCGGCGTTGCGCGCGTTTTCAGAAACGCTCCTCCGTCCGGCGCTTGGCTCCGTCCGGCTGGCTGCTGCAACTCTTCCTCCGGTAGCTCTTGGCGTCCGGCGCCGCGATCCGTCCGGCGGGCGTGAATTCTGCTATAAATCTGTAAACGCACGCCAAAACCGGAGCCTCCTTTTATTTTTCTTGATTTTTTCTTCTTCCTTGGGGCGCCTCTCCATGGTTTTCTTTCTTCAAGCAATTCTTCCATTCCTTTTGTCGTTTAAGATCTTAGAACTTAGATTGAAGAAGTTTAATTCCATCCATTTCAATTGTAAGTTAATTTCTTCTCGGATTTCTACTCTTGAGCATTTTAGTTTTAATTCCATTGTTGATTTATATGCTTTTATTTATTGCTTTGGAGTAGATTAATGTTGGTATTGATTTTATTATGCTTGTTGGATATTTAATCTTTGCATCAATTTATCATTCATGCTTGTTGTTGGATTTAGGATATCAACTAGGGATTGACAACCCCTGGTTTAGATTTAACGCTTTATTAGTTTAGCTTGGGATTGACGACCCCAAGGTTAGTATTTCCGTTTATTTTCCGCATTTTAATTTTCGTATGTTCCAAAAACCCTCGTTGGTATTAGAGTGTTTAGGATTTACTGCTTTTTGTGTGCGACACAAACAATTGCCCTGTTAAGTTTTCCTTGAGAGACGACTGGGGTTACCTTACCCTACTATAACACCTCGTACGATTGCGAGTGAATTTGAGTGTGTTTTTAGCTCGATCACTCCCCAGGGTGACGCGCTTGGTCGAATAAATCCTAAGTCCAAAAGTTCTTGTAATTGAACTTTCAACTCTTGCAGTTCGCCCGAGCCATTCGATCTGGCGCTTTAGAGATTGGTCTTGATCACGGTTCTAGATCGATCACAAAATCAATTGTCGATCTGGCGGTACACCGGGTAATTTCTCTGGATATACATCTGGATATTCCCGAACAACTGGCACATCGTCAATATTTTTATCCTTCTTGTTTTCCTTGCTTAAGCATACAAGATAAGCATGATTTTTGTTACATTTTAACAATCTTTTTGCCTTTAAAGGCGATATTATAGGCACCCTTCTTTTCTTTCATCGATCCGTAAAAGCAAGTGGGTTACATTCACAGTGGTTGAAATGCGATTTCGTTGTTCACAGCGAATCGTTCTGTAAATTCTCCGTTAACCAATCCATACCTAAGATAATATCACGTCCACATGCATAGGCGTAATGATTGACTTTCAGCGAAGTGATCTAACTCGAATTCTATGTTAGTACATATTCGATCAACTCTCGTCGCCCACTCTTTGGAGTCATCACTTTAAAACCTACTTGGTTTGTTCTCACGGGAAGTTGAGATTATCTACACATGCGGTAGAAATAAAGGAATGCGATGCTCCGTGTCAAACAAAACTATAACGGTACACCTTTTAATTGGGCCATACATTAGATTTCCCGATACTCTTTTACGGTTGTTTACATTTGATGCATATACTGCTTTGGTGTTGAGGTTGAATTTGTAGAGATTGGGACGGTGCTGCGAGCTCAGTTTCCGGAATTGTAGTCACTGTGGTGGAGGAGTTGATAGCGGGGTGGTTGTGAGTACCGGTCATTGCTTTCACCGTTTGGGCAGTCGATAAGGTTTCACTCTTTCTCCTCTTCGGCCACATTACATGCAGTAGAGACGAGGCGAAGCAAAGTGGCGGTGTCCACGAATAACAGGTGTTACTATCGCTTCTATATAAATCGAAATGTGGACGGTTGCACTGGGAACACATGGGTGGCCTTATCTGATTCGGAGAAGAAAATATACGCTTGATTGTCGGCGGTCGGAATGATCTTGACGCCATTGGTCCCTGCCTTTGAAACGGTCTTTTATTCGGATTTCCTCTGTTTTCCCATTTCTTTTTTCCTTTATATCTTTGTTCCATTTGAAAGGATTTTGATGGAACAACACCTTGTGGTACACCAATATTTGATTCAGTAGCAGCTTTCTCCGCTTGTATCTCCATTTCCATATCTAACGCGCGATTAAGAGTTTCCGCGTAAGACAGGGGTGGTTGAGCAGCCAAAATAATTCTAATTTCGAGGCCGTAATCTGGCGAAACATCTCGACCATCTTTTCATCAGTTTCCACCTTGTATGGTGCATATCGAGATAATGTGCAGAATTCTCGATCGTACTCAGCCACGCTTCTATTTCCTTGCTTCAAATTCATGAATTCAATTTCCTTTTGTTTCCGATAGCTTCGCGGAATAAACTTGGCGTCTGATTCTTCCTTAAACTATTCCCAAGTGATGTTCGTCATTTGTTGCGGGTGAGAGTTTTACATCGGCTTCCCTTTGAAGTCTGCGGGTCCTTTCATAAGAAAGTTTATACACAGCAAGCATTCTTGATCATTTCATTCCAAAAACTTAAAGATTCTCTCCACAGTCCGTACCCATTCCTCTGCTTCGGCGGGACTACTAGCCCCTGTGAAGTTAGGTGGGTTCTGTTTAAGAAAAAGTTCTGCAATTTTTCTGTTCGGGGGAGAGGGTTCACGATCATGAAGGTTTTGTTCAGGAATGTTTTGGGGAGTGGTTTGACTTGCTCTTTCTTCCATGTTCTGGTTTCGTCTTCGAGGAGGCATTTCGCTTCAAAAGAAATTTATTATTTCTACAACAGTAAATAAAGTATCAAGCAAAGGAAGGCGATTTTAACATGCAACAAGATATAATCATCAACAGAAGGTAAAAACATAACCATTTAATCATATCAAGGATAACAAAATAGTTTATAATTTACAAGAAAATTGCCTCATTGAGGACTTTTACACATAGGTTAGTTTCATAGTTACAGGCTGGTAGTTCCGCCTACTATCCTAATTAGTTAAACTACTTTCATTCAACTATCGCATTCTCTCCGGGCTCTTCTTCTTCTTCGGGGAACATGAGTGGGATCAGCAATTTGGATTAGCAGACTCTCCCGACAAGAGAAGGGATGGATCCGACAACGAAGACATTTCATTAATAGACAAAGATTGTAAATTAGAATTGCCAACGGAAGCTTGTTGATTAAACTCCTGTTCTACCTCAGTGGAAGACATTATCGATGGAATTTCAGGAAGAGGGGAATAGGGTGGTGAAGGAGTTTTTTAGTGCAAATGGTTGGTCGAATAAGTCTAGATCATCAAGGTCCTTTGAGGTCCAGTGGAAGCAGTATCATCATCATCACAATACTCATATTTGGGGCTAGTTTAACAAGCTCGTGAGATTCGAGTTTAATTTTTCGACTTTGTGGATCTAATATGTCTAACAAAATTTGATGAACAATAGGGATAAAATAATCAAAGGAATGGTAAGGAATGAGTGGAGGATTTTCCCCGTCTGTATTGGTCTTTAAGGATTCTTATGAACTTCTTAAGATTACCGATAATTCTAAGCTCCATGTCGGGATGCACGTACTCAAAAGCTATCTCGGATGCCCGTCCCTCGATCGGGAGGTAAAGCTTGCACCAGTTGGAGCAGACCCGTGAGCTCGGTCCTCCACACTTTAGAACCGATCGCCACATGACCTTGTAATGATGAAGGAAGAGCGCATGCCACATTACGGTCTCGTTCAGTAGCGTAAAATTTGTTAATATCTCCTAAGCCCAGCGGTCTATAAGCAGCGTTCTTTCGGCGGTAGATTTTGTCCTTACCGTCCTATAATCAAATATCACTTCTATACTAGTTAGCAATAACATAATTTCTTTCGAGAAACCATATGCATACTACATCATAAGATTCATCATAATCACATTTTATTCACATATGCAACATTCCCATCTTACATTACCTTATTGGTGAAGAGATGAGGTTTGGAACAACGAGCTTTTACCAATGACTCAAGGTTTACAAGAAAGGTTGGCTCAAAGAAAGAAAATTCACGGGATCAAAGCGAACAAATGCTCGATACCACTCATCACGACCGACTATTTAATAACAATTAACTAAACAATCAAGCCGTGACGGGATTACTTAACGATAATCTTTCAATAAAACAAATGATTTAGAAATTAGGTTTTCAAACAAGCGAATGACATAACATTTGTAAATGGGTAAACCAACACACTTTCGAAAGTTTCCAACAATGACCATATTCACAAACAAGAACCTGACTTCAAAATACATACATAAAGACTTTTGAACTATTTACAAGGTTTATCATAAGTATGGTTTTACGTTAACAAGGTATCAGCGGAAGACTAATGAATGTCATGTATGAAGGCATGTCACTCGATTACAATAGTTCGCGCGAAGAAAAACAAAATAACTATTACTCGGTTCGAGCCACTTTCTTCCATGCTCGACTGCGTCGTAAAACACTTATTGGGTGTGGTACTAGAAGTACTCGATGTGTAAATGCTAATATAAATTTTTTAAAACTTATGATTTCGTTCGAAGCATTTCTTTCAAATAACTTTTAGGAAAGCGATGGTTTGGTTATTCATAAGAAACATTTATTGTCATAACATATCACCACACTTTACTTTGAAACATCTGGCATCACATACCGAGTTGGTCAGAAGGATTACAACTACGGTCATACCCTATCTACGTTATTAGGTAAGGGAAGTAGGCCTCCTCACGATTGCCATGGCGGCCTACATATGCAAGCTCACGACCATCTACCGTGCGCGATGCATAAAATTTCCTACCGTAGATAGGTAAATTGCCGTCATACCCACAATGTGGTAAAACATTCATTTAACATTCTCATCATGTGGTGATTGAAAGTAATTTCAAGATAAACAAGTTCAAGCATAACGAAATTTGTTTGCTTAAAATAACTTTGAGAGGCATTACCCGCTGAATCGTTCAATCAATAAGTTCGGTTCTTCGTTCTTTCTTCCGATTCCTCTGCTTGATCCTTGCTAAGAGTGTTTATCCATAATTCTACCCTTGATTATGGATTAAAATTGAAAATTAAAATTTTGTGTGTGTTGGTGTGTGAAGTGCGAAAATGAGGGGTTTTGGGGGTTGAAGATGATTTATTCTATGTATTCTAATTCAGAAGCTTAATTTAAATTTAATGTGCATGTATTTAAAATTTCAAGATAATTATTCACTAATTTCAATAACCTTATATTTGCACCTCCAAATTTGCTAAGTTCCATACTTTATGTTAATTAAATTAATAGAATTCTATCTTTGATAATTTATAAAGTATAATACAACTTATATTCACAATTTAATTTAGATTCATATAGTATAATTTAAATCATTTCATATATTAAAATTCAACTAATTATTTAATTGCTTCCTAAATTTCAAAAATTACACCAAGTAATTCTTTTATCACTAATTATTAATAAAACAAATTTATTCAAGACACTTAATATCTTAAATAATATTTTATCTCATTTTATAAGAAAATAACATGCAAAATAATTAATGCATTTCATAGCATAATTTCTAATTAATAGCATTTTCATGCAAACATACGTTAATAAACACATAATTCCCATTTTATCACACATAACTCATTTTAATAAATCTCTACATTTTCCAATCTCATATGTTCAAATCTTAAATTATTTGGATTCATCTTGATTAATATTTCATATATTGAATTATATAAATTCTTAGGGCTTAAATGGTTTTTAAGCCCTTAATTATACCTGATTAAGCTTTAATAATTACTATAAGATTTTCGGGCTACTACAACATTACCTTGGTTTTCTTTTGGTTTTTTTTTTCTTTCTAAAATCTTCATTTTATGCTCCAACTATTTTCAAATCTAAATACTCCATTCGTTCATCATATTTGTTCATTTAATTCTATTTCGGTACGTCCACAAACACTACAAAAATACAGCCGAACAGCAACGGATTAGCGACGGCCAACATACGGGTCGTGAATCAGCGACATGATATAAACGAATTTTATTAACGACGGATCAGCGACGGATCAGCGACGGCAAGCGGCGGGAATATCTCTTTCGAACTGTTAACGACGTCATACCCGTCGCTAGTCCGTCGTTAAATTTAATTTTTTTTATTTTTTATTTTACAGATTTAATGTAATGATGGATTATGTCCGTCGTTAAGTCATAGCCATCGTTGTTCCGTCGTTAAATTAACAGAATTTTTATTTTTTATTTAATTTAACGACGAATTATTTCCGTCGTTAATATTAATTTTGAATTGATTTATTCCAAATAATATTAACGACAGATTTCCCGTCGTACATCCATCGGTGAATTTAACGACGGATACCAGTCCGTCGTTAGCCCATCGTTTATTCCTTTTAAATATAATGACGGATATTTCCGTCGCTAATCCGTCGGTAAAAAAATTTATATGACGGGGTTTTTCCCAAATTCATATCTGCATACTAACATTTGAACCCTCCACGAGCCGCCGTCGTCGGCTCTCCACGGACCGCCCGTCGTCATGCCGTCGTCAAATTTCCACCCCCACCCAGCCTCGATCGCTTTAGCCCCACCCCGCCCCCCCCCAGCCACCCCCAGCCCACGCCGTCGCCGTCTCGTTGTCGTCCTCACTGCCGCCATGCCTCCCGCCATGCCTGACCGCCTACCGCCATGCCCTGTGCATAGCCGTCGCCGCCCCCGCCTCTCTCTTGACTATTCGAACTTGATCCTAAGGTAGATATTTATACCTTTAATCGTTGAAAATAGTTTACATGCATATGTGTATTAATATGCTAGGATGTGTTGAGTTTATATATATATGTGGCTGCATGTTACCGAATTGAGTGGAGTTAGTGAAAATGATGCATTGAATGTTAGTCTTGTGATTTGGGCTTGTGAAATTGGTAAGCTTGGATGTGAATTGGGATGATAAATTCATCATTTCGTGAATTAACTGTGCGCATATGTGGTGTTTGATAAAAATGTTTTGCGATAAATTGATAAGCTTGGATGTGAATATGTTTAGCTTGGATGTGAATTGGGATGATAAATTCATCATTTCGTGAATTAAGATGTTTTGAGTTGTTAAGTGTATAATTAGGCATATGGATTAGCGATTTGGTGAAGTTTGGATGAGTTTGGTTGAATTGGGAATGAAATGGCGATTAATTATATAAAACTTACTCTGCCGAAATTTTGTTAGAATTAGTATATGAAATGTATAGCACAAAATATGTCTATATTGTATTTATAGACTTATGTTATAATTTAGGATCTCTAAATGGGTTGTATAATTATGCTAAGTACTAAGTATTCCCTAAGAAAGAATATAAAAATAAAAATCAACAATCTAAAAGTAGAACATAAAGAAAGAATAGCAAATCATTCTTGAAAGTTGAAACAATGCACCCTAAAAAAAGTTTTTCTAAGCTCGTTCTTGAGCCGATTTTATAATTTCATTTCGGCGTATGCATTTTCCAACGACATGCTTTGACATATTAGCCCATCATGATTACAATGTTAGCTCATCATGATTACAATAATACACATAACAAATCCATAGCCCGCCTCGAGTACTATCAAATCAAAAATCCTTTCTAGATATCTTGTACGTTTGTCAGATAGCTTAGACAAAATAGTACAACAAACTTAATGCCTCCTAGAAAGACTTCAAGCAGTTGGAAATAAAGTAGTATCTTAGTTCTTCCTATGTCTCATGATCCACTTCATATATATATATGAGTTTTTTAGTGATTTTTTTTTGTCGGTGCCTTTTATGTTTTTGTGTGTCGTATTATAAATTATGTGAACTCATTGCTTAGGATTCTAAATCACTAGGCTCACCTTTCGATATGTTGCTTTTGGAACTAACAAACTCAAATCACAATACTCTTGTAAGGTTACTTATAGCAAGGCCCTCATAACACTTGGTTGAGCCCATATATTTTCTATATTATAAGAAGAAATAAGAACATTGAATTGAAGGACCACAAGTATGATAATGAGCCTCGACTAATAGTATGTTGGTCCATTTTATGTTGCCTCGTGATAAACGCGCATTTTACACGTTTATTGTTGATTTCTAAAGATGATTTTAGATCGATAAAGTGCGTTTATGTCTTGGATCTCAATGCTTTTACATATTTTGGAAGATCTTGCTCTTGGGTCTGTTTGGTGTTTTGTAGGCTTATAAGTTGAAAACCGGAAGCATGGAGCGAAGAGCGAGCGAGGGCAAAACACAGGCTAGCGACCGCCTAGCTGCTGCTAGCCCAACCGCGAGACCAGCCATGGCAGCCAGCGTGCTCTGGCGCAATTGATGGTTTCATGACCGGCTGGCGACCGCTGGGTCGGCCGCGAGGACTGTGACATTCCGCGAGTCGCGAGACATGCCCGCGACGATTTTCCATGCGACGCGACACACCCTAGCGACCGCGGCGTGTGGCCGTGAGGCCGACGAGCAGCGCCCCTGCCAAGAAGACGAGGATGTTCCCTCGCGACCGAGCTCGCGATCGCGAGCCCGGCCGCGAGGCATGGCGGCAGACGTGAAAATTAGGGTTTATGCCTAATTCTATAAATAGGGCATTACCCCTCGCGCCTCAGCGTTCCCAGTAGCGATTTTACATGTTTTTCCTTAGTTTTTCTCTGTTTTCCATTTATTTTCACATTAGTTTTGATTTAGATTAATTCTAGCAATAGTTTTCCATCGTTCTAGCTTTAGTTCTTCGCATTGTTAACGTTTAGGAACGGTTTCGTCCGAACGAATTACATTCTTTTCCCGTTTTCCGCCGAGGTTGCGAGTTTAACCTAACGATTGTTCTTCAGACGTCACCCTACGGGTTTTATCTATTTAATTCGTATTTTTATGATTATTTCGTATTTTATTTCGTTATTTATGTCTAGCTAAATTTCTATTCTAATCCTAGGGTTTGAATGATTCTATCCTATATGTTGTGATTCCTGCTATTGTTATTTACCTTCCAGGCATTGATTCATGATTCCTGATGCTTAATTATATGTGTTGATTTCTGATCAATCTTGATGCATATCATAGTTGCCGATTAATTACGTACAGTTTTAATTGTCAATCGATCTTGAATGCATGATCACGGATAAGCCTTGAGTTATGGTTGAGATAGGAACATTCGTAGGAAGCATATTCTTTGTGATCCTTTTGGGTTGCTTATTTTCCTCTAGAGGCGTATGATGTATAGGAAAATTAGTAATCAGCTATCTGGTGTAAATGGCGAAGTTGTTGGCTACATATGTGATCTTCCATCTTATGCGGATTAAAATGGTTAATAATAAGCGGGATAAACATCGTAGTGGATAGGATTAGTGCATCACTAGGGTTAGTCTTTCTTCATAGTCATCTCTTTGAGTTTTTATTGCTTTAGTTTATTTTCTTGTTGTCGACTTTGCTTTGGATTTAATTATAAAAGCCATAAACCTATACAAACCAAATACATTGTTGGATAATGATGAAGTTTCGTTGAATTGGCTTCTATGTTTTGGATTGCAATCCCAGTGGATACGATACTCGACTTACCTTATACTTGCGCGTTTTTCGTGTGAGAAAAGTGGCGATCAAATTTTGGCGCCGTTCTTGGTTATTAAGATCACATAGGAATAATTTGTGATTTGGATTTATTAATTCAAGTTATATATTTATATTATTTATTTATTCTTGTCGAGTTAAGCTCTCTCTTTTCTCTAGGTAATTTATGATCACAAGGTCCGGGAACTTCTGAGCAAAATCTTGACCCGGAGATCGAAAATTCCCAAAGGAGAAGGAGATGAGAGAGAAGAAGCTAATGGCAGCAATTCCGAACAACGGGGTGTTCCTCCCAATGGGGTATACCTCGGCAGCCGACACGTCTTGGCGAGTTCTGAGAGATCTGCGCCGGATGGTGAATATGGGACTCTTGTCCTGTTCGAGCGAGACCTCCGAACTACATGTACCGACCTCCCCATTTGAATAATTCAAGGAGGATGATGGGGCCCGCAAGTGGGCCTTGAACAATTTGAATTAAAGCGTGATCGGTATGATGCGAGGAGAAGCGGTTTGGGGAGGTTACAAAAGAACCGAATGCACGTCTCGAGACTTATCTACATTTGTGACACCATCAAGCGAATGGGGTGCCACAAGACACTATTAGGATCGCATGTTCGGATTCTCTATCTGTGACCGAGCGAATGATTGGTTGAGCACTGGACCGCCTTAGTATAAACGATTGGTGAAAACTTTGCGAAAGGTTTCTCTCAAAATATTTTCCGCCGTGGCCTTGAAAATCATAGCGAGATCTCCCATTTCGGCCAACAAGGAGATGAGTCACTATTCGATGCATGGGAGAGATTGAGGTATCTTGAAGATGCCCCCAAGCGGATTCTCTAAAGCGGCGGATCACGCGGTTCTACGATGGTGCACAAAGCACGAGGAGTATAGTAGATGCGTCGGCGAGGGGTGCTTATTGAATCACCGAGTGGGCGAGGCTAGCAATTTTAGAAGAGATGGCGCCAACGACTACCAATGGCGATGGAAAGAGCATGTGGTGGCAGCATTTCTTGTAGAGAGTGATTTGAGATATGGCGAGCTAATGAAGAAGTTTACTCTTTTGAAGAGTCGATTGAGACGGAGGATGTGACTTATATAAATCAAAAGAACCGTCGCTGGGGAAAATCCGGCATACCATCCTAACAATAGGAATCACCCGAACTTGTCGTATGCCAACCCCAACAACTTCCAGCAACCTCCAGCAGGCTTCACTGTGCAGAATGGTATGATTCGAGAACCAAGAAAGCGAGCTAGGGATATGATCGGCGGTTGGTTGTGAGCAACCAACAATGGCGACTAAGCGAATTCATTCATCGGTACTATTGGCGAGAGGATAACACGGTTGGAATCCTTGTAGCGACCGTGGGCAAACACATGAAGATGATGGAGAATCGGATCGGTCGGATAGTTGCACAACAAAATGCCTGACGAGCGGGCCAATTTCCGATGTCTGAGTGAACCCAAAGAATCGGTGCTTTGCTATCCGGTTGAGAAGTGGAAAGGCGTATCAGAACCACCCGGATGAAAAAGAAGACAGCGGAAGAGCACCGCGACCGAGCTTCTGACCGTGAGCCCGGCCGCGAGACATCCTGACTTTGTATTCGAGCATTTCATGAGCCGCCCGTGATCGCAAGAAAGAAAGAAGAGCACCTCGCGACCGAGATCACGATCGCGAGCCCGGCCGCGAAACCGGCGAGCACGAGAGGAGAGCCAGCGACCGCGTGTCTGCCGCTAAGAAGGCGGTGAGTAGCGGGTCTGGCGATCACCCTCGCGGTCGCGAGGGCGACCCGAGGCGCGCCCGATGTGAAATATCCTACATATACTCCTCCGGTTCCGTTTCTAAGTCGACTAGCTAAGTCAAAATATGGAGGTTAACCCGATTGAGATATTTGGAAAGTGAATATCAATCTACCTCTCTTTGAGCGCTCAAAACATCTTAGGGATATGTGAAGTTTACGAAAGATGCATTAGCAAGCAAAAGAAATTGGGTAAATTTGAAAAATAACCTATCGAAGAATGCGGTGCCATCTTACAGCGGAGTTACCTCGAGCGAGAAGATCAGGGAGCTTCACCTTTGGAGTCGAGATTGTTGAGCACACATTCCCCGATGTGTTGTGCGATTTGGGGCAACATCAATCGATGCGGTGAATGTATTCAACCGCTGGAGCTAGGAAAGATGAAGGCAACAAAGATATCATTGATGATGGTGACGGTCGATCCACATATCTAAAGGAATTGTTGAAGGCGTGTTGGTAAAATTGGGACTTTGTCTTTCTAGCGATTTTGTTATATTAGACATGCAGAATTGACATCAACCACTAATCTTGGGTAAACCTTTTCTAGCTGGTGGGTCTTTGATTGATGTGCGGGAAGGTGACCTCGCGTTTCGTGTCGATGATAAGGAGCTAAAGATTTCAATATATGGCGCCATCAAGCAACACGATAGTTTAGAGCACTGAAAATTGCTATTCGATCACCACTACCACACCGGACATATTCTTGAGCTCGAATTTCAATAGACCATCGGACGAGCATCTTTGCGAGGAAGAAGTGGACTCGGTATAAAATCCGGTGATTCGTTCAGCTTCGATGGAAGCCGTTCTTATTCAATTGGTGGGCTGTTGTAAATGCTAAGTACAAGGGCAAATCGAGGTTTGGAAAACTGTCAGTTGACAAATCGCTTGATTGATGAGAGGTACCGTCGAGCTAGCGATGGAAAATCTAGCACTGGTTGGGAGGTAACCCAACGTTTTTTTTACATATTTTATGTTTTTCGTCTTGTTTTTCTTATTTTTTTCTTTGTTTTCTTTGTGTCTTGTTTGTTTGTTTTAAGTTACAAGGTATATCATCAATGGCGAGGATTTTATCCACCGCAGGAGTGTGTGACATTTGAGGTAAGATCTCTCCCAATCACTCTCTTACGCAAACATTATTGCCTCCATTGCACTGCTTGTTGACAATAAGTTTGGGGAGGAGTGGTCAGTGTGATGTGGTTGAGAGTCCTTTTTATGTTTTGCGTTGTTTTGTTAAGTTTTTATATGTTGGGGCTTTTATCGTGTCTTTTGTGTTTTGTTGTGTCGATTCGATCAACGAGTTGAAGTGAAATGTGTTAATCCATGTAGCCGATGATGATAGAAATTTTACATTAAATATGTGATAGTACACATGATATGTTGAAAATGGCGCATGGATAACTTCGAGATTGCTTAGCTTGTTGTTTTAACCATTTTCTAAAACCATGAGACTTGAGCTTCCTTTGTATACACATCTTATTACGAGTTTCTTTTATACGTGTGATATCGTGCATGTAATTATCTTCTAGAACTTGTTTTTTTACGTATCGGGCTGCAATATGTGTTTTGAATATGGAAAGGATAAAAAGCCATCTTTGTTAAACCACATATTTACCCAAACACTAATGATGATATATACCATTTGTCGCCTTCTTTGAGCCTTTATTATTAGACCTTATTCTTTTGTTAACCGGATGATAGGAGGTGAGGATAGATATGGGAATCAAATGGGAGAAAAATTTGTTTGATATGCAAAGTGGGGATAAAAGATAAAGTATGGCACCCGTGTGAAAAGAATAGACCTATAAGCTCTATTACAAAGCGAAAAGAAAAAAATTGTGAATAGTATGAGCATAAAGGAAGTCGATTATCATAGTATATGGTACCTTGAGTGAATAAATGTCGAAATAGCATGTTGGAAAGGAAAGGAAATGGACAAAGTCCGTATGAGTTGATTATAGAGATGGAAGTACTTGGAATATATTTGAGTCCTTAGCCATAATTCCTACCTTAACCAATGTGCCTACAATACAACCTATGAAAAGTCCTTTTTATCCTAATTTGAATACATTTGACGTGGTGGAGATATTAGAGAAATGGCAAGCCTATGGTGAGATTTTGCATTGCATTGATTTTTGAGTGCATACACGTCCCTTATTTCTTTATGAGTTGAGTGTACTACATATATTACGCACACGCCATTGTGAGGTTGAATTGAATGAGATTTTTCTTTCAATGGTTGTACATTGTCGATTTGACTAATGTAAATCGTGTGCACTAATGATTTTGAGCTTTGAGATATTTACGAGGCTTTATTGGTTAATCACCTTTCTTGACTTCGTTGATCTGTTTTGTGTCTCTCTTTCTTTTTGGTCTTGTTTTGTTTGAGGACAAACAATGATTTAAGTTGGAGGGTTGATAAGCGTGCATTTTACGTTTATTGTTGAATTCTAAAGATGATTTTAGATCGATAAAGTGCGTTTATGTCTTGGATCTCAATGCTTTTACATATTTTGGAAGACACTTGCTCTTGGGTTATGTTTTGGTGTTTTGTAGGCTTATAAGTTGAAAACGAAGCATGGAGCGAAGAACGAGCGAGGCGAGGGCAAAACACGGGCCTAGCGACCGCCCTAGCGGCCCGCTAGCCCAACATGAGAGACCAGCGGCGGTATATGGCGTAATTGATGGCTCATGCCGGCTAGCGACCGCTTGGTCGGAGCGGGCGGCGCCAGACACGCGAGCATTCCAGTGTCGCGAGACATGCCGCGATGATTTTCCATGCGATGCGACCACGCTAGCGACCGCGGCGTTGGCGCGAGGCCGGCAGCGCGTGTGCCCTGCCGAGAAGGCGAGGATTGTCGAGACTAGGATGTTCCCTCGCGACCGAGCTCGCGACCACGAGCCCGCGCGGGCGTGGCGGCGACGTGAAAAGTGGGGTTTACGCTAATTCTATAAATAGGGCATTACCCCTCGCCCAGCGTTCCCCAGTAGCGATTTTATCGTTTTCTCGGTTTTCTCTATTTTCCATTTATTTTCACATTAGTTTTGATTTAGATTAATTCTAGCAATAGTTTTCCATCCCCGACATTGTTAACGTTTTGGAGCGGTTTCGTCGAGCAATTACATTCTTTTCCGTTTTCGCCGAGGTTGGGAGTTGAACCCAACTATTTTCCTTGAGCGTCACCCCTACGGGTTTATCTATTTAATTCGTATTTTTATGATTATTTCGTATTTTATTTCGTTATTTATGTCTAGCTAAATTTGTTCTAATCCTAGGGTTTGCATGATTCTATCCTATATGTTGTGATTCCTGCTATTGTTATTTACCTTCGAGGCATTGATTCATGATTCTTGGTGCTTAATTATATGTGTTGATTTTGATCAATCTTGATGCATATCATAGTTGCCGATTAATTACGTGTGATTTTAATTGTCGATCGATCTTAAATGCATGATACGGATAAGCCTTGAGTCGTGGTGAGATAGGAACATTCATAGGAAGCATATTCTTTGTGATCCTTTTAGAGTTGCTTATTTTCCTCTAGAGGCGTGCTTGATAATAGGGAAAATTAGTAATCAGCATCCAATTGTAAATGGCGAAGTTGTTGGCTACCTATGTGATCTTCCATCTTATGCGGATTAAGCGGTTAATAATAAGCGGGATAAACATCGTAGTGGATAGGATTAGTGCATCCACAAGGTTAATCTTTCTTCATAGTTATCTCTTTGAGTTTTTATTGCTTTAGTTTATTTTCTTGTTGTCACCTTTGTTTTGGATTTAATTATACGAAGCCGTAAACCTATCTGAACCAAATTTGTTCTTGGATAATGATGAAGTTTCGTTGAATTAACACGTGTTTTCGGATTGCAATCACGTGGATCACGATACTCGACTTACCTTATACTTGCGCGTTTTCGTGTGAGAAAAGTGGCGATCACCTCGTAGATAACAAACCAATAATTAGTCTATTTTTATAGTATACTCAAATAGATTTATGTCACCGTCTATTTCTGAAATAATTGCTTCAATAAAAAATATTGCTTGATAAACTTATGAGTGTATAATTAGTGTATATTGTACAACTTATGTTGAATATGTTTAATTAATTATTTATAATTAGGAGCTTGAAGAATGAATGACAATCGTGAGTGGATGTATAAGAGGTTTAGTTAGGTTGGTGGATTAAATATTGAATTCGAGATGGACTTGAAAGTTTTATTGAATTCGCTAGTGCTCGATTTTATTCATGGATGGAGAGAAAATCAAGTGTCGTGTAAAAGTGTAAGAATATACCTTATCGAAGAAGAAAGATCTTGCGATATCACTTATCAAAATTTGGATTTGTTTCAATTATCACACATGGATATTTCGAGGAGAGACGACCACGACAACCACAGTAGGGACAATGTTGTGGATTGGATGTTAACCATCAACCAAATACGTATCATCGGACGGTGGTGGATGTTCTTGCGATCCACGGTTCAACTTTGATGAGATTGAAGAGGCAAATTACGATGCACAAAATTTTCGACATGTTGAATGTTGCCGATAAACCTCGTGGTCGGGTTGCTCGAATCACACAAGCTGTCATTTGTGGCTCGACTTACGAGTTGGAAGCGAGAGAACAACATTCGAGAAGGTTTTGATCAAATATCAGGCCCGATGAAAAGTCGCGTCCGGATGGAAGTGCGTGTCGATGACTTCTGGCCGCGAAGAGGTGTTGCGTGGCATGGGGTTGCCGTACACAAAATTGATTATTGTCCGTTTAATTGCATGATTTATTGGCGCGGAGATTACGAATTGACGTTGCAAAGTGCTGTAATCATCCTCGTTTCAAGAGCAATTCTCGGTGGTGGAAGTCGACGGAAAGCACAAGTAGCATATAAAAGATGTATTATTTTCCCCTAACTCCTCACTACGAGAGATTGTATGCATCGATGCTACGATGGAAAATATCGTTGGCATGCATCGTCGATCGATGATGGGGTCATGCATCATCAAGCGAGACTCGATTGCATGGAAACATTTGAACACAGTTTCCCTTATTGCATCGAAATTCGTAACATGCGATTGGGACTCTCAGCGGCGGTTTTCAGCCATTCGATCAATCGGAAAGCAATATTCATCATGGCGATTATACTTACCTTATAATCTTCCGTGTGGCTGTGTATGAAGGGCAATACATGTTTCTTACGATCTTAGTGCGGACAGCGTAATCCGAAGGAGAAGATTGATGTGTTCTTGCAACCATTGATAGCGAGTTAATAGATTTGTGGGATGACGGTGTTCTTACTTATGATGTATCGTTGAGCGAAATTTTCAAATGCTTGCATGCATTACTTTGGACAATTAGTGACTTCTGCATAATCTATGTTGTGCGGATGAATCTGTTGGAAGATTAGCTTGTCCGCCATTTGCATGGGTATCTGATGCTTTTACTTGACTAAAAGTGGTAGCGGTCATGGTTTGATAACCATCGTAAATTTCTAGCTCTAATCACTCATTTGAAGGGATCGAAGAGGTTTGAAAAGAACACGGTGATTACTAACGATCCATCGAAGCGCGATCGGGAGATGAGCTTACATCACTAATATGGGTATGGGACTAATCTCAATAACGAGATTGGCGGTGATGAAATAAATAGCGAGAATATCCAAGCAGTTTGGGCCGGATGGAAGAAAAGTATTTTACGGGATCTACCTTCTTTGGAGTTCTCTTTTGATTCGGCATAATTTGGATGTCATGTGTTTGGTATGAATCATGTGCTGATTCTTGGTATTGTTTTGCATGTTGTCTTCATTAGTTTATCACATTTATGCCGTTAGTTCAATTATTATTTATCGTTTGGACTTACTTGGTTCGTTTCAATGTTTTGCAGAAAATCGGCATTAAATAGGATGAAATCTATCTACCAAGGATCAGGTATAATGAAGAGCATCGCGATAGGGTTCATAAGCGGCGGATCCTATTCGGAGTTCGGACGAAGGAGAGCGAGGCAATTGTTGAAGTCGCGCCGCGACCCGTCGCATGGCCGAGCATCGCGCGTACGCCCGCCAGCGCGCGCCCGCGCGCCGCGCCCGCGCGACCGGCGCCCTCCGTCCGCGCGCGCTCGCGCCAGCTCACTCCGGCGCCCGTTCCCAATTTCCCTCGTGCGGTCGGAGTGAGCGGCTCGCTCGCGCCGCGCCTCGCGCGCCTCGCCTCGCCCGCTCGCCCCGCCGCGCCGGCGCGGTTCACTCGGCGTGCGTTCCCAATTACCTCGCGTTCGGGTGAGCGCGCGCGCGCGCCCTTCGCGTGCGCTCACCCCTTCGCCTCTCGCGCCTCGCCTCGCCCTCCCGCGCCGCGCTCGCTCGCCCTCTCGCGCGCCGCCTCGCCTCTGAGTGGGCGCTCGTTTCAACCGGCGCTCATTGCCTTTATATATATCGTTTTTAGGTTTTGCGGAGTCGATTTTTTCGCATTTTACGGTTTCTTTCGAGCGGCGTGGCTCGAGTGGATCTGTTCTTCCAATTTCTTGATTCGGTCATTGCTTAACGTCTTGTAATCGGTCTTCCGCGTCGGTTTTATTCTGATTCTTGCAATCTGATGTGAATTTTGGATTTGGATTGAAAGTAATTTCTCGATTATTTGTTCCATTGTTCTTGATCGTTTCGTTTACGTATTGATTTATCCTGCTTCGTTTAATTCCTGTTCTTGTTGGGTTCTTGATTAGTTCTTGATTTCCAGCTTTAATTATTTGAATTTTATGCAAGTGGAGTTGAACTCGGATTTCATGATTAATCGTTCTTCGTTGAATCTCATCGTTTCTTGCTTGGAGAATTTATTTAATTGCTTTCGATTTGTTTCCTGATTCCGTGTTTAGTAGTTTATCATCTAGGGTTTGACAACCCCTAGTTTAGATCTATCGCTTAATTAATTTAGCTCGGGATTGACAACCCTGGCTTAGGTTTGCTGTTTAATTCTCGTGTTTGATTCCTCGTATGTTTCAAAAACCCTTATTGGTATTAGAGTGTTTAGGATTTTATCGCTTTACGTGAGCAACACGAACATTAGGCCTGTTAAGTTTTCCTTGAGAGGCGACTAGGGTTAGCTTTCCTACTATAACACCTAAATGCGATTGCGAGTCGATTGAGTATACTTTTGGTTGAACAAATTTTGGCGCCGTTCTGAGGAAAACTTTAGGCATATTGTTTGTGTTGATTTGTTTTCCGTGTTTCTTTTGTTTTGTTTTGTTATTCTCCGGTTGCGTGTGATCTTTTCTTGTTTGAGTGTTTTGTATGCTAGGTCGCCGTGATCTAAATAGACCGCTTGCTACCCGTTGGACCACGTTCGAAGAACTAAAGGTCTCTTTTCGGGCTGGAGGAGTTTGGTACCACTTACGAGTGGTGGCAGTCGAGCAGTTTATCACGGATCGATCGGTTGTTGAAGATACTCCCGTTGAGAGATGGGTGAGAATGCACGTGCTCTGCGTGATTTTATAGGCGGTGATTGGGCGCTCGTCCCCAATTGTTCTTGGACCGGCGGCCAGAGATTCTGAGTTGAAACCGAACCATTTCTCACTCATACCTACTTTCCATGGGCTTGCTAGTGAGGATGCTTTGGGCTTTATAAGAGAGTTTTGCTCGGTTTTTGATCCTTCCATTGGGAGGACTAAATGAAGATCGGTGAAGATGCGGTGTTTCCGTACACCACGAAAGATAGAGCAAAGTCTTGGTTTACGGCTCTCTGCCAACTCTGCGAGCTGGAGCGCCGTGGTAGACAAGTTCATGGCAGTACTACCCGAACAAGAAGAGTCGAGTTGAGGTCACGGATCATGACTTTCAATCAGACGGTGACGAGCCGTTCCATGAAGCTTGGGAGCAGTTCGGGGACTTGTTGCAAAAGTGTCCTCATCATGCCTTGCCGGGCGAAATTTTGTATCAATTCTTCTATGATGGATTGACTCAAAGTTTCAATACATGGTGGACAACAGCTGCGGGTGGAACATCGGTTCTAGGGGCGGCGATGGATATCGTCGACATTTTTGAAGCCATGGCTGCTACTTCTGAGAAGTCCGATCGGTGGGAGAGCAAGGCTCGTGCCGTGAACCCTTCATCGACATGACTAAACAAGTGGCCGAGTTGATGAGGGAGTCTGGCTGAAATTGAAAGCGATCAACCAACCCGGCCACGAGGAATTCTTAGAGCCTTGTGGAATTTGCAATGAAATCGGGCATAACGTTGATCGTGCCCTAGGATGGGGAGCTAACTCATGAGGCGAGCGAAGCCTATGCCATGCGAGATTCCACCCAAGCGGCGATTCGAGTCTAATCGACCTTGGTTTGGCTCGGGGTGGAGAATCGATCTAACGTGGGATGGAGAAATCAGTCGAGGCGAAATTCTAATCAGGCGCCCCATTGAGAAGACCTCCGGCCACGGCAATTTCGGCGGAGGCGATATCCTGCGGCAACCCCATAGCAGCGGTTCTCGCGGCAATACCAGCGGCGGCGGCGATGTCGGTGGGCACCTCGCGCCACCTCGAGACTAGCATCGAGGATGTGGCGAACAAAGATTTGATGTTCTAGAATCCACAATCAAGCGTATGGAGCGCAAATAGGAATGACTGCTAGCTCAGCTGAGCAGTACTACTGACAAAAAGCGGTGGGAAGCTCCTAGCCAACCCCACCGGGCTCGGTACATCCTTTGTTTTGAAGTGGTCGTGTGATTGAGAGCAGTGGGGAGAAATCCGAGGCGGTGAAATCTCAAGATGAAGAAACTAAGAAGGATCTTGAGGTCCGATTGCATAAAGCGACAAAGCACACACTCCTCGATACCTTTCCATGCGGCTAAGAAATGAGAAACAAGATCGGCGGTTTAACGAGTTCTACAAACTCTGTCGAGGTGAATGTCAATTTGCCTCTTTTGGGCGTGATCGAAATGTGCCGACCTCGTCAAATTTTTCGAGGGCGGCTTCAAGAAAAAGGAAGTTTGGAGAATATGAGAAGGTCGTGGTCTCGGCGGCCAATTCCGTCCTATGACATCGTTACCTCCCAAACTCGAGACCGGTAGTTTATCGTTAAAATTGCTCTAGGTAATGGTAAGGAGGCTTGGCATGCTTGATTTGGGGCGGGATAAATTTAATGCCTTATTCGATTTTTAAACAATTAGAATTAGGCGAACTTAAACCCACTCGCATGTGTCTACAACTAGCGAGATAGGTCAGTCGGATATCAGAAGGGTATTATTGAGGATATTTTAGTTAAGGTTGGTGGGTTGATAGTTCTATTGATTTTGTTGTGTTAGAAATTGGTGAGGTTAGAGAAGATGGAAAGGAGCACCTGCTTGTTATTGGGAGGCCATTCATGGCCACAACCAATCTACTAATTGATGTTAAGAGTGACACTTTAAAATAGCGTGCTTGGTGGCTTGTGTCTTTTACATTAGGGACGGTGTGATGTTTCATACGTAAATTCCATTGATGATTGTGCTTTCATTGATGCTATTGATCCCTTGGCGAGAATGTGTTGTTGCGGGAACATAGCCTCGAGGAAGTTTTGCGAGGATCGGTGACGAGGAAGAGTGGGCACGTGAAGTTGCTAGTATGCCCAAGCTACTCTAGAAATGAAGGCTGCGAGACACTTGAAGTATGTTTTCTGGAGGAGGAAATGAAAAGCCGATAATAATCTCCTCAGAGCTTTCAAGTGTTGAAGAAGAAGAAGCATTTCGATCTGAAGAAGAATAAGGCGGCATTTGGGTGGAGTCTTGCCGACATCGAGGGGATCGATCCGGCAACATGTATGCATCGCATCACGCTTGAGGATGGAGTTAAACCGGTGATTGATGCCCGAGGCGGTGAACCCGATCCTCGGTGAAGTGGTGAAGAAGGAGGTTTGAAACTCGATGGAGGGCTAATCTACCTATCTCGGACGGCGAGTGGGTTAGCCCAGTACATGGTACCCAAAAGGAGGTATCACGGTGGTGGAGAAGCGAGAAAGGGAGATGGTACCTACAAAGGGCTACTACGGTGGCGTGTGTGCATCGACTACATGAAGTTGAATGCCGCGACAAAAAGGACCATTCCCTCTCCTTTTATAGATCAAATGCTTGATAGATTAGCTGGACATGAATATTTACATTTTCTTGATGGATTATCGGCTATTATCGGGGTTGCAATTGCTCAGGAGGATCAAGCGAGCAGCGTTTACAAGTCCCTTTGGGACATATGCTTACCGGCGGATGCCTTTTGGCTATATCAATGCACGGGCACCTTTCGGTGATGCATGATGTCAATCTTCTCGAGATGATTGGAGATTTCCTCGAGGTATTCATGGATGACTTTTCGGTTTTGGATCTTCTTTCATGATTGCCTAGATAAGATTGATCGTGTGTTAAAGCGTTGTGTGGAAGCGATCTCACTCTTAGTTGGGAAAAGAGTCACTTTATGGTTAAAGTGGGATTGTATTGGGACATATTGTGTCTAGGAATGGGATTGAGGTTGACAAGGCTAAGGTGGATGTAATTGAAATTACCTCCACCGTTGATGTTAAGGGATTAGGGTTTTTAGGACATGCGGGTTTTACCGTAGGTTTATTAAAGACTTTTCTAAGATTAGCCAACCTTTATGTCATCTTCTTGCTCAAGATGTTCTTTTCAAGTTTGATGAAAAATGTTTGCATGCTTCGATTTACTAAAGGAGAAATTGACTCTCGCCCACTTTTGTTGTTGCCCCAAATTGGTGCTACCCTTTGAAATAATGTGTGATGCTAGCAATGTGGTGTGGGGCTGTATTAGGTCAGCGTGTGGATAAAATGTTACGTGTGATTTATTATGCTAGCTTAACTTTAAGTTACGCTCAAATGAATTACACTACTCTTGAAAAGGAGCTTTTATTTGTAATCTTTGCTTTGGATAAGTTTCGAGCTTATATCATTGGTTCTAAGGTAATTGTTCACGGTGATCATGTTGCTTTAAGATTTACATTGACTAAATCTCGGGCTAAACCTAGATTAATTAGTTGGGTCCTTCTTTTGCAAGAATTTGATCTAGAAATCATAGATAGGAAGGGTAGTGACAATTGTGTGGTGACCATTTATCTCGTCTCGAATCCCTTTCGTTTTACACCAAGAGAGTCTTCTTGAGTCTTATCCTTTTGAGCATGCTTTGGAAATCAATTCATCGCCTTGGTATGCTGATATTGTTAATTACTTGGTTTGTGGCTCCTTGAGACTGATTTGACTTCGAAAGGAAGAGATTTTTAGTGTATCGAGGAATTACTTTTGGGATGATCCATACCTTTTCAAACTCGGGAAGGGCGAGGTGGTTAGAAGATGCATCACGATGAGGAGCAAAGTCAAGTCCTTAAGTTGTGTCATGAAACCCCGCTGCGGGGACATTTTGGTGGGCGAAAAGCGGCTTTCGAGTCTTTGCAGTGGTCTCTTACGGCCGACTCTTTTCAAGGGCCTTGCTTTCTTCTACCTTTCATGTGACGGTGCAACGAGTTGGGAATGTGGGGAGGAGAAATGAGATGCCCACGAACAATATCACAGTAGTTGAAATTTTCGGCGTTTGGGGTATTGATTTCATGGGGCCTTCCCAAGTCTAATGGTTTTGAATATATCTTGCTTCTTTGTAGATTATGTGTCCAGTGGGTAGAAGCAATTCCCAGCGGACTAGTGATCTAATGTTGTCTTGAAGTTTGTGCGGAGGAGAACATTCTCTGCGGTTTGGTTTCCCAAGGCGATCATAAGTGATGGGGAGCACATTTACGTAATAAGTTGTTCAAAAAGCTCATGGAAAAACGGCATCACCACAAGGTGTCCACGCCATATCATCCACAAACTTGAGACGGTGAGACAAGCAACAAGCGGATCGAGGGTGTGCTTGAGAAGGCGGTCAACCATCCGGAAGGGATTGGTCGATGAAGGTGAATCTTGCACTTTGGGCATACCGAGCTGCTTTCGAGAGCATTTTGGGGATGAGTCCCTATCGGCTTGTATATGGAAAAGCGTGCCATCTACCGTTGAGATCGAGCACGAGCATTACAGGCGATTAAGGCCATGAATCTTGACATCACGAGCGGGCGAGGGAGAGCTCTCGGATCACCGAACTCGAAGAACTTGGGACGAAGCATATGAGCATCGCATTTACAAGGACAAAGTCGAGAGGATTCATGATCGGAGAATAGTCAGAAAAGAGTTAAGGCAAGGAATGAAGTCTTTGTTATTTCGGTCTCGGTGAAACTTTTTCGGGAAGCTCGACTCTGGGTGGAGTGGCCCTATTTCGTTGAGGAGGTGTTTTCCCATGGGCGGTTTCTTTGCGACCCAAAACAAGCGGATCATTTTGTGAGCGGTCGTGAGTCGAGCCGTACTTTGATCGTGAGAGTCGGAAGAAGTGGAGGCGTTACGCTTGTCGGTCCCCAATACCTTTGGCCGGATTATGTCGGACTCGGCGTTAAGCGGAGTACTACGTGGGAGTTTACCCACAATTTTGCTGTTTTTCTTTTCTTTTATCCTTTGATTTATCGGTTTTGTTATCACGATCTTTTCTCTCTGTTGATGCGGCTTTTATAGTGGAATTAGCGTTTAAAAGAGGTATATTTGCCCTTCAAAGATGGCGTTCAAAGTTGTCCGGTTGAAATGTCTGAGCCGTTCACGGTTGGCGCTCAATCGAACCGGCGTTGAATATCTGAAGCCATTCTCGGTGGCGCTCAAAATGAACCAGCGTTCAAAATTGGGTCGATAGCTTTTCTCGTCGGCGTTGATATGAACGGCGTTCAAAAATTAGGCGGTAGCTTTTTGCATCCGGCGTTGATGTGAGCTGGCGTTGAAAGTTAGGCGAGAATGTTTCTTGACAAGCTCATACCAAGCCGGCTCAACCGAGAAGAGGCCCTCAAGCCGGCGTTGAAACCTGGACCGGCGATCAACATTAAAAAAAAAAAAAGGATAAAGAAGAGCCGGGCTTTCGATGAACCGGCCATATATTAGGAACTTATGCCTATTTTGGTTCTTCGGATCTCACTCGCTCGCGCGCGCCTCGTCGTCTCCTTCTCCCGGCAAGCTCCCCGTCGCCGTCCGTCCGGCCAGCGCTTCGCCCCTCGGCCGGCGCTCGTCAGCGGCGCCCGCCTCCGTCAAAACCCCGGCGCTTGCTCGCCTTGCTCGCTCTCTCCTCCGCGCTCGGCCGGCGCTCGCCACCCGCCCGCCTTCTCCGTGCCACCCGGCGGCGGCGCTCGTTCGTGGCGCCCGCTCTCCCTCGCCCGCCTCCGCTGTAGCGCGCGCCGTCTCCGCGATCTCCGCCGCTCGCACAGGCGTTCCACGGCCGGCGTTCCTCACGAACGCCCGCTCGCGCGGCTCCCCGCGCCCTCTCGGCCGGCGTTCCTCGCGAACGCCCGCTCGGCCAGCGTTCCCGGCGCCCGCTCAACCGGCGTTCGCCCTCGGCGGTGTTCGCCCGTCGCCCGTCCGCCCGCCCAGCGCGCCTTTCCTCCGCGCCCGGCCATCCGTCTCCTCGGTCGGTAGCGCATTCCCAGCGCCGGCTCGCTACCATTTGCTCGCCCTCTCGCGCGCTCTCTTCTGCCGCGCCTCTCCTTGACTCCGCTCGATTTGCTCGGCACGCTCGTTCGCCGCATGACCCTCTCACTGGCGGCCTGCTCGCCGACCTCCCAAGTTACTTCCTAGCATTTCTTGACATAGTGCGCACAAAATCCTCTCGCCTCTTTGGCGAAATGAGCAAGCGATGAAGGTGCTTGGGATCGATGAACAACCGGAAGATTCTGGAGACTTACAATGCCCGTTAAGCTATTCTTTCACCCGAAGGTAATTTCTTCTCCGTTATTCGCAAAAGGATAAGTCACCTCGTTCTTTTGATTGGTCTATTTTAGCTTCATTGGGTGTTGATGGTTCTTGTGAAAAGATATTTGAAAGTATAGAAGTGCCTTGGTTTGGCAACTAGGGAACCGAAGATGGTTTTAAGCCTTTGCTTAGGGAATTTTGTGTGTCACTCGAGACGGTGAAGATTTTAAGTCTGCGTTACATCGGTTGGGGAGAATAGATTTGCCGTTACACCTAAGGTTCTGGCGTGAGGTTTTGGGTTTTCATAGTAGTGGTTTTCGATGTACCAAAGGATTTCCCTATGGGTGAGACATGGAAAATTTTAGCTGGTTTTGACAATTGGTCATCGTGAGCACTTCTAGTGCCTTTATTCGGGACCACTGCTTTGGTTATCGCTCATAAGTTCCTAGCATACAACCTAACGAGAAAGAGCAAGCTTGATAAAGTGAGTCTTATAGAGCTTTTCTTCTTGTGGTGTCTTTGTGAATAATAAGAAGGTGCATGCTGACATCGTTCTTATGGCGGCGATTTGAGTATATGAGGCGGGCAAGTAGGCCAAACTCTCCTTGAGCAATACCCTTTTATACTTGCCAAATACTTTGTGGGAGTGACTAGAGATGATATACTGCTTGGGCTCCATTGTTATTGAGCATCTCCCATCACTTTCGGTGATTTCGGTTGATTGCTTGACAGGAACATTGCTTCCTTATGAAGCCGCGTCTTGTTCAGTATATCACATTCAAGCGAACCGACCATCGGGTCTAATGTCGGGACAACTACCCCGATGGATGAAGATTACGATGATCGAGCAGAATGAAGAACAAGCGGCGCTGATGTCACGCCTCCTTGCTTACCCTACTCCCATCGGTCCAGCGGCGCTTTCGGTGGTCTTAGGGATCATTTGATTCAGTTTGGCGATTTCGGCGAGCCACTTCACGGCGATTTGGGGACTTTAGCTCACTCATGGAATCGAGAACTTTGAGAGGTATCGGCGGCGGATGGGTCGACAATTCACGAGTTCGACCAATCTTGACCGGGGTTTCGGAGAGTTCCGTCTTGAGTATATCGGTGTCTTGGGCCCAAAATCGCATGATTCAGCGCCTTGATCAATCTTCACGGCGTTTGGGGATTTCCGTCAAGATAATGTTTCAGCGTTTAGACACCCATGGCGACATTGGTGACCTTCAAGCCGATGGGACACTGGTCCTTATCCACCGTCTCTCCACCACCACCTGCCCGCGGACCAACGGTGAGGCTTCCTTTGTTGGAGAGTATATATATATTTCCGTATTTCTTTTGCTCTCGTCCTTATTTGGTGGTTCGTTATTTTCCTTTTGTGGTTTGTTTGTTTTCCTTGTCTTTTAAGTGCTAACTGCGGGACTATCCTTGGAACTTCGATGTCGCTTGACCTCCTTTTCTCTCATTTGTTATCGGGAAGTCTCGTTCTATTTTGGCCTTATTTTGTTGTTCATGTTTAGAGCTACGGGGACGGTGCTCATCTATAATGGGGGAGTTGTTGATGATATGTTGTATATGTTGTGCTCGGGGTATGTGCATGATTGACACCATGGATCTATGCTTACTTTGGTATCTTGTGCTCAAGTTTTTGTCTATCTGAATAAGTTAGGATTGTGATTTGTGCACTTTGAACTACGTGGTATTGGTCGAACCTTGATGTGTTCCGTTTATCTTGTTGTTACGTTTTGAAGTGCAATGTGAATGAGCGGGGTTGTGTGAATTGATCTTAAATCGAGGGTTATTGATGTGATTTGTCCGACTAATGTTAGGGGAGTGTTAACGATGTGGTTACCTATATACTTGTTTCTTAAAAAAAAAAAAAAAAAAAAACTATGTTTTATGTGAGATTGTTGAAATGGAGGATGGGATTACGCCCTCTTTCGTAAATTGAGAAATGGGCATGGGAAACCACGATAGGAGACTCGAGTTCATCGAAATTCACCTTCGACCATTGTTCCAAAATACATTAAGACTTTCCATGTTTATTGTTGAGATTATATAAATGGAGGATGGAATTACGCCTCTTTTTCGTAAATTGAGAAATGGGCATGGGAAACCACGATAGGAGACTCGAGTTTATCGAGACTTCACCTTCGAACATTGTTCCAAAATCATTAATATTTTCTTTGTGTTCTCAAAAGAAACTTGTTGCTAAAGGTAACCATTTTAGTTAATTCACCCCTAACGGAGAGTTGGGTCTGAGCAAAAATGATCCTCTTGTTTATTTGACTTTCTCACAATCTTAGATTTGTTTCGCATTAACTTGATTACGTATTCATCATGTTGGGGGAATTTCAAATAGAGGTTTGATTGATTGGATTAAGAGTTAAAGTTGCATGAATTATTTTTCTACTCTTGTTAGTATAGACTTTGCTTGAGGACAAGCAAATGGATAAGTGTGGGGGAGTTGTTTGGTATGAATCTGTGCTGATTCTTGGTATTGTTTTGCATGTTGTCTTCATTAGTTTATCACATTTATGCCGTTAGTTCAATTATTATTTATCGTTTCGGACTTACTTGGTTCGTTTCAATGTTTTGCAGAAAATCGGCATTAAATAGGATGAAATCTATCTACCAAGGATCAGGTATAATGAAGAGCATCGCGATAGGAGTTCATAGGCGAAAGCGGATCCTATTTCGGAGTTCGGACGAAGGAGAGCGAGGCAATTGTTGAAGTCGCGCCGCGACCCGTCGCATGGCGAGCATCTGCGCGCGCCACGCCGCGCGCGCGCGCGCCCAGCGCCCTCCGTGCTGCGCCCGCACTCTCGAACGCCGGCTCACTCGGCGCGTTCCCAATTTCCTCTCGCGCTCGGGTGAAACGCCCGGCTCGCGCTCGCCCGCGCGCCTCGCCCGCCAGCGCGCCTCGCCCGCTCATCCCGCCGCCCGCGCCCGGTTCCTCCGGCGCGTTCCCAATTACCTCGCGTTCGGAGTGAGCGTCGGCTCGCGCTTCGCAGCGCCGTTCGCTGTCGCTCTCGCCCGCGCTTGCGCGCGCGCCGCTCGCCCCGCCTCGCGCCGCGCGCGCCGCCGCGCCTCTGGCGGGCGCTCGTTTCAGCCGGCTCATTGCCTTTATATATATCGTTTTTAGGTTTTGCGAAGTCGATTTTTCGTATTTTGGTTTCTTTCGAGCCATCTGAGCTCGAGTGGATCTGTTCTTCAATTTCTTCAATTCGGTCATTGGTACTTAACGTCTTGTAAT
Organism: Salvia rosmarinus; assembly: GCA_036937905.1. NCBI lineage: Eukaryota > Viridiplantae > Streptophyta > Magnoliopsida > Lamiales > Lamiaceae > Salvia > Salvia rosmarinus. Next base: position 35,789,527 of record CM072817.1, read on the forward strand.
CGGTACTCCCTTGGTTTTATTCTGATTCTTGCAATCGATTGTGAATTTTGGATTTGGATTGAAAGTAATTTCTCGATTATTTGTTCCATTGTTCTTGATCGTTTCGTTTACGTATTGATTTATCTGCTTACGTTTAATTCTGTTCTTGTTGGGTTCTTGATTAGTTCTTGCTTTCGGCTTTAATTATTTGAATTTTATGCAAGTGGAGTTGAACTCGGTTCATGATTAATCGTTCTTCGTTGAATCTCATCGTTTCTTGCTTGGAGAATTTATTTAATTGCTTTCGATTTGTTTCTGATTCCGTGTTTAGTAGTTTATCATCTAGGGTTTGACAACCCCTAGTTTAGATCTATCGCTTAATTAATTTAGCTCGGGATTGACAACCACAGCTTAGGTTCTTGTTTGATTCTCGTGTTTGATTCTCGTATGTTTAAAACCACTTGTTGGTATTAGAGTGTTTAGGATTTTATCGCTTTACGTGAGCAACACGAACATTAGGCCTGTTAAGTTTTCCTTGAGAGCGACTAGGGTTAGCTTTCCTACTATAACACCTCGTGCGATTGCGAGTCAATTGAGAGTATACTTTTGGTTGAACATATTGTTTGGTGTTGAATGTTTATGTGTTGTACCGACAAATGAAACCCCAAATTAAACAAAATAATACTATATGTCGAATCGGAAAGACCAATTCGATAACGAAGGCGAGAATCGAAGTTAGAAAGTATTAGGGTTTGCTTATAATAAAAGGATACTCAAGCTGAGTGCTAAGTTAGAAAAACCAAAGCCGAGCTACAACATTGATACTCGATAGCGACAATCGATACGGCGTTAGATTGAATGATTATATAACTCATACGATCCCAGACGAGTTAAAAGAAACAAACAGCGATAGTAAGTGTAAACAAAGATTCGAACATAAGATGTCGATCGTTCACGTCTCAAAAGTCGAGTTAATATTCCCTAAGGATTAATCTATTTCTAACATACTTACATGTGTAAGCATGTGATCGAATCATAAGTCGAGACTTATTTTATTCATCGTGTATTGTCGATTGTAGGGAAAACCATGTTTAGCCCTCTCAGGATCTATCTTGGATGTTTAATTCACCATACATTGATTATATACCTAGCATGCACCTATATAATTAATTGCAACACGTTGGGGTTTTCGTGTTTACCTTTGAATCTCATCGGGGATGAATGGATCGAGACTCGTGCTTTGACCTTGGTTTGTATCCGGTTGCCCGATCTCCAGCGTCGGTGAGGGCGATCTATGGAGAATGCTTGAAAATCACCCTCAAGCTCTGCAAAATTTTGAAAATCTCTCAAAGGATGAACCCTTGGGAATTCGAAAATAATGATGATGATTATTAATCATTGACTTAGATTTAATCTCTTACCGTATTTATATTTATAATGAAATTACCATAATCCCATATGGAAATTACCATAATCCTATATGGAGTACCATAATCCCATATGGAAATTACCATAATCCTTTATGGAAATTACCATAATCCCGTATAAATTACCATAAATCTTTATGGAAAGGATTATTACCATAATCTTATATGGAAAGGATCTATGCATATCCATAAATATAATAATATCCTTATAGGATAAAGAGAATCAAATCCTTGCCTTGTAGAGAGAGAGGCGATTTTTCCTAGCTACGGGCTGGATGGGCCGACCCAGGATCAAATGCAAGGAATAAAGATGGGCCTCAAATAAATTAATTATCTTATGTTCGACCCGAACATAAATTAATTTATAAACATTTATTCATGCCACTAGAGAATAAATCTTGACTTACCCTTTATTACGAAGTTGAGTCGGGCTTGCACTTGAACATTCTGAATCCCGTATTTAAGATATCGAGCGTCCGTTAATTATTTATAGCATTACATTGCTTAAAATAATTAATATCTTTAATTCATAAGTAGTACCACTCGACCTTATTATTGTACTTGAGCTAACTCAACTGCGGGGTTTAGTACAATAAACCTTTGAGCTCCTTAAGGGGCGTCATCATCCTAGCGGATCGGTGACTCGTCTGAGATAACTAGCATGACATCTGACCTTGCCACCGCCCGAGATGCGGAGAATATTGGGTTAGAACATATAACCCTACTTGTAACAAGTCAGTGATGGTCGACAACTCATACTCATCTAATACCTTATCGGGGTTTAGATCATCGTAAGTCACGAGATCTTGGTTCTTCACGGCGGTCGGATAGAAGAACTCATCTCTTTGTGATCCTTGATACGTCGAGAGCGTACCGGCATGAACAAACGACCAAGTCGAGTCACTTCTTATCTATACGCGACTATACCACAACTCGTCCTCAAGTTGTCTCGGTGTGAAACTTTTATATCTCATTAAGTTTGACCAATCATACGGACTTACGTGATCTTCTACACCTTTGTATGATCTAACATATATGAGATAAGGGGACACGGATATATGCAATCAAGTATTGATTCGGATAGGAGATTGTAATAGTGGTAACGAGGAAACATTGTATACAAGCTCAACCAAAGCGCTTTCGTTATGTCAAATCGACAATCTCCACTTATACTAAAGCAAACTTTTAGTATACAATGTGTCTCTCTACTAGCTATTACAAACAAAACCATCACTTTGCTTCTCCCACTTATACAAAGTTTCCTTTCTAAGTGGGTGCCATCTAAGCATAATTCAAGTCCTCTAGCGTCCCGGCGTAGACTTATGGCGAGCTTTAGCGGTGCTATCTAGCGCAATTCAAGTCCTCTAACACATCCGGCGTAGACTTATTGCGGCGGGCTTTAGCGGGTGCCATCTAGCGCAATTCAAGTCCTCTAACGTGCCCAGCGTAGACTTATTCGGCGAGCTTTCGTGAATGGATCCGCTAGGTTATCCGTCGTATCAATCTTTGCAATCGGCCGTCCCCGTCTAACGATTTCTCGTATGACATGGTACTTTCTCTCTATGTGTTTGCTTGCCTTGTGGATCCGTGGTTCCTTGAGTTTGCCATTGCACCTGAGTTATCACGATAAACCATGATACTCTTGGGCAAACCGGTACCACATCTAGATCCATGAGGTAGTTCTTGAACCATCTGACCTCATGCGACCTCAGAAGTGGCTACATATTCGGCTTCCATGGTAGAGTCCGCAATGCATCATTGCTTTGCACTCCTTGAGGATACAGTTCCACTCCCAGGTAAACACATAGTGCGAGGTAGACTTTTTCTCATCACGGTCGACTTGGAAATCCAGTGCGAATAACCCAGGCATTAGACTATCGCATGGTAAGCTAGACTATAATCTCGAGTCCTTTTCGGTGCCGAGTATATGCTTTCCCTGATCCAGTGAGCTTGTCGAGGTTAGGCGATATCTAGCCACTATGCCCGCGCATAGCGAGATATCGAACCTCGTGCATAGCATTGCATGCATGAGACTTCTACGAGGCGTGAAACTTGTCTCATTCCTCTATCTTCTTTTTGCGGTCATGGGTGGCTGCGCCTTTGAAACAAAATGCCATATCGCGAAGGTAGCAATCCTTTCTTGGCGGTGCATACTAAAGCAGTAATCACGATATCAATGTAAGGCGCTGAGATAAGCTCAACATTTTCCTCTTGCGATCTCGGTAAACCTTGATCCCAGAATATACGCTGCATCTCCTAAGTCTTTCATTTGAAGCGATCGGATAACCAACTCTTTCGTCGATAACAACTTCACATTGTTGCGAATAGAAGAATGTCATCTCGTAAAGTGCGAGAAATACTACATTACCGTTGACATCTAAGCGATACACACAACTCTCGCTAAGCAATGGGTAAATCCATGGGACTTTACCACCTCGTCAACGTAAGTTCCATGATCTTGCATCATTGTCTTGTATCGCCTCATTTGTCGTCCATGGGTCGATTATTGCTGTTCGTTTTACGGGACTAAATCCGAAGATTCACCCACGAACATACATCGCTCGGGTTGACGAACAACCCTCCCCTCTGACGAGGCACTACGGGCCTGATAATAGCGATGGTGGGTGCGATAACTTGTGGTTCTCTATCTTGCACAACTTGCTTGGTAGGTACCAACGAAGATTTTACGGTCGGTATCTCGGTTGGAACTCGACCGATGGTACTTCAATTTCTTGAAGTATCGGTGTCGATCCTCCCACTAGACTCGACATTTCTTCTCGTACCTTTGGTCTGTCGGTGGTGGAATCGATCATCTTCTAATTCTTGAAGAATGATTTCAACTTTGGTTATGATTTTCATGTAGTCCTCTTCTAAGAATCGGGCATTAGTCTTAATAATGACCTTGATCCTTAGGACTATAGAATAAACCACCTTCGTTCCTCTAGGATAGCGATAAGCGACCTTGCATCGGATCTAGCCTCCAACTTGCGGTCTTCTTGTTCGACACATGTCTTTGGGCTGCCAATATCTTATGTGGCTTAAACTAAACTTCGCCCAAACCACAACTCGAAGGGTCTCTTCGGTGACTTGGATGGTACTAGATTTAGCAAGTATGCCGCCGTTCTAAGCATACCCCGAGCGAAATAAGCAAGTTGCATAACTCGTCATTGATCTAACCATTTCAAAAGAGTCCTGTTCTTGGCTCGACCACCATTTCTTTGTGGTGTGCCGGTGAAAGTCTTGTTGGGAGGTAATCCACACTTCACTAGATAGTCCATGAACTCGTTGTTGAGGTATTCGCCACAGCGATCGGACCTTGATGACTTGATACTCTTACTAGCCGTCTCCCTTCGCAAAATTCTTTGAATTTCTCAAAGCATTGGACTTGCGGTGAAGCGGTATACGTATCCGTACCTTGGTGTCGTCGATGAAAGTGACAAAATACTCGTACCCTCCACGAGCTTGTGTGGACATCGGTCCACAGTCGAAATGGACTAGCTCTAACATTTCTTTGGCTCTATGACCCTTGCTTTGAAGGTGCAGTCGACATCTTACCTTTATCTGAGGATTCGCGGTGGGAGCGGATGGCGTGAGATTACCACGCTCCATTCTTAGCAGGTCTTTGGATCCTATTTAGATTGATGTGACCTAATCTAAGATGCCGAGAGAAAAGAGGTGTCATCTTCTGAAGAAAACTTTCTCTTTTAAGGTTTGATGTAGATCTGACATAGTTATAGGTATTATGTATTGCGAAATAGTATAAAGCGAATTATATAATGTGCCTACGAGATAACCGTCATTTCTTATGATAGAAACACCACTATCAAAAACAATGAATATCCATGAATAAACAATTTGAAAGCGAAACAAGGTTCATGAAAATCCGGCACATATAAAGCGTCTTTTAAAACTAAAGCATTTTCTCAAAACATAAAGTAACATCTCCCCGGCGCAGCGGCCTCGACTTTCGCCGCGTTGCCCATGGAATCGTTATCTCGCCATCATTGACTCCCTTGTCGCGGGAACCCACGCAGGTGTAACAAACATGATCGATCGCACCGTGTCTACTACCCGAGAATGGGTAGAACAAGTCGCTAAACATGTTTCCGTTACTAAAGCAAATGGCGTACCTAGAGCGCTTGAGCTTGGGGCACTTAGCCTTCAATGCCCGTCTCGCACTTGAAGCATTGCCCCTCTCTTTGGCTTTTCAAACCTTGGTAGAGCCCTGTATTACTCACTCTTTTCTTTAGCCTTAGCATCTCTTGAATTCCCTTTTCCTTTTCATCTTTCGATAAGCGTTGGTTTTCTTTGAGTGCGTACTAAAGCATGCACCTTGCCCATGACTCGTTCTTAGTTACTAGATCCTCTTGCATGAATCTAGAGTATAACTCTTATCATAAGGGCGCTTTATAACGGAAGTCATCAAAGACTTGGGCAAAGTGTTGAGATCATATCGATTACGACTCGTCGTCAATATATCCTCCAACCAATTCGAGCTCTCCGAAGAGATTAATCATTTGCTCTACATGGTTATGCACGAATCGCTTTCCTTCATTGAACTTGACATTATTGATTTTGTCAAATTATGACAAGCGATTCTGTCCGACTCCTCATACAATTTCATAAGACTTAGCCATATCGTGGCTGCGTCTTCCATCTCTTGATCTTTGGAGTTGCGAGGACTCGCATATGGTGACAAAGAAGGCACTTTGCCATTCTATTTGATTTGTCCCATTTCTCGTGCTCCTTGCGCTCCTCATCGATAGATGGTGTCTAGAGGCTTGGGACGGGGTGTAGTGAGTACAAATAGATTTTCTTCCATGATAAGAACATTCTCAATGTTTCGTTTCCACTCGATAAAATTTGGACGGATAAAGGGTTTTGTGCGAGCATATTGATAATCGGTGTAAGAGACATATACGAAATGATAATGTAAACACATAAGCATCGATCGCACATAATTCGTAACAATAATATTGTAACCTTTTGATAAAACAATATTAATTGAAACCTCCAATCGCCGAGGAATCACATGCGAGCCCGCGGCGTGTGGGCGTTTACATGAACCCCTCGACCGGACTAAAATATACCTTTTAGTCGTTTAATTTCAATCCATGTCAACTTATCCTTATGATGAATGAAATTAATGATTGGACCTTTCTGAACCACATCACTATCGCAAGAAGGGACTTGGCGGGAAGTTGTACTTGAGGTGATGTCTAAGCAATGACCACAATTTTAATGAAAATGAATTCTTAGAATTGGCATACTCGCTCGGACCATACAGCTTCCAATTCAAATTCTTTTGTTATCTCATTTATATCTATCTCTAGAGAACTTATGAAAATCGCACATGCAAACTACAGCGTGTGGGCGTTTACATGAAACTCCCAACTACCGATAGATTTAAAATGTTTTATTTAGAAATCTCATCTAACAAACTTATGATAAGCAGTGCGAGCAAGCGCAGCGTGTGGGCGTTTACTCACGGTGCGTCTCGCTTTGTTTAGAGATCAAAAAGTGGAGGTCTTGACATTTTAATTTTAAAAATTAATTTGTCGGGTTGCTTGCTTAGTCTTTTGTTCAAAGGTTTGTCCATGCGAGATCACGTAATCTAGCATGCTTTTCATAGAACTCGACATGTAAAACATGCTCATGAAATTCTAAAATATGCTTGAAAGCGATAAACCTAGCATGCTTACTATGCGCATCAATTACGAAAACACGTAAAGGTTTGTCAGCGTAATTTAAACATACATAGCATACTCTTGCATTATTTAAACATCCACGACATGCGATGAGCGATAAAAATAAAATAAAAGCGTTCATCGTGGCCCACTCGTGGAATCTGCACTTTCTGCTAATCTATTACATAGAATTGCAAGTCTGAGATCTTTATAATCTTGACAGACCTCGCGTGCAGGCGCGGACGGATTCAAAAATGGGTCTCGCGTGCGGCGCGGACGGACTCGTCAAAAGCGAGTTCGGGTGGAAAAGCGGATGCGGGCTCGGCCCGATCACGCGGCGTCCGCGGCCGTCTGCGCCTTGATGCCGTCGCCCGCTGCCGCCGTGCGACCCGTTTTCCATCGTCTCGATCGTGCGCTTCGTCTTCGTTTTACTTTTACGGATAAGATTTACGGAAAAATAAATCTAATCTAACCACGGATTTTCTCGTGGTGAAAAACAAAATCGACAAAATAAAAGCGAGCCACGATGAGCGGCAGTTCAACAATTAATATATTGCGCGTAATAATCAAGCGTGAATTAATCAGCCAGAGCGAATTACGATCGGGCTCGATACCAGTGAAGGAAAAACTATGTTTAGCCCTACTCCGAGATCTATCTTGGATGTTTAATTCACCATACATTGATTATATACCTAGCATGCACCTATATAATTAATTGCAACACGTTGGGGTTTCTCGTGTTTACCTTTGAATGTCGAGCGAGGAATGGATCGAGACTCGTGCTTTGACCTTACGGGGTGTATCACGGTTGCCCGATCTCCAGCGTCGGTGAGGGCGATCTATGGAGAATGCTTGGGAAAATCACCTCAAGCTCTCAAATTTTCAAAAAATCTCTCAAAGGATGAACCCTCGAATTCTCGAAAATAATGATGATGATTATTAGTCATTGACCTAGATTTAATCTCTTACCTCGTATTTATAATGCCTACCTTAATCCGTATTACCATAATCCCATATGAAAATTACCATAATTACCATAATATGGAAATTACCATAATCCTTTACGAATTACCATAATCCCGTATGGAAATTACCATAAATCTTTATGGAAAGGATTATTACCATAATCTTATATGGAAAGGATCTATGCATATCCCGTAAATATAATAATATCCTTATAGGATAAAGAGAATCAAATCCTTGCCTTGTAGAGAGAGGAGGCGCGATTTTGCCTAGCTTACGGGCTGGATGGGCCGACCAGGATCAAATCGAGGAATAAAGATGGGCCTCAAATAAATTAATTATCTTATGTTCACCCGAACATAAATTAATTTATAAACATTTATTCATGCCACTAGAGAATAAATCTTGACTTACCCTTTATTACGAAGTTGAGTCGGACTTGCACTTAGACATTCTGAATCCCGTATTTAAGATATCGAGCGTCCATTAATTATTTATAGCATTACATTGCTTAAAATAATTAATATCTTTCATTCCTTAAGTAGTACCACTCGACCTTATTATTGTACTTGAGCTAACTCGACTGCGGGGTTTAGTACAATAAACCTTTTGAGCTCCTTAAGGGGCGTCATCATCCTAAGCGGATACGGTGACTCGTCTGAGATAACTAGCATGACATCAAACACTTTGCCACCACCAAGATGCGGAGAATATTGGGTTAGAACATATAACCCTCACCCGTAACAAGTCAGTGATGGTCGACAACTCATACTCATCTAATACCTTATCGGGTTTAGATCATCGTAAGTCACCGAGATCTTGGTTCTTCGACGGTTGAGATAGAAGAACTCATCTCCTTTGTGATCCTTGATACGTCGAGGCGTACCGGCATAGACAAACAACAAGTCAAGTCACTTCTTATCTATACATGACTATCTGAGGCAACTCGTCCTCAAGTTGTCTCGGTGTGAAACTTTTATATCTCATTAAGCTTGACCAATCATACGGACTTACGTGATCTTCTACACCTGTATGATCTAACTTATATATGAGATAAGGGGACACGGATATATGCGATCAAGTATTCGATTCGAGATAGGAGATTGTAATAGTGGTAATACGAAACATTGTACAAGCTCGACCAAAGCACATTGATTTCGATATACAAATCACAAGTCTCCGTAAGATTTGCGATGATGAAATAAATAGCGAGAATATCAGCGATTTGGGCTGGATGGAAGAAAAGTATTTTAAGGATCTACCTTCTTTGAGTTCTCTTTTGATTCGGCATAATTTGGATGTCATGCACATAGAAAAGAATGTGTTCGATAATGTCTTCACCACGATCATTAATGTCGAGGAAGACAAAAGATACAAGCAAATCTAGAAGAACTTAATTTATCTTGCTACTGAGACGAGTTGACGATTAATGAATCAGCGGAAAAATATCGAAGAACTTCTTACACTTGACAATCGTGAGAAAAAAGTCTTATGTGAGTGGGTAAGAGGTTTAAGATTTCCGGATAGATGCGTTTGAACATGGGTAGATGTGTGACATGACAAAGCGAAGATGTTTGGGATGAAGAGTCATAGTATCACATTTTCATCGATGAATTCTACCGGTGCATTTGCGAACTTCTCCCTGATGTTTGGAAAATATGTAACAGAATTATCTTTATTCTTCAAAGATTTAACTTCTCGAAACATAGGGCTTGATGATGCATGCGGGCTCGAGAAAATATTCGGTGATTTTATACTGACTTGGCGCATTTTCCCCTAGTTTCTTGACTCCATGGAACATCTTCGGTTCGTCTAGGTGATGAAGCCCGTATTGCGAGGAACTGTTCATCTTGATGGATGTATCCATTTGAAAGTCTTTGCTAGTACATTATCACACATATATATATATATATATATATATATATATATTGAAGAACAACGTTCTAAATTTTGTGAATACTTACGTAAGTTGAAGAACAACGTCGGAATAAAGCCGGGGTTGAGGTTCTATGCGCAATGCTTACTTAGTAGAAGAAGCATCGACATTTTGCTAAATATTATTTTGATGATCACGAAGAGCGAAGTTGATTTGCATCATGGTCAGCGGAGATTAGGCACGGTATCGGATATGCTTCAAATCTTCAAGCAAGATGGCGGACCTTTTGGAAATATGTCAGCGAGATATTTGGATAGTAGAGAATATGATCTTTGCTCGTTTATCGTGTTGCTCAATTGTGTTGAAGTTGCGAGACATTTACATGGCGTAAGTGTTGTGTTTTCTTAGAATTCATTGTTATTATTATTATTATTATTATTATTATTATTATTATTATTATTATTATTATTATTATTATTATTATTATTATTATTATTATTATTATTATTATTATTATTATTAACTAGGATCGTAAATATATGTTGATGTAGTTTATTCATCGAAGATGTGAAAAGATCAAATCCACGGATCTCTAGCTACGATATTGAAGATCGATTGAAAGGGCTTCCGTTTTGGTTTGAGGCATATGTGAGTGTTACGATGATTATTAGTAGAAAATATTTAATATATACGTTTAGTCATTCTAATCGTTTTTACTAATAATAGGTCGAAGATCATACTAACAACATTGTGAATCCGTTCATATTGTCTCTTGCCAAATGACCTTGACTCTAATTAAGGCGTGCCGGTATTATATAAATGGGTACAAATTTCACACATTAGAACATGGGTCACAAGATCGACTATGAATAGTGGAGTGTGCATTAAAGGTGAAACTTATAGTGCAGACACGCGAGAACTCGATTTTATGGTCGATTATTGGAGGTTTGTGAGTTGGAATATCTGGGCTACTGTGAAGACCACAACATTGTTTAGATGTGAGTGGTTTGATCCTTCACGATTGGGGTTATCAATTCATTCAGAGTACAAGTTGGTTTGATAAATCATACGAGAAGATATAACAAGTTCGAACCGTTTATCCTGCTTGATCAAGCCATTCAGTATACTATTGTGCATATCGAGTTTAAAACAATCTATGAAAGAGTGGTGGGAAGTATGCAAAATTAAAGCTCGATCTAATGTGAAGTCTCGGTTCGCATCGATAGTACCTACTTTTCGAGAGGATGCATTAGGTTCGATTACTTATGTCGTTGTGGATGAGGACACGACACTAGTTCATCTGATGGTACACTCATAGACATTGAAGAGCATCGATGATGAGGATGATGAAGTTGAATTGTCGAGTCGGAAGACAATCATTACATGATGATGATGATGATGGTGGCGGCGACGATGAATAGGGTTTGAATTTATAGCATTTTTGTATGCACACAAGCGTTATGATATGCATTATTTGTGAATTTGTAGCATTTTTAGTATGCACACAAAGCGTTATGATGTGACGAGCGATAATTATACTAGTATGCACAAAAGCGTTTTATTTTCTAGTATGCACACAAAGCGTTATGATATGTATTATTTGTGAATTTTAATACAACATTTTTACCTTTGTTTGCGAGATGTCTCACGATGGACGAGGTGCCTCGTCATCACATAGGAGGCACCTAAATTATACCGTCGCCGCTGCCGACTGAAGAGGCTTGGAGACCTTGTCTCATGACCCGTCCCTCGGCGGTGGTGGAGTGTCATCTAGAGGGGATGAAGAAGATAGCCATTGTGAATGGGTATGTTATCTCTTGTATGTCTCGGTTTAAATAAATTGTAGCATACGATGTCTTTATTTCTGTAAATTGTAGCATTTTGTGTCAGAACAATGATATAGCCAGCGTGATTATGGAGTCGTTCCATAAATTCATGAATCACAAGCAGCTTCAATTGGAAATTGGTGCCTCGAGTTCAAGCGATTTATTCGATGAATTGAGGTTAGTGTTGTGTATCTGATCGTTTATGATTCGACCTTTGCATATTGTAATCATATATTTTTGCGAGAAATATTTTTATTGGGATGATACGATGGGCGAGGCCATGGTCTCCCTCTTTGGTGCGCAAGGCCGTGAGCGCTATAAAGATCTTGTTCACAAGATCAGCGGCATAAGGACTCGTGACCAGCCTCCATTTATCACAGGCGAGATTGGGATGGTTGGAAGGCATATTGAGCTCAGACGGGGCGTCGAGAGAAGCGGCAAAGCCGGCGACAGCAGGATGTCAGAGCGGATAGCGAGTCTTGGGATAATCAAGCATCGGGGTGGCTCACTGCTGCATTCAGTATCACGAGAGAGATTGTAAATACTGAAGTTTTAGATATAGTAAATTTATTTAAGAATCGTGATACTTGTTAATTATTTAATTTGTTTGACTTATTTATAGGCGAAGGCGTGGAGTAGCCATAGAAGATGTCGGTGGGATGTATTCCGAGTATCATGCCACCATGGCGGGAGCTATCTGAGGCAAAGCTCGGAGTATCGCGATAAGTATATTCGTTAAGCGCGACAACGACATTTAATTAAATAATAATTGTATGAAATTATATTATAGGCGAGGTTGAGAGCAGGTGACCCGGTTGAGCTAATCTGGGGGTGTGAGATGAGACGAAATTGATAGGACTCAAATTCTCAAAAATGTCCTTGGGAGCTCCTCGAAGAAAAAAGAATAGGATGTTTGGGTGGGTCTCTATCACGGACATACATGCGAAGCGACGTCGTCTCGTTCGGTGGAGAGTGCCCGGCTGCTGATTCCATAGCTTATCAACAATAGCTATTGGGATGGAGGCGGATAAATCGGCGTGAGGCATCTGAGGCGGTGGGCGGTGGCGGCGGCAGTCTGAGGCAGTTGCAATCTGTTGGTGAGGCGAGATAGCGTGCAAACAGTTCGAGCTCAGTGCGGCTCGGCGGGGAGGCCTAGGCGCTTCATGGCCAGCTCCGTTTCCCCACCCTCGTGATATATTGCATTGTATTATGAAGAAACAAATCTGTGAGGAAATCGGTTTTAACGCCTCGAGAATCTATCTCGGATGTTTAGTCACCATACATTGATTATATTCTAGCATGCACTATATAATTAATTACAACACGTAGGGTTTTCGTGTTTACTGCCGAATCTGTCGGGGATGAATAGATCGAGACTGTGTTTGATCTACGGGTATGTCTGGTTGCCTAAACTCGATGTCGGTGAGGACGATCTGGAGAATCTTGTAAACGTCTTCGTTCTCTCTAGATTTTGAAAATTCTCACTATATGGATATAGTAATTCTCGAAAATAATGACTTAGCATTAACCTTGATTTTCTCTGCATTATATTTATAATGCAACGACCTAAACCTATCAAGATAGGATTTATGCATATCTAATAAATAAATCTTATCAACTTAAGATAGAGAGGATCGGCTGAGTCAGTGGGACTACAAGAAGGTGGACGATTTTCCCCCTTGACGGGCTGGATGGGCGACCCGAGGATCAAATCTGAGGAATAAGATGGGCCTCAAATAAATTAATTAACTTATGTTCAACGGCCGTGACTTTAGCTTCCGAGTCCCTCGAGGCGTAGCCCCGCCCTTGTCGCCCGGCTGCCAGGGCTTCAGTGTACTAAAATCGCGTGCCCGCGGCCATGATGCCGCAAGACACGCCCGCGCACGTTGAGGTTCCTGCGGACGATTATGGCATGTGGCCGCGGCGCCAGCCTCGCGCGAATTCACGCGCCACGTCGCCCGTATCTGTCGAGACCTCGTTGAGTTTCGCTTGTACCTTTCGGTTGAAATTGTCGAGCCCTGCGCGTTGTCGCCAGTGACTATTTACTGACCAGCCTCGCCTGCCGCCCGAAACTGCCGAGGCCTCACACGAATCACGTGCCCCGCGTCGCCAGCGTCGACGGTATGGGGAACATCGTGCGGGTTTCCCCGAGATCTTCGAGAGGTGTCGGCGCTAAAACTTCGTCGCGAAACTTCATTGCGCCTCGCGTCGCCGACCCTGCCGAGTCGCCCATTGTCGCCGAGGTGCGGTGTTTTCGGGTGAGCGTGCAGACCATGCCACCCAGACCTGCGCCGAAGCGGTCATGCCTTTGCCGACCCTCGTCTGCGCCCGATGCACGAGGCCACTGCGTCGTCGCCGCGGCATGTCAGCTGTAGCCGCCAGCAGCGGAGGCGTCGTCGCCGCGTGCCGTCACGCCATGCTGGTGTTCCGATGAACTCCCCGTAAATGCCGTTCTTCGTTCGTCTTCGTTCTTCTTTTCACTGAGATAAGATTTACGAAAAAAATTAATCTAACCACGGATTTTCTGGTGGTGAAAACAAAATCCGACGGTAATAAAAGCGAGCCGCGATGAGTGACAAATTCACAATTAATTAATTGCGTGCGTTATAATCAAGCGTGAATTAATCCAGCAGGCGAATCTTGATCGAGAGCTCGATACCAGTGAAAAATCGATTTTAACCCTCTGATGATCTATCTTGGATGTTTAATTCACCATACATTGATTATATTCCTAGCATGCACCTATAAATTAATTGCAACAAGTAGGAGTTTTTCTCGTGTTTACTGCCGAATCGCCGGGGATGAATAGATCGAGGCTATGCTTTGATCTTACGGGCGTATCCCGTTTGCCAAACTCCGATGTCGAGTGAGGACAATCTATGGAGAATGCTTAGAAAAGTCTTCTTCCGCCTCTCTAGATTTTGAAAATTCTCACTAAATGGATATAGTAATTCTCGAAAATAATGACTTAAGCATTAACCTTGATTTTCTATCTCGCTTATATTTATAATGCAACCTAAACCTATCAAGATAGGATTATGCATATCTAATAAATATAATCTTATCACTAAAGATAGAGAGGATCAGCGGAGTCGGTGGGACTCTGAAGAAGGTGGACGATTTTTCCCTTAGCACAGGGCACAGATGGGTGGCCAGGATCAATCACGAGGAATAAAGATGGGCCTCAAATAAATTAATTATCTTATGTTCGGCCAGAACATAAATTAATTCATAAATATTTATTCATGCCCTTAGAGAATAAATCTTTGACTTACACGCTATTACCGAAGTTGAGTCGAGCTTGCACTTAGACTTCTGAATCCCGTATTTAAGATATAATCGTCCGTTAATTATTCTGACGTGATTACGTTAAAATAATTAATATCTTTAATTCCTTAAGTATTACCACTCGACCTTTATTATTGTACTTGAGATAACTCAACCTGCGGGTTTAGTACAATAAACCTTTGAGCTCCTTAAGAGGATGTCATCATCCTAGCGGATACGATGACTCGACGGGTAACTAACATGACATACAAGCTTTCATCGCGCCCAGTCTGCGAAGAATTTTGGGTTATCTCTATAACCCCGCCCTTGTAGAGTGAAAGTGATGACCTTTCATGCTCACTAATACCTTATCGGGTTTAGATCAGCGTAAGTCTCGAGATCTAGGTTCTTCCACGGCGGTCGAGATAGAAGAACTCGTCTCATTGTTGGTCCATCAATACGTCGAGGAGTACACATTGGTTGTATCTTGGAAGCAGGTTGGTTGAGCTTGTATACAATGTTTCATGTTACCACTATTACAATCTCCTATTTGAATTGTTTACTTGATTGCATATATATGTCACTTTATCTCATATATAAGTTAGATCATACTGATGTTTTGTAGATCACGATGCAGTATTGATTGGTGAAACAATGAGATATAAAAGTATCACGGTGAGACAACTTGAGGACGAGTTTTGGGTATATAATTGCGGTGTAGATAAGAAGTGACTTGACTTGGTTGCTTATATCTTGGTATATCTCTGACGTATTGATGGATCACGGTGAGATGAGTTCATATCGACCGTCGTGAAGAACTTAGATCTGAGGAGACTTCGTTGATCTAAACCTCGATAAGGTATTAGGTGAGTATGAGTTCTTGACCATCACTTTGACTTACTATGGGTGAGATTACATGAGATAACCCAACATTACATTACATCTTGGGTGGTGTGCAATGCTTATATGTAATGCTGGTTACATAGTCGAGTCACCGTATCCGTTTAGGATGATGGCGTCCTTAAGGAGCTCGAAAGGTTTATTGTACTAAACCTGCAAGTTGAGTTATCTCAAGTACAATAATAAGGTTGGTGGTACTACTTAAGGAATTAAAGATATTAATTATTTTAAGCGGTCGAGCATATAAATAATTAATGGACGTCTGATATCTTAAATACGAGTTCGTGGAAGTCTAAGTGCAAGCCCGACCTAGCGCCGGAGAATAAATGGGTAAGTCGACATTTATTCTAGTGGCATGAATAAATGTTTATAAATTAATTTATTTTAAGGCTAAATATAAGATAATTAATTTATTTGAGCCTAATCTTTATTTATTACATTTGATCCTAAATTTGGCCCATCCGAGGCACAGTGGTAAGGAAAATCGTCCCTCTCTCTCTCGAGTCCTCTTGGGACTCGACTTGATCTCTTTATCTTAAGTGATATGATTATATTTATTAAATATGCATAAATCTGTCGTGATAGGATTAGGGATGCATTATAAATATAAGGTGAGAGAAAATCAAGGTTAATGCTCAAGTCGTAATTTTAGAAATTCTATTCCCAAAATAGTGAGATTTTGAAAATCTTGAGAGAAAGAAGAGGGTGATTTTCTATAGCATTCTCCATAGATTGTCCTCGCTCGACATTGGAGTTTGAAGCGATCGGGATACGATCAGAGAAGATCGAAGCAGAGTCTTGATCCATTCTACCTCGATAGATTCGCGGTAAACAGAGAAAACCCCTACGTGTTGCAATTAATTATATAGGTGCATGCTTGGCATATAATCGATGTATGGTGAATTAAACATCGAAGATAGATCCTCGGAGATGGTTAAGTCAGTTTCCTACAATTGGTGAGGCACAGGATCGATATCTTGGCTCTGTTGATTAATTCACGTTTGATTATAACGTGCATGATTAATTAATTGTGAATCATCAGTTCATCGTGGCTCGTTTTATTTTGTCGGTTTGTTTTTTCTGCGAGAAAACATGTGGTTAGATTAGACTTTTTTTTTTGTAAATCTTATACGTAAAGAAGAAGCGAAGACAAAAGCACGAATAACGAGGCGACGGAGGTCACGGAAAAAGCGCGCGCGCGGCGCGAAAATAACCTCGGCGCCGTGCGTGTGTTTCTCGGCGGTGTCGAGTGGGGCGAGAGGCGGGTGGTGCTTGGCTTGGCAGAGATGTCTCGGCGACATCGGTGGCACAGGCGTGCGGGCGGGCGATTCTCGTGCGGAGCGTCTCGGCACGCCTCGGTCTTGAAATGCGCCCGATCTTGGCGGAACCATCGGGCGGCAGCGGCTCGGCGATCTCGGCAGGTGGTGCTGAAAGCAGCGCCTGGCGGAGTCGCTCACGTATTATTTCTCGGCGGCGTAGTGAGCGTAGCGAAATTCTCGGCAGCTGGACCGCCTGGCGGAAACCCTAAGCGGCGCGGGAGGCAGCGTGCTTGACGAGCCCGCATGTGACGCGTTCTCGGCGGCCTTGCGAGTCGTGGCGGCTTGTGACACCGCGCTGTAAAATCTGATTTTAACCATCTCGAGGATCTATCTTGGATGTTTAATTCACCATACTTTGATTATATACCTAGTATCCATCTATATAATTAATTGCAACACGTGAGGGGTTTCTCGTGTTTACCTGCGAATCGTCGAGGTAGAATGGATCAAGACTTCGTGCTTTTATCTTACGGGTACGTATCCGGGTTGCCTAAACTCGATGTCGAATGAGGACAATCTATGGAGAATGCTATAGAAAATCACCTCTTTCTTTCTCACTTAATTTTGAAAATTCTCACTATGTGTATATAGTAATTCTTGAAAATAATGCTTGAGGATTAGCGCGATTTTCTCTCTCGCCTTATATTGATAATGCAACTCCTAAATCCTATCTAGATAGGATCTATGCATATCAATAAATATAATAATATCCTTTAGGATAGAGAGGATCAAGATAGAGTCTAGTAGGGTTGAGAGAGAGATGGGCGATTTTCGCATAGCTCCAGGGCTGGATGAGCCAACCAGGATCAAGTGCTGAAGGAATAAAGATGGGCTCCAGATAAATTAATTATCTTATGTTCGGCCAGGAACATAAATTAATTCATAAACATTTATTCATGCCACTAGAGAATAAATCTTGACTTACCTTTATTATCGAAGTTGAGTCGGGCTTGCACTTAGACTTCACGAATCCCGTATTTAAGATATCGTGCGTCCATTAATTATTCTGAGTTACATTGCAAAATAATTAATATCTTTAATTCATAAGTGAGTTCCACTCAACCTTATTATTGTGCCGAGATAACTCGACTGCGGGGTTTAGTCTGATAAACCTTTGAGCTCCTTAAGGGGCGTCATAATCCTAGAATCACGGTGACTCGACATAGGTAACTAGCATGACATCTGAAACTTTGCCACCACCTAAGATCTGAGAGAATCTTGGGTTATCTCATGTAACCCTCGCTCGTAGCAAGTCGAAGTGATGGTCGCGACAAGCTCTACTGCTAATGCCTTATCGAGGTTTAGATCGACGTAAGTCTCCGAGATCTAGGTTCTTCCGCGGTCGGATAGAAGAACTCGTCTCAGCGTGATCCGTGATCGTCGGAGACATACCGGCCGCAGACAAAGCAGCAGGTGAGTCACTTCTTATCTACACCCTTGGTATATGACAACTGCGTCCTCAAGTTATCTCGTTGTGATACTTTTTATATATCTCGTTAACGTGACCAATCATACGGAACTTACATGATCTACCACACTGTATGATCTAACTTATATATAAGATAAAGGGACATACATATGCAATCAGTCGATAATTGGGATGGGAGTTGTAATAGTGGTAGCGGGAGCATTATATCTGAGCTCAACCAGCCTTCCGATTGTCTGAATCGACAATCTCCACTTACTCTAAAACAAAACTTTTAGTATCTGATGTGTCTCACTAGATATTACAAACAAAACCATCAAGCTGCTTCTTATACAAAGTTTCCTTTCTAGTGGGTGCCATCTGTAATCAAGTCCTCGAATATGCTCGTTAAGACTTTTTATGGCGAGCTCTTCGTGAATGGATCAGCTAGGTTATCCGCAGTGCCAATCTATTCTATCGGCCGTACGTCTCGTCGATAACGATTTCTCGTATGACATGGTACTTTCTCTCTATGTGTTTCGTTGCCTTGTGAGTCGTGGTTCCTTGAGGTTTGCCACGCACCTAAGTTATCACGATAAACTATGATACTCTTGGGCAAACCGGGTACTACGTCTAGATCGTGAGTGAGTTCTTGAACCATCCTGACCTCTTTAGCGACCTCAAGGCGGCTACATATTAAACTTCCATGGTGGAGTCCATGATGCATATTGCTTTGCACTCACTTGAGGATCTGACTCTCCTCCCAAGAAACACCATGCTTTGAGGGTCAGGCTTAACTTACGTCACGGTCGGACTTGAAAATCCAGTCCAGAATAACCCGAAGGCGTTAGACTATCTGCGTGGTAAAGGCAGGCTGTAATCGAGTCGCTTCCGGTGCTTGGTATATCTCTTCATGATCCGATGAGCTTGTCCATGGTTGGGCGATATCTAGCTACTATGCTTACGCATAGCGATGATGTCGGGTCACAAATGTAGCGTGCGATACATGAGACTTCCTGCAGTGAGCGTAAAGAACTTGTCTGCATTTACTATCTCGCTGCGATGGGTGGTATTCCTTGAATAAAGGGCGTCGTATGCAGAAGGTATCAATTCTTTCTTGGCGGTCTGCATACTAAAACGAGGCGTTCTTAAGTAGTAGGTATAGTTACTGCATGCCACGAATAATGGAAAGAAAATGAATGGGTAATATTAATTTATATCATATTGGAATTAAAAGTGACCGCGAGTTAT
Organism: Salvia rosmarinus; assembly: GCA_036937905.1. Taxonomy (NCBI): domain Eukaryota; kingdom Viridiplantae; phylum Streptophyta; class Magnoliopsida; order Lamiales; family Lamiaceae; genus Salvia; species Salvia rosmarinus. Next base: position 35,809,427 of record CM072817.1, read on the forward strand.
TTTTAAGGCAATCAACGACTAAAATTGTAATTGATTGTCTAATTCTCACTTCATAGAACAATTTTTCAATGAGATCATAATTAATTTTTTGTTCAATGAGATCATAATTAATTTAGCTTTAATTATTTGAATTTTATGCAGTGGAGTTGAACTCGGTTTCATGATTAATGGTTCTTCGTTGAATCTAATCGTTTCTTTGCTTGGAGAATTTATTTAATTGCTTGATTTGTTTCAGATTCGTGTTTAGTAGTTTATCATCTAGGGTTTGACACCTAGTTTAGATCTATCGCTTAATTAATTTAGCTCGGGATTGACAAGCCACAGCTTGGGTTTCTTGTTTAATTCTCGTGTTTGATTCCTCGTTATGTTTGAAAACCCTTATGGTATTAGAGTGTTTAGGATTTTATGACTTTACGTGAGCAACACGAACATTAGGCCGATAAGTTTTCCTTGAGAGGCGACTAGGGTTAGCTTTCCCTACTATAACACCTAAATGCGATTGCGAGTCAATTGAAGTATACTTTTGGTTGAACAAATTTTGGCGCCGTTTGAGGAAAACTTTAGGCATATTGTTTGTGTTGATTTGTTTTCCGTGTTTCTTTTGTTTTTGTTTTGTTATTCTCAGTTGCGTGTGATCTTTTCTTGTTTGAGTGTTTTTGTATGCTAGGGTAGCGCGTGGTAAATAGACCGATCTTGCTACGTTTGACCACGTTCGAAGAACTAAAAGTTCTCTTTTCGGAGCTGGAGGTTTGGTACCAGCTTACGAGTGGTGAGCAGTCGAGCGATTTATCCACGGTCAATCGGTTGTTGAAGATACTCACGTTTGAGAGATGGGTGAGAATGCACGTGCTCTGTCTGATTTTTATAGGCGGTGATTGGGCGCTCGTCCCCATGTGTTCTTGGACCGGAGCCAGATCAGTTGAAACCGAACCATTTCTCACTCATACCCTACTTTCCATGGGCTTGCTAGTGAGGATGCTTTGAACTTTATAAAGAGTTTTCTCGGTTTTGCATCCTTCCATTGGGAGGACTAAATGAAGATCATTGAAGATGCGGTGTTTCCGTACACCTGAAGATGAAACAAAGTCTTGGTTCGAGCTCTCACTGCCAACTCTCTGCGGGCTGGGCAGCCGTGGTGAGACAAGTTCTGGCAATACTACGAGCAAGAAGAGTCGAGGTTGAGTCGCGGATCATGACTTTCAATCAGACGGTGACGCCGTTCCATGAAGCTTGGGAGCAGTTCGGGGGACTTGTTGCAGTGTCCTCGATCATGCCTTGCGGGCAAATTTTTATCAATTCTTCATGATGGATTGACTAAGTTTCAATACGTAATGTAGACAACATTGCGGTGGAACATCGGTTCTAGGGACGGCGATGGATATCGTATACATTTTAAAGCCATGGCTGCTACTTCTGACAGAAGTCGGATCGGTGGGAGGCAAAGGCTCGTGCGGTGACCCTCGAACGACTGACTAAACAAGTGGCCGAGTTGATGAGGGAGGTCTGTTGAAATTGAAACTGATCAACCAACCCGGCCAGAGAATTCTTAGAGCCTTGTGGAATTTGCAATGAAATCGGGCATAACGTTGATCGTGCCCTAGGATGGGGAGCTAACTCTGAGCGAAGCGCTTATGCATACGAGATTCACAAGCGACGATTCGAGTCGTCGACCTTGATTTGGCTCGGGGTGGAGGAATCAATCTAACGTGGGATGGAGAAATCGTGAGGCGAAATTCTAATCGGGCGCCCATTGCGAAGACCTCACTGCCACGGCAATTTGACGGGCAGCATATCAGGCACGCACTATCGGCCAGGTTCTCGGCGCAATACCAGCGGGCGCATGCGGTGAGGCACTCTCGCCATACTCGAGAGCTAGCATCGAGGATGTGCCGAACAAAGATTTGATGTTCTAGAATCCACATTAAGCGTATGGAGCATAATAGACTGACTGCTAGCTCTGCAGGCAGTACTACGACAGCGGTGGGAAGCTCCTAGCACCCAGCGTTGCTCCGGTATCCTTGTTTTGAGAGTGGTGGTGTGATTGAGCAGTCGGGTGAAATCCGAGGACGGCTGAAATCTCAGATGAAGAAACTAAGAAGGATCTTGAGGTCCGATTGCATAAGGCAAAACACACCTTTCTCAAATACGCTTTCCACTGACTAGATGAGAAACAAGATCGGGTTTACAGGTTCACAAACTCTGTCCAAGGTGAATGTCAATTGCCTCTTTTGGACGTGATAATGTACCGAGCCGTCGAATTTTTCGAGGTGGCTTCAAAAGAAGTTTGGAGAATATGAGAAGTCGTGGTCTCGAGCGACAATTCCGTCTATGACATCGGTTACCTCCCAAACTCCGAGACCGAGGTAGTTTTATCGTTAAAATTGCTCTAGGTAATGGTAAGAGGCTTGGCATGTTGATTTGGGGGTAGGGATAAATTTAATGCACTTATCGATTTTTAAACAATTAGAATTAAGCGAACTTAAACCACTGCAGTAGTATCCTGCACCTAGCGAGATAGGTCAGTCGGATATCCGAAGGGTATTATTGAGGATATTTTAGTTAAGGTTGGTGGGTTGATAGTTCTGTTGATTTTGTTGTGTTAGAAATGGTGAGGTTAGAGAAGATGGAAAGAGCACCTGCTTTTTATTGGGAGGCCATTCATGGCCGAACCAATCTGTAATTGATGTTAAGGTGGCTTTAAAATAGTGTGCTTGGTGAAGCTGTGTCTTTTGGTAGGGACGGTGTGATGTTTCACTGTAAATTCCATTGATGATTGTGCTTTCATTGATGCTTATTGATCCCTTGGCGAGAATGTGTTGTTGCGGAACATAGCCTCAGGAAGTTTTGCGAGATCGGTGACGAGGAGAGTGGGCATGTGAAGTTGCTAGTATGCCCAAGCCTACTCTAGAAATGAAGGAGCGAGACACTTGAAGTATGTTTTCTGGAGGAGGAAATGAAAAGCCGAATGTAATCTCCTCCGGAGCTTTCAAGTGTTGAAGAAGAAGAGCATTTTCGATCTGAAGAAGAATAAGGCGGCATTTGGGTGGAGTCTTGCCGACATCGAAGGGATCGATCCAACATGTATGCATCGATCACGCTTGAGATGAGTTAAACCGGTGATTGATGCCCGAGGCAGGAACGATCCTCGGTGGTGGTGAAGAGAGGTTTTGAAACTCCGATGGAGGCTAATCTACCCGATCTCGGACGGCAGTGGGTTAGCCCGTATACATGGTACCAAGAAGGAGGTATCACGATTGGAGCGAGAAAGAGGAGATGAATACCTACAAAGGGTACTACGGTTGGCGTGTGTGCGCTACCGCATGAGTTGAATGCGGACAAAAGGACGTTCACTCTACTTTATAGATCAAATGCTTGATAGATTATGCGGACATGAATATTACATTTTCTTGATGGATTATCGCTATATCGGTTGCGATTTCTCAGAGGATCGAAGCACCAGCGTTCTAAGTCCCTTTGGGACATATGCTTACCGGCGGATGCCTTTTGGCTATCTGAATGCGGGCACCTTCGGTGCATGATGTCAATCTTCTCGAGATGATTGGAGATTTCCTCGAGGTATTCATGGATGACTTTTGGTTTTGGATCTTCTTTTCATGATTGCCTAGATAAGATTGATCGTGTGTTAAAGCGTTGTGGATGAACAGATCTCACTCTTAGTTGGGGAAAAAGTCACTTTATGGTTAAGAGTGGGATTGTATTAGGGACATATTGTGTCTAGGAATGGGATTGAGGTTGACAAGGCTAAGGTGGATGTAATTGAAAGTACCTCCACGAGTTGATAAAGGGGATTAGGAGTTTTTAGGACATGCGGGTTTTACCGTAGGTTTATTAAAGACTTTTCTAAGATTGCCAACCTTTATGTCATCTTCTTGCTCAGATGTTCTTTTCAGTTGATGAAAAATGTTTGCATGCTTTGATTTACTAAAGGAGAAATTGACTTCTTGCTTTTGTTGTTGCCCCAATTGGTGTTCGGCTTGAAATAATGTGACTGCAATGTTGGTGTGGGGCTATTAGGCGTCAATGTGTGGATAAAATATTACGTGTGATTTATTATGCTAGCAACTTTAAGTTACGCTCAAATGAATTACCTACTCTGAAAGGAGCTTTTATTTTGTAATCTTTGCTTTGGATAAGTTTAGAGCTTATATCATTGGTTCTAAGGTAATTGTTCACGTGATCATCCTTTAAGATTTACTTGACTAAATCTCGGGCTAAACCTAGATTAATTAGTTGGGTCCTTAACTTTTGCAAAATTTGATCTAGAAATCATAGATAGGAAGGGTGGAAATTGTGTGTACGTATTTATCTCGTCTCGAATCCTTTCGTTTTACCTGTAAGAGTCTTCTTGAGTCTTATCCTTTTGAGCATGCTTTGGAAATCAATTCATCGCCTTGGTATCTTGATATATTAATTACTTGGTTTGTGGCTCACAGAGACTGATTTGACTGAAAGAAGAGATTTTTAGTGTCGAGGAATTACTTTTGGGATGATCCATACCTTTCAAACTCGGGAAGGGACAGGTGGTTAGAAGATGCATCACGATGAGGAGCAAAGTCGAGTCCTTAAGTTGTGTCATGAAACCTCCGCGGGGACATTTTGGTGGGCGAAAAGCGGCAGTGAGTCTTTGAGTGGTCTCTTACGGCCGACTATTTTCAGGGCAGCTCCTCTAGCTTCCTTTCTTGAGTGCCAGGAGTTGGGAATGTGGGGAGGAGAAATGAGATGCCACGACAATATCACAGTAGTTGAAATTTTCGGCGTTTGGGGTATTGATTTCATGGAGAGCCTTCCTACAATTAATGGTTTTGAATATATCTTGCTTCTTTGGATTATGTGTCCAGTGGGTGAAGCAATTCCCACAGCGGACTAGTGATCTAATGTTGTCTTGAAGTTTGTGGGAGAACATTCTCTGCGGTTGGTTTGCGCGATCATAAGTGATGGGGAGCACATTTAGAATAAGTTGTTACTCATGGAGAAAACGGCATCACCCAAGGTGTCCTCATATCCCACAAACTTAGGCGGCGGTGAGACAAGCAACAAGCGGATCGAGGTATCTTGAGAAGGCGTCAACCATCCGGAAGGGCGGGTCAATGAATGTGAATCTGCGCTTTGGGCATACCGGCGCTGAGCATTTTGGGATGAGTCCCTAGCTCGGCTTGTATATGGAAGCGTGCGTTCCCTGCGTTGAGATCGAACCAGCGCATTACGAGGCGATTAAGGCCATGAATCTTGACATCACGAGCGAGGCGAGGGAGAGCTCCGGATCACCCGAACTCGAAGAACTGGAGAAGCGTATGAAACGCCGCGTTTACAAGACAAAGTCGAGAGGATTCATGATGGGAGAATAGTCGAAAAGAGTTAGGCAAGGGAATGAAGATGCGGTTATTTCCGGTCTGTGAAACTTTCGGGAAGCTCGACTCGGGTGGAGTGGCCTACTTCGTTGAGAGGTGTTTTCCCTGGAGCGGTTTCTGCGACCCAAAAAACAGATCATTTCGTGAGCGGTCGTTGAGTCAACCGTACTTTGATCGTGAGGTCGGGAAGAAGTGGAAGCGTTACTTTGTCGGTCCCAATACCTTTGACGGATTATAGTCGAGACTCCGGCGTTAAGTGTACTACGTGGGAGTTTACCCAATTTTGCCGTTTTCTCTTTTCTTATCCTTTGATTTTGGTTTTGTTATCGATATTTTTCTCTTGTTGATGCACTTTTATAGTGGAGATTAGAGTTTTAAAGAGGTATATTTGCCCTTCAAAGATGGTTCAAAGTTGTCCGCAGTTGAAAGTGTCTGACCGATTGGTGGCGCTCAATCCGAACCGGCGTTGAATGTCTGAAGCCATTCTCTGGCGATCAAAATGAACCAGCGTTAAAATTGGGTCGATAGACTTTTCTCGTCCGGCGTTATATGAACGGCGTTGAAATTTGGCGATGTTTTTGCTCCGGCGTTGATGTGGCTGGCGTTGAGTTAGGCGAAATGTTTCTTGACTAAGCTCATCCAAGCCGACTCGACCGAGAAGAGGCCCTCAAGCGGTTCAAACCTGCGGCGATCAACATTAAAGGGAAAAAAAGGATAAGAAGAAGACGCGGCTCTTCGGTGAACGGCCGTATATTAGGACATGCCTATTTTGGTTCTTCGGATCTCGCTCGGCCTTAGCGCCTTTCGTCCGTTCTACCACGGCAAACTCCCGTCGCCGTCCGTCCGAGCCAGCGTTCGCCCCTCGGCCGGCGCTCGTCAGCGGCGCCCGCCTCGTTCGAGCCCAGTGCGCTTCGCCTGCCGCGCCTCCTCCGCCGCGCGCTTGCCACCGTGCCCCGTGCCCCAGGTCGGCGCTCGTTCGTGGCGCCGCTCTCCCTCGCCGCTCGCCGCTGTAGCGCCGTCTCGCGATCTCCGCCCGTTCCCTGGCGTTCCACAGCCGCGTTCTCGCGACGCCCTTCTCGCCGCTTCCCGTCGCCCTCCGGCAGCGTTCCTCGCGAGCGCCCGCTCGGCCGCGTTCGGCGCCCGCTCAACCGGCGTTCGCCCAGGCGGCGTTACGCGTTCGTCGCCTCGCCCAGCGCTTTCCCCGCCCGCCATCGTCATCCGCGCGGATCGCATTCCAGTGCCGGCTCACTCTCGTTTCGCGCCCTCGCTCGTCTGACACTTTTCTCAGCCTCGACTCTTCCTTCGATTTGCTCGCCTTCGTTCGCCGCAGCCCTCTACTGGCGGACATTCTCAAGCCTCCCAAGTTACTTCAGCATTTCTTGACGTAGTACTAAAATCCTCTCGCCTCTTTGGCGAAAGCAAAGCGTGAAGGTGCTTGGGATCCGGTGAACAACCGGAAGATTCTGGAGACTTCTGATCCCGTTCCATATTCTCACCCCGAAGGTAATTTCTTCTCGTTATTGCGCGAAGGGATAAGTCACCTCGTTAACGAGTTGGTCTATTTTAGCTTGTGGGTGTGTGGTTACGTGAAAGATATTTGAAAGTATGATGTGCCTTGGTTTGGCAACTAGGGAACCGAAGATGGTTTTAAGCCTTTGCTTAGGGAATTTTGTGTCACATGAGACAGATGAAGATTTTAAGTGCGTTACGTCGGTTGGGGAGAATAGATTTGCCGTTACACCTAAGTTCTGGCGTGAGGTTTTGGGTTTTCATAGTAGTGGTTTCGATGTACGAGAGATTTCCTATGGGTGAGACATGGAAAATTTTAGCTGGTTTTGACAATTGGTCGTGACGAACTTAGTGCCTTTATTCGGAGACCCTGCTTTGGTTATTGCTCATAAGTTCTAGCATACAACCTAACGAGAAAGCAGCGCTTGATAAAGTGAGTCTTATAGAGCTTTTCTTCTTGTGGTGTGCTATGAATAATAAGAAGTTGCTGTGCCTTACTTATGGCGATTTGAGTATATGAGAGTAGGAACTGACCAACTCTCGAGCCATACCCCTTTTATACTTGCCAAATACTTTGTGGGAGTGACTAGAGATGATATACCTGGGCTCCGCTTGTTATTGAGCATCTCCCTCACTGTTCGTGATTCGGTTGATTGCTTGACAGGGGAACATTGCTTCATTATGAAGCATGGCGTCTTGTTAGTATATCACATTCAGCGGAACCGACATCGGGTCTAATCGTAGGGACAACTACCCCGATGGATGAGAATTCCCGATGATCGAGCGCCAGATGAAGGACGCGGCGCAATGTCACACCACTCCATGCACACCACTCACTCCCGTGAGTCCAGGCCTTCGGTGGTCTTGAGGATCATTTTGATTCGATTTTGGCGATTTCAGCAAGCACTTCTACATGATTTGGGGACTTTAGCTCTCACAGAATCGAACTTTGAGAGGTATCGGCGGGATAGGTTGACAATTCACGAGTTCGACCAATCTTGACCGAGGGTTTCGGAGAGTTCCGTCTTGAGAGTATATGTGTCTTGGCGCCAAATCAGCATTCAGCGCCTTGATCATCTTCCCGGCAGGCTTTGGGTTTCCATCAAAGATGATAACGTTTAGACACCCTGGCGACATTGCTGACCTTGAAGCCAGTGGGACACGAGTCCTTATCCCACCGCCCTTCGCCTTGCACACCAGCGGAGGCTTGCATTGGAAATATATATATTCCGTATTTCTTTTGCTCGTACCTTGATTTGGTGGTTCGTTATTTTCCTATTGTGGTTTGTTTGTTTTCCTTGTATTTTCAATGTGTAACTGACGGAGGTATCATTGAACTCGATGTCCGCCCGAGCCCCTTTTCTCTCGGTATTGTTACGGGGAGTCGTTTATTTGGCCTTATTTTGTTGTTCATGTTTAGAGCTCACACAGTGCTCGATCTATGTGGGGGAGTTGTTGATGATATGTTGTATATGTTGTGCTCGGGAATGTAGCTGATTGACCCCATGGATCTATCTTTACTTTGGTATCTTGTGCTCAAGTTTGTCTCTATCTGAATAAGTTAGGATTGTGATTGTGCACTACAGCTACGTGGTATTAGTCGAAGCACTTGATGTGTTCCGTTTATCTTGTTATTCTTTTGAAGTCATGATGAATTGATGGGGTTGTGAAATTGATCTTAAATCAGGTTATTGATGTGATTTGTCAGCTAATGTTGGGGGTGTAACGGTGTGGTTACCTATATCTTGTTTCCTAAAAAAAAAAAAAAAACCTATGTTTTAGTGAGATTGTTGAAATGGAGGATGGGATTGCCCTCTTCGTAAATTGAAAATGGGCATGGGAAACCACGATAGGAGCTCGAGTTCATGAAATTCACCTTCGACCATTGTTCCAAAATCATTAAGACTTTCCATGTTTATTGTTGAGATTATATAAATGGAGGATGGAATTACGCCTTTCTCGTAAATTGAGAAATGGGCATGGGAAACCGATAGGAGACTCGAGTTTATCGAGACTTCCTTCGAACATTGTTCCAAAATCATTAATATTTTCTTTGTGTTCTTCGAAAACTTGTTGCTAAAGGTAACCATTTAGTTAATTCACTAAACGGAGAGTTGGAGTGCGAGCAAAAATGATCCTCTTGTTTGTTGACTTTCTCACAATCTTAGATTTGTTTCGCATAACTTGATTACGTATTAATCGTTGGGGGAATTTCGAATAGAGTTTGATTGATTGGATTAAGAGTTAAGTTGCATGAATTATTTTTCTCTTGTTAGTATAGACTTTGCTGAGGGACAAGCAAATGGATAAGTGTGGGGAGTTGTTTGGTATGAATACTGGCTGATTCTTGGTATTGTTTGCATGTTGTCTTCATTAGTTTATCACATTTATGCCGTTAGTTGATTATTATTTATCGTTTCGGACTTACTTGGTTCGTTTCAATGTTTTGCAGAAAATCGGCATTAAATAGGATGAAATCTATCTACCAAAGATCAGGTATAATGAAGAGCATCATAATAGGAGTTCATAGGCGGCGGATCCTATTTCGGAGTTCGGACGAAGGAAGCGAGGCAATTGTTGAAGTCGCGCCGCGACGTCGCAGGCGAGCATCCGCGCCACGCCCGCCCGCGCAGCGCGCCGCCAGCGACCGCGCCCTCGTCGCGCGCTTTCTCGACGCGGCTCACTCCGGCGTTCCCAATTTCCGCGGCTCGGGTGAGCGCCCGGCTCGCCCGCGCGCCCGCCCGGCGCGCCGCCCGCTCATCCCGCTGCGCTGCGGGTTCCTCGGCGCGTTCCGATTACCTCGCGTTCGGGGTGAGCGGCCTCACCTCGGTCGCTCACCCGCTCCTCGCCCTCAGCGCTCGCTCGCCCTCAGCATGCCTCGCTCTCACGGCGACTTCATTTCAACCAGTATTTTGCCTTTATATATATCGTTTTTAGGTTTTTGCTGAAGTCCGATTTTTCGCATTTTAGTTTTCTTTTCGAGCGGCTGAGCTCAGTGGATCCGTTCTTCAATTTCTTCAATTCGGTCATTGTTACGTCTTGTAATCGTCAAATTTCACTTGAGTTTTATTTGGATTCTTGAATCTGATTGAATTTTGGATTTGGATTGAAAGTATTTCTCGATTATTTGTTCCATTGTTCTTGATCGTTTCGTTTACGTATTGATTTATCTGCTTAGTTTAATTCACATTCTTGTTGGGTTCTTGATTAGTTCTTGTTTTCCGGCTTTAATTATTTGAATTTTATGCAGATGGAGTTGAACTTCGGTTCATGATTAATGGTTCTTGTTGAATCTCGTCGTTTCTTGCTTGGAAATTTATTTAATTGCTTTCGATTTGTTTCTGATTCCGTGTTTAGTAGTTTATCATCTAGGGTTTGACAACCCCTAGTTTAGATCTATCGCTAATTAATTTAGCTCGGGATTGACAACACGGCTTAGGTTCTTGTTAATTCTCGTGTTTGATTCATCGTATGTTTGAAAACTTATTGGTATTAGAGTGTTTAAGTTTTATAACTTTACGTGAGCAACACGAACATTAGGCCTATTAAGTTTTCCTTGAGAGGCGACTAGGTTAGCTTTCCTACTATAACACTAAATGCGATTGCGAGTCGATTGAGAGTATACTTTTGGTTGAACATCATTGCCAAGAGAGAATGTGTTCGATAATGTCTTCAACATAGTCATGAATGTCGATGGAAGAGCAAAGATACGAGCAAATCTAGAGAAGAACTTAATTTATCTTGCTATAGACGAGTTGACGATGAATGAATCAGCAGGAAAATATCGAAGAACCTATAACTTGACAATCGTGAGAAAAAAGTGTCATGTGAGTGGGTAAGAGGTTTAAGATTTCAGATGAGATGCGTTTGAACATGGGTAGATGTGTAGAGACAGCGAAGATGTTTGGGATGAAGAGTCATGGTGTCACATTTTGTAGGAAAACCATGTTTAGCCTCTAGAGATCTATCTTGGATGTTTAATCCACCATACATTGATTATATTCCTATCATGGGTCATATAATTAATTGCAAAGCGTTGGGGTTTTCTCGTGTTTACCTTTGAATACATAGGGATGAGCGGATCGAGACTCGTGCTTTGATCTTACGGGTGTTATCGGTTGCCCAATCTCCAGCGTCGGTGAGGAGCGATCTATGGAGAATCTTCTGAAAAATCACCCTCTATCCCACTTTTTGAAAATTCTCGTCCAAGAACAATGGGGTCTAGAATATGATGATGATTATTTCGTTGACTTAGATTTAATCTCTTACCTCGTATTTATAATGCATTACCATAATCCTATATGAAATTACCATAATCCCGTATGGAAGTTACCATAATCCTTTAAAATTACCGTAATCCCGTATAGAATTACATAATCACTATGGAAAGGATTATTAATAATCCTATATGGAAAGGATCTATGCATATCCCATAAATATAATAATATCCTTTTAGGATAAAAGATCAAATCATTACCTTGTAGAGAGAGAGCGATTTCCATACTTAGCTACGAGCTGGATGAGGCACCAGGATAATGAGGAAAAAGATGGGCCTCAAATAAATTGGTATCTTATGTTCGGCCGAACATAAATTAATTTATAAACATTTATTCATGCCACTAGAGAATAATCTTGACTTACCTTTTTACGAGTTGAGTCGACGACACTTGAGCATTACTGAATCCCGTATTTAAGATATCGAGCGTCCATTAATTATTTATAGCATTACATTTGCTTAAAATAATTAATATCTTTAATTCATAAGTAGTACCACTCGAACCTTATTATTGTCTTGAGCTAACTTCGCGGGGGTTTAGTACATAAACTTAACACAAACTCATGGGGCGTCATCGTCCTAAGCGGATACGGTGACTCGTCTGGATAACTAGTGACATCAAGCACTACCACCACCAAGATCACGGAGAATATTGGATTAGAACATATAACCCTCACCGTAACAAGTCAAGTGATGGTGACAATCATACTCATCTAATACGCTTATCGGGGTTTAGATCGTACGTAAGTCACCGAGATCTTGGTTCTTCCGCGGTCCGAACGGAAGAACTCGTCTCGCTGTGATCCTTGATCGTCGAGGGCGTAGCCGGCATAACAGCGACCAAGTCAGTCATCTGTATCTATACGCACCTATCTGACAACTCGTCCTCAAGTTGTCTCGGTGTGAAACTTTTATATCTCATTAAGCTTGACTCATACGGACGACGGGATCTTCTCCTTTGTATATCTATATTTATGAGATAAGGGACAGCAGATATATCGATCAAGTATTGATTCGGATAGGAGATTGTAATAGTGGTAATAGGAAACATTGTATACAAGCTCAACCAGCGCTTTTCGATATACGAATCAACAATCTCCCGACTTATACTAAAACAACTTTTAGTATACTGATGTGTCTCTCTACTAGCTATTACAAACAAAACCATCACTTTGCTTCTCCCCTTATACAAAGTTTCCTTTCTAAGTGGGTGCCAGTCTAAGCGCAATTCAGTCCTCTAACGTCCCGGCGTAGACTTATTGCTGACGGGCTAGCTGGGTGCCATCTAGCGCGATTCAGTCCTCTAACGTGCGAGCGGAACTATTGAAAGGCTTTCGTGAATGGATCCATGTAGGTTATCGTCGTATCAATCTTTGCAATCAACCGTCCCTCGTCTAACGTTTTCTCGTATGACATGGTACTTCTCTCTATGTGTTTGGTTGCCTTGTGGATCGTGGTTCCGGAGTTTGCCGATTGAACGGAGTTATCACGGTAAACCATGATACTCTTGGGCAAACCGGTACCACGTCTAGATCCCGTGAGTGGTTCTTGAAATCACCTCATTGCGACCTCGAGCGGCTGTATTCGAAACTTCCATGGTAGAGTCCGATACAGTATTGCCTTTGCACTTCGAGGATAAACGTTTCACTCCCAGGTAAACACATAGTGCAGAGTAGACTTTTTCTTATCACGGTCGGCTTGAAATCCAGTCATGGAACGAAAGCATTAGACTATAGCGCATGGTAAACTAGCCTATTATCTCGAGTCCTTCGGTGCTTAAGTATATACTTTTTGCGGATGAGCTTGTCGGGGTTAGGGCGATATCTAGCTACTACCGCGATAGGATATCGAAGCCTGTACCTGACGTGCATACGTGAGACTTCCTACGGTGAGCGTGGGAACTTGTCTCATTTCCTCATCTCATTTGCGGTCATAGGGTATTAGGCTTCTCGTATGAAAGGCCGATATGCGAAGGTAGCAATCCTTTCAAGGCGGTGCATACTCAACAGTAATCACGTATCAATGTAAGGCGCTGAGATAAGCTCGATATTTTCCTCTTACGATCTCGGTAAGCTGATCTCGAGAATATACGCTGCATCTCCTAAGTCTTTCAGTTTGAACGGATCGGGATAACCAACTCTTCGTCGATAACAACTTGCATTGTTCAAATAGAAGAATGTCTCATCGTAAAGTCTGAAACTTACATTACCGTTGACTCTTAAGCGATACACACAACTCTTCTGAGCAGCTGGGTAAATCCATGAGGACTTTACATCGTCAACGTAAGTTCCATGATCTTGCTATATGTCTTGTATCGCTCCTTTGTAAGTCCATGGGTCGGGATTATTGCTGTTATCGTTTCACGGATTAAATCCGAAGATTCACCACGAACATAAATCGCTCGGGTTGCGAACAACCCTCCCACTCTGACGGTAGCTACAGGCCTGATGAAGCAGCAGTGGTGCTGATAACTTGTGGTTCTCTATCTTGCACACTTCTTTGGGTAGGAACCCTTATGCTGATCGGTATCCGATGGAACTCGACCTACTTTAATTTTCTTGAAGTATCGGTGTCGATCACTCCGCTGAGAGCTCGCAGTCTACGTGCCTTGTCGGTGGTGGAATACGATCGTCTTTAATTCTTGAAGAATGATTTCAACTTTGGACTTATGATTTTCATATAATCCTCTTCTAAGATCGGGCATTAGTCTTAGTAATGCCGATCCTAGGACTATAGAATAAACCACCTTCGTTCCTCTAGGATAGCCAATAAAACGCTTGCATAGGATCTAGCCTCGCTTGTCGACCTTCTTGTTGGACATGTGTGGGCGCTATATCCTTATGTGGCTTAACTGAAGCTTGCGCCCAAACCAAAACTCGAGGGTCTTTTCGTGACTTGGATGGTACTAGATTTAGCAAGTATGCCGTTCTAAGATACCCCGAGAACGAGAAATAAAGTTCGTACTCATTCGTCGATGACACCATTTCAAAGAGTCTGATTCTTGGCTCGACACTACTTTCTTGTGGTGTGCCGGTGAAATCTTATTGGGAGTGATCCCACTTCACTAGATAGTCCATGAACTCGTTGTTGGGTATCGCCACCTACGATCGGAACGGATGACTTGATACTCTTACTAACCCGTCTCACTTTCGCCTAAAATTCTTTGAATTTCTCAAGCATTGACTTGCGGTGAAAGCGGTATACGTATCCGTGCCTTAGTGTCGTCGATGAAAGTGACAAAATACTCGTACCCTCCGCGACTTGCCGTGGACATCGGTCCACGGTCGAAATGGACTAGCTACTATTTCTTTGGCTCTTGACCACTTTGCTTTGAAGGTAAGTCACATCTTACCCATATAGGATTCGCGGGGCGGAGCGAGCGCGTGAGAATTACCCGATGCTCCATTCTTAGCAGGTCTTTGGATCCTATTTAGATTGATGTGACCTAATCTGATGCTTGAGGAGAAAAGAGGTGTCGATCTTCTGAAAAAACTTTCTCTTTTAAGGTTTGATGTAGATCGCAACATAGTTATAGGTATTATGTATTAGAGAAATAGTATAAGCGGGTATATAATGTGCCTACACAGATAACTTCGTCATTTCTTATGATAGAAACACCACTATCAAAAACAATGAATATCCGTGAATAAACAATTTGAAGCAAACAAGGTTAACAAGAAAATCGATATAAAAGCGTCTTTTAAAACTAAAACTATTTTCTCAAAACATAAAGTAACATCTCCTACATAGCGGCCTCGACTTTCCCGCATTACCCATGGAGATCGTTATCTCCGCCATCGTTACTTCTAAAGTCGTAGGAACCCGCAGTGTTAACATGATCGATCAACGTGTCTACTACCCAGAATGGGTAGAACAAGTCGCTAAACATGTTTCCGTTACTAAGCAAATAAGGCGACCTGAGGCATGGAGCTTGGGCACTTAGCTGCCAGTCTCGGCAGAAGCAGTTGCCCCTTTTTGGCTTTAAACCGCCGGTAGAGCCCTTGTATTACTCCTCTTTTCTTTAGCCTTAGCATCTCTTGAATTCCACTTAGTTCATCTTTCGATAATGGTTTTTGAGTGCTGTGCTAAAACTGTCGCCTTTGCCATTTCGTTCTTGTTCTAGATCCTCTTTACGAGTGAATCTAGAGTATAACCTTATTATAAAGCGCTTTATAACGGAAGTCATCAAAGACTTGGGCAAAGTGTTGAGATAATGTCGATTACGACTAATCATCAATATATCCTCCAAACCAATTCGAGCTCTCGAAGATTAATCATTTGCTACTACATGGTTATGCGAATCGCTTTCCTTCAGTTGAACTTGACATTATTGATTTTGATCAAATTAATGACAAGCATTCTGTCCGACTCTCATATAATTTCATAAGACTTAGCCATATGTGGCTTGTCTTCCTTCTCTTGATCTTGAGTTGAGGGACTTCGCATGGTGACCAAAAGAAGGCACTTTGCCAGTTCTATTTGATTTGTCCATTTCTCGTGCTCATTGCTGCTCGTCGATAGATAGGTGTCTGAGAGGCTTGGGGCCGGGGTGTAGGTGAGTACAAATAGATTTTCTTCGCGGTAAGAACATTCTCATGTTTCGTTT
The DNA here is from genome assembly GCA_036937905.1 of Salvia rosmarinus. Lineage (NCBI taxonomy): Eukaryota > Viridiplantae > Streptophyta > Magnoliopsida > Lamiales > Lamiaceae > Salvia > Salvia rosmarinus. The sequence goes on from CM072817.1 coordinate 35,825,187, forward strand.
CCTCTCGACAAAATTTGGACGGATAAAGGGTTTTGTGCGGCATATTGATGTCGGTGTAAAGAGACATACTACGAAAGGTAATGTAAACACATAAGCATCGATCGCACATAATTACGATAAGATAATATTGTAACCTTTGATAAAACAATATTAATTAAACCTCAATGTTGAGAATCACATCGAGCCCGGCGTGTGGGCGTTTACATGAACCCTCGACCGGGCTAAAATATACGCTTAGCGTTTAATTTCAATCAGTTCGACTTATCATTATGATGAATGAAATTAACTATTGGACCTTACTGAACCACAGTCCTATCGCGAAGGAACTTAGGTGGGAGTTGTACTTGAGGTGATGTCTAAGCAATGACCACATTTTAACTGACAATTCTTAGAATTAGCATTACTCGTGTAGACCATACGGCAAATTCAAATTCTTTTGTTATCTCATTTATATCTATCTCAGCAGAACTTATGAAAATCGCACATGCTGACCATGCGTGTGGCGTTTACAATAACTCCACTCATAGATTTAAAATGTTTTATTTAGAAATCCATCTAACAAAACTTATGATAAGCAGTCGAAGCAAACGCGCGTGTGGGCGTTTACTCACGATCGTATCACTTTGTTTAGAGATCAAAGGTGGAGGTCTTGACATTTTAATTTAAAAAATTAATTTGTCGGTTTGCTGCTTATCTTTTGTTGAAATGTTTGTCATGTCAGATCCGTAATCTAGCATGCTTTTCTATAGAACTCACATGTAAAACACTCGACTTCATAAAAATGTTTGAAAGCGATAAACCTAGCATGCTTACTATGCTGTGATTACGAAAACACTAGGTTTGTCAGCGTAATTTAAACTCTATAACGTACTCTTGATAATTTAAACATCCACGACATCGATGAGCGATAAAAATAAAATAAAAGCGTTCGCCGTGGCCCTTTCGTGGAATGCACTGCTATCTGCCTAATCTATTCATAGAATCAAAATCGATCTTTATAATCTTCAGACGCGTGCGACAGACGGTTACGGCAGCAGCCTCGCGTGCGAGCGCGGATCGGTCGTCAACGAGTTGAGTGGAAGCGGATGCGGGCTCGGCCCCGTCACGCGGCCGCGTCCGCGGCCGTCACTGCGCTAGCGTCCGTCGCCCCTGCGCCGTGCGACCCGTTTTCCATCGTCACGATCGCGCTTGCTTTCGTCTTCGTTTGCTTTTACGAGATAATTTACGGAAAATAAATCTAATCTAACCACGCGTTTTCTCTTGGTGAAAAACAAAATCCGACAAAATAAAAGCGAGCCAGATGACGCCAGTTCAACAATTAATATATTGCGCGTAATAATCAGCGTGAATTAATCGATAGAGCGAATCTTGATCCGGGGTCGATACCAGTGTAAGGAAAACCGTGTTTAGCCTACTCAGAATCTATCTTGGATGTTTAATCCACCATACATTGATTATATTCCTAGCTGCGTCTATATAATTAATTGCAACACGTTGGGGTTTCTCGTGTTTACCTTTGAATGCTCGAGGATGAGCGGATCGAGACTCGTGCTTTGATCTTCGGGTATCCGGTTGCCCGATCTCCCAGGTCGGTGAGGGCGATCTATGGCGAATCTTTGAAAATCACCTCATCTCTCACACTTTTACGAAAATTCTCTCCCAAGAACAATGGGGTCTCAAAAATTATGATGATATTATTGAATCGTTGACTAGATTTAATCTCTTCCTCGTCATTTATAATGCATTACCATAATCTAATGAATTACCATAATCCCGTATGGAAGATTATTACCATAATCTATATGGAAAGGATCTATGCATATCCGTAAATATAATAATATCCTTTTAGGATAAAGAGAATCAAATCATTACCTTGTGAGAGGGAGCGTCGATTTCCATGCAGCTACAGACTGGATGGGCCGGCAGGATCAAATCGAGGAATAAAGTGGGACCTCAAATTTAATTATCTTATGTTGTTGAGAACATAAATTAATTTATAAACATTTATTCATGCATGAAGAATAAATCTTGACTACCCTTTATTACGAAGTTGAGTCGGTCCACTTGAACATTCTGAGATCCATATTTAAGATATCGAGCGTCCATTAATTATTTATAGCATTACATTGCTAAAATAATTAATTCTTTAATTCTAAGTAGTACCACTCGACTTATTAGTGCTTGAGCTAACTCAACTGCGGGGTTTAGTACAGACCTTTGAGGCTCTCTAAGGGGCGTCATCGTCTAGCGGATCGGTGACTCGTCTGAGAAACTAGCATGACATACAAACCTTGCTGCCCGAGATCGGGAGAATATTGGGTTAGAACATATAACCCTCACCCTAAAAGTCAGTGATGGTCGAACAAACCTACGTCTCAATACCTTCTCGAGGTTTAGATCGTCGTAAGTCAGAGATCTTGGTTCTTCGCGGCGACGAGATAGAAGAACTCATCTCCTTTGTGATCCTTCAATACGTCGAGGCGTACCGCGCATGACAAGGACCAAGTCAAGTCACTTCTATCTATACCTCGACTATACAGGCACTCGTCCTCAAGTTGTCCGTTGTGAGACTTTTATATCTCGTTAAGCGACCATCATCTGAGACTTACGTGATCTTCTACCTTGTGATCTAACTTATATATGAGATAAGGGCGACGGATATATGAATCAAGTATTCAATTTAGATAGGAGATTGTAATAGTGATAACGAAACATGTGTACGAAGCTCGACTCTGCTTCGATGTAAATCGACAATTTTCATCGTGAATTCACGATTGCATTGTAATTTCTCCTGCAATGTTTGGAAAAATGTAGAATTATCTTTATTTCAAAGATTTAACTTCTCGAAACATAGGGCTTGATGATGCATCGGAGCTCGAAAATATTTGGTGATTTTTCTGACTTGGCAGCATCTTTCACCCTAGTTTCTTGACTCATGGAACATCTACCGGTTCTCTAGGCGGTGAAGCCCGTATTGTAGAGCTGTTCAATACCGATGGATGTATCCATTTGAAAGTGCTTGTGTACATTATCATATATATATATATATATATATATATATATATATAATAATTGAAGAACAACATCGATTTATTTTGTGAATACTTACGTAAGTTGAAGAACAACGTCTGAAATAAAGCCGAGGTTGAGGTTCTATGCAATGCTTCTTAGTAAAAAGCATCGACATTTTGCTAAGTATTATTTTATGATCACGTAGAGCAGTTGAAGATTTGCATCATCGTAGTCAAGCGATTGCACGAGACTATCGAGATATGCTTCAAATCTTCAAGCAAAGTGGTGACCTTTTGGAAATATGTCAGCGAGATATTTGGATAGTAGAGAATATGATCTTTGCGTTTATGCGTGTTGCTCAATGTGTTGAAGTTCGAGACATTTACATGGCGTAAGTGTCGTGTTTTCTCAAAAGTCGATTGTTAATTATTATTATTGTTATTATTAACTAGGATCATAAATATATGTTGATGTAGTTTATTCATGATGATGAAAGATCAAATCCAACTTCTCAGCTCAGATATTGAAGATCGTGATTGAAAGGCTTCCCGCTGGTTTGAGGCATATGTGAGTGTTCGATGATTATTAGTGGAAATATTTAATATTTAATATATACGTTTAGTCATTCTAATCGTTTTTAATAATAATAGTGAAGATCATACTAATAACATTGTGAATCCGTTCTATTGTCTTGCCAAAGACCTTGACTAATGTAAGGCGTGCCGGTATTATATAAATGGGTACAAATTTCACACATTAGAACATGGGTCACAAGATCGACTATGAATAGTGGAGTGTGCATTAAAGGTGAAACTTATACAGGGAACACTCGAACTTCGATTTTTATGGCGATTATTGGAGGTTTGTGAGTTGGAATATCTGAGCTACCAGCTGAAGACCTACAATTGTTTAGATCACGGTGGTTTTATCTTCCCGATTGGGGTTATCAATTCATTCCAGTACAAGTTGGTTGGTAAAATCATCGCAAAAGATATAACGTTCGAACCGTTTATCCTCGCCATTCAAGTATACTATTGTGCTTATCGAGTTTAAAACAATCTTGAAAGAGTGGTGGGGTATGTAAAATTAAAGCTCGATCTATTGTGGAAGTCTCAGGATGAGAGTTACGCGTCGATAGTACTTACCACTTTTCAAGAGGATGCATTTGGTTCGATTACTAATTGTTGTGGATGATGACGACATTAGTTCATCTGACAGTACACTCATAGACATTGAAGAGCGTCGATGATGCGGATGATGAAGTTGAATTGTCGGGTCGAAGCACAATCATTGGATGATGATGATGATGATAGCGATGACGGTGAATAGGGTTTGAATTTATTATAAGTATGCACAAAAGCGTTTTTTCTAGTATGCACAAAAGCGTTATGATATGTATACATTTTGTGAAATTTTAATGCAGCATTTTTACCTTTATTTGCGGATGTCATCGATGGATGAGGTGCCTTGTCCGTCCGTCGGAGCGTCGAGTCGCTCTCTTGCCGTCGTCCTCCGCTCAGGGCTTGAAGAGGCATGGAGGCCATTTGCCACTGACCCGTCCCTCGGCGGACGGTGCGGTGCCGTGAGAGGGGATGAAGAAGATAGGCTATTGTGAATGGGTATGTTATCTATGTATGTCTCGTTAAAATAAATCATAATATTCGATGTCTTTATTTCTTGTAAATTGCACATTTTGTGTCCGAACAATGATATAGCCGCGTGATTCGGTCATTAGTAAATTCAGAATCAACAGCTTCAATTGGAAGTGGTGCCTCGAGTTCAGATTTATTCGATGAATTCGAGTTCGTGTTGTTTATCTGGTCGTTTATGTTTTGACCTTTGACAGATTCGTATATTGTAATCATATAATTTTTTAAATTTTTTATTGGGATGATACGATGGGCGAGGCCATGGTCTACTCTCTTGGTGCGCAAGAGTGGTGAGCCTATAAAGATCTTGTTCATCAGATCAGCGGAAGAAGTACCACGCCTCCGTTTATCCACAGTGGAATTGGGATAAGCGGAAGGCATTGAGCTCGGACGGGGCGTCAGCGAGGAGGCAAGAGCCGCGCCAGAGAATGTCGAGGCGGATGGCGGAGTGTCTTTGGGATAGTCGAGCATCGGGGTGGCTCACTGCTGCACTCGGTATCCGAGAGAGATTGTAAATACTTTAAGTTTAGATATAGTAAATTTATTTAGAATCGTGATACTTGTTAATTATTTAATTTGTTTTACTTATTTATGAGCAAGAAGGTGGGTAGACATATCAGAGGTCGATGGGATGTATTCAAGGTATCATACAACCGAGCGGCAGAGCTATCTGAGGGAAATCTCGGAATATCGCGGTAAGTATATTGCCGTTAAGGATAACGAGCATTTAATTAAATAATAATTGTACAAAATTATATTACGAGAGGCGGTTGAGGAACATGTGACTGGTTGAGTCAATCGAGGGTAGTGATGACGACACGATGATAGACTTCAAATTCTAAAAATGTCCTTGGGAGCTCCTCGAAGAAAAAGAATAGGATGTTTGGGCTGGTTCTCTATCATGGACATACATGCGGGCGGACGTCGTCTCGTTCGGTAGAAGTGCCCAACTGCTGATTCCATGGCTTATCAACAACGACTATTGGAGATGAGGCGGTTGGGCGGCGTGAAGCAGTCTGGGCGGTTGCGGCTGGCTGCGAGCAATCTGAGGCAGTTACAATCGGGCGAGGCGCGAATGTGTCAACGCAGTTCGAGGCTCGAGTTCGGCTCTCGGAGGCCTTGGGCGCTTTGGCCTTCCGTTTCCCTCCGCTCGTAATATTGCATTGTATTATGAAGAAACAAATCAGTGAGGAAATCGGTTTTAACGCTCTCGAGAATCTATCTCGGATGTTTAGTCACCATACATTGATTATATTCTAGCATGCACTATATAATTAATTACAACACGTAGGGTTTTCTGTGTTTACTGCGAATCTGTCGGGGATGAATAGATCAGAGACTAGTGTTTGATCTACGGGTATGTCTGGTTGCCTAAACTCGATGTCGGTGAGGACGATCTGGAGAATCTTGTAAAGCGTCTTCGTTCTCTCTAGATTTTGAAAATTCTCACTATAGGATATAGTAATTCTCGAAAATAATGACTTAAGCATTAACCTTGATTTTCTCTGCATATATTTATAATGCAACGCTAAACCTATCAAGATAGGATTTATGCATATCTAATAAATAAATCTTATCAACTTAAGATAGAGAGGATCGTGAGTCAGTGGGACTACAAGAGGTGACGATTTTCCCCCTTGACGGGCTGGATGGGCGAGCCAGGATCAAATCTGAGGAAAAGATGGGCCTCAAATAAATTAATACTTATGTTCAACGGCCGTGACTTTGCTCCGAGTCCCCGAGGCGTAGCCCGGCCCTGTCGCCCGGCTGCCAGGGCTTCAGTGCTAAATCGCGTGCCCGCGGCATGATGCCCAAAACGCCCGCACGTTGAGGTTCTGCCACGATGATGCATTGTGCCGCGGCGCAGCCTCGCGCGAATTACGCGCCCGTCGCCGTGCTGATCGAGACCTCGTTGAGGTTTCCTTGTACCTTTCGGTTGAAATTGTCGAGCTCTGCGCTTGTCGCCAGTGACTAGCTACTGACCGCCTCCCTGCCGCCCGAACGCGAGGCCTCGCCGAATCACGTGCCCCGCGTCGCCAGCGTCGTGTATGGTGGAACTCTTGCGGGTTTGCCCCGAGATCTTCGAGAGGTGTCGGCGCTAAACCCGTCGGAAGCTTCATTGCGCCGCGTCGCCGACCCTGCGAGTCGCCCATTGTGCGCGATGCGTGTTTTCGGGCGAGCGTGCACCAGCCACCCGAGCCTGGCCGAGCGGTCTGCCTTTGCCGACCCTCGTCTGCGCCCGATGCACGAGCCTGCGTCGTCGCCGCGTGCATGTACGCTCGCCCGTCGCGGAGCGTGCGTCGCCGCGTGCCGTCACCCATGCGGTGTTCGATGAACTCCCGTCGTAATGCGTTCTTCGTTCGTCTTCGTTCTTCTTCACGAGATAAGATTGAAAAAATTAATCTAACCACGGATTTTCTGTGGTGAAAACAAAATCCGGCGGTAATAAAAGCGAGCGCATGAGCGAAATTCACAATTAATTAATTGCGTGCGTTATAATCAGCGTGAATTAATCCAGCGGGAATCTGATCCGAGCTCGATACCAGTGGAAATGATTTTAACCCTGATGATCTATCTTGGATGTTTAATTCCGCATACATTGATTATATTCCTAGCATGCACCTATAAATTAATTGCAACAAGTGAGTGGTTTCTCGTGTTTACTGCAATCGTCGGGGATGAATGATCGAGCCGCTATCTTGATCTTACGGGCGTATCCCGTTTGCAAACTCCGATGTCGAGTGAGGACAATCTTGGAGAATGCTATAGAAACGTCTTCTTCTGCTCTCAGATTTTGAAAATTCTCACTAAATGGATATAGTAATTCTAGAAAATAATGACTTAAGCATTAACCTTGATTTTCTATCTCCTTATATTTATAATGCGACCAAACCTATCAAATAGGATTATGCATATCTAATAAATATAATCTTATCACTAAGATAGAGAGGATCGGGAGTCAGTGGGACTCTGAAGAAGGTGGACGATTTTTCCCTTAGCACAGGGCACGAGATGGAGGGCCGGATCAAATCAGAGGAATAAAGATGGGCCTCAAATAAATTAATTATCTTATGTTCGGCCAGAACATAAATTAATTCATAAATATTTATTCATGCCCTAGAGAATAAATCTTTGACTTACACGCTTTATTACAGAAGTTGAGTCGAGCTTGCACTTAGACTTCTGAATCCCGTATTTAAGATATACGTCCTTAATTATTACTGATTACAGTTAAAATAATTAATATCTTTAATTCCTTAAGTCGATTACCACTCACCTTTATTATTGTACTGAGTAACTCAACTGGGGTTTAGTACAATAAACCTTTGAGCTCCTTAAGAGGATGTCATCATCCTAGCGGATACGATGACTCGACGGGTAACGTAACATGACATACAAGCTTTACGAGCATCTGCAAGAATTTTGGGTTATCTCTAAACCACGCCATATGAGCAGTGAATGACTTTCAGCTCACTAATACCTTAGGGTTTAGATCAGCGTAAGTCTCGAGATCTAGGTTCTTCACGACGGTCGAGATAGAAGAACTCGTCTCATTGTTGGTCCGTCAATACGTCGAGCGTAGCTACTTTGGTTGTATCTTGGAAGCGGTTTGGTTGAGCTTGTATCAATGTTCATGTTACCACTGCAATCTCTATTTGATTGTTTACTTGATTGCATATATATGTCACTTTATCTCATATATAAGTTAGATCATCTGGTGTTTTGTAGATCCGATGCAGTATGATTGGTGAAGCAATGAGATATAAAAGTATCACGGTGAGACAACTTGAGGACGAGTTTTGGTATAAGTGCGGTGTAGATAAGAAGTGACTTGACTTGGTTGCTTCTTGGTATATCTCGGACGTATTGATGGATCACGGTGAGATGAGTTCTATCGACCGTCGTGAAGAACTAGATCTGAGGAGACTTCGTTGATCTAAACTCGATAAGGTATTAGGTGAGTATGAGTTCTTGACCATCACTTTGACTTCTATGGGTGAGATTACATGAGATAACCCACATTACTGTACATCTTGGGTGGTGTGAATGCTTATGTCATCTAGGTTACATAGTCAGTCACGTATCCGTTTAGGATGATGCGTCCTTAAGGAGCTCAAAGGTTTATTGTACTAAACCTCGGGTTGAGTTATCTCAAGTACAATAATAAGGTTGGTGGTACTACTTAAGAATTAAAGATATTAATTATTTTAAGCGGTCGAGCGTATAAATAATTAATGGACGTCGATATCTTAAATACGAGTTCGTGAAGTCTAGTGCAAGCCCGACTAGCGCCGGAAATAAATGGGTAAGTCATTTATTGAGTGGCATGAATAAATGTTTATAAATTAATTTATTTTAAGGCTAAATATAAGATAATTAATTTTTTGAGCATCTTTATTATTACATTTGATCCTAAATTTGGCCATCCGAGGCACAGTGGTAGAAAATCGTCCCTCTCTCTCTCGAGTCTCTGGGACTCGACTGATCTCTTTATCTTAAGTGATATGATTATATTTATTAAATATGCATAAATCTTCATGATAGGATTAGGGATGCGTATAAATATAAGGTGAGAGAAAATCAAGGTTAATGCTCAAGTCGTAATTTTAGAATTCTATTCCCAAAATAGTGAGATTTTGAAAATCTTGAGAGAAGAAGAGGGTGATTTTCTATAGCATTCTCATAGATTGTCCTCGCTCGACATTGGAGTTTAAGCGATCGGGATACGATCCAGAGAAGATCAAGCAGCAGTCTTGATCCATTCTCCTCATAGATTCGCGGTAAACAGAGAAAACCCCTACGTGTTGCAATTAATTATATAGGTGCATGCTTGGCGTATAATCGATGTATGGTGAATTAAACATCGAATAGATCTCGGAGATGGTAAAGTCGTTTCTATGGTAGGCACAGGATCGATATCTTGGCTCTGTTGATTAATTCCGTTTGATTATAACGTGCGCATGATTAATTAATTGTGAATCATGAGTTCATCGTGGCTCGTTTTATTTTGTCGGTTTGTTTTTCTACGAAAAACATGTGGTTAGATTAGACTTTTTTTTTGTAAATCTTATCGTAAAGAAGGCGAAGACAAAAGCACGAATTGAGGCGACGGAGGTCACGAAGCGGGCGCGGCGCAAATAACCTCGGCGCCGTGCGTGTGTTTCTGGCGGTGTCGGTAGGGGCGAGCGAGGTGTGGCGGCGCTTGGCAGGAGTGCTCAGCGACATCGGTGGCACAGGCGTGCGGGCGGGCGATTCGTGCGGGCGTCTCGGCACGCCTCGGTCTGAAATGCGCCCGATCTTGGCGGAACCATCGGGCGGCAGCGGTCGGCGATCTCGGCAGGTGGCTAAACGGCAGCGCCTGGCGGAGTCGCTCAGCGTAGTATTTCTGGCGCGTAGTGAGGTGCGAAATTCTCGGCAGTCGGACCGCCGGGAAACCACAAGCGGCGGGGAGGCAGCGTGCTTGCGAGCAGCTGTGACGCGTTCTCGGCGGCTTGCAGCGTGCGGGCGGCAACCGCGCTGTGAAATCGGATGGAGAGAAAATCAAGTGTCCGTGTAAGAAGTGTAAATATATACCTTATCGGAAGAAAAGAAAGATCTTGTGCGATATCACTTATCAAAATTTGGATTTGTTTCAAATTATCACACATGGATATTTCAAGGAGAGACAACCACGACAACCACAAGTAGGGACAATGTTGTGGATTCGGATGTTAACCATCAACCAAATACGATTACATACGACGGTGGTGGATGTTCTTGATCCACGTTCAACTTTGATGAGATTGAAGAGGCCAAATTTGATGCACAAAAATTTTACGACATGTTGAATGTTGCCGATAAACCTCGTGGTCGGGTTGCTCGAATCACACACAACCGCTATTTGTGGCTCGACTTACGAGTTGAGAAAGCAGAACAACATTACCGAGAAGGTTTTGATCAAATATCGAAGCGATGAAAGAGTCGCATCGGATGGAAATTGCGTGTCGATGACTTCTACAAGACGAAGAGAGTGTTGCGTGGCATGGGTTGCCTGTACACAAAATTGATTGTTGTCCATTTAATTGCATGATTTATCTGGCGGAGATTACGAATTGACGAGCTGCAAATTCGTAATCATCCTCGTTTCAAGAGCAATTCTCATCGGTGGAAGTCGACGGAAGCACAAGTAGCATATAAAAGATGTATTATTTTCCCTAACTCCTCGACTACGAGAGATTGTATGCATCGAATGCTCAAAGGAAAATATGCGTTGGCATGCATCGTCGATCGATGATGGGGTCATGCATCATCCGGCGAGACTCAATTGCATGGAAACATTTGAACACGAAGTTTCCCTTATTTGCATCGTAAATTGTAACATGCGATTGGGACTCTCAACGAGCGGTTTTCACCATTCGATCAATCGTGAAAGCAATATTCATCACGGCCGCTTATACTTACCCCTTATAATCTTCCCCGGGCGTATGAAGGAGCAATACATGTTTCTACGATCTTAGTGCCGGGACAGCGCTGTAATCCTAAGGAGAAGATTGATGTGTTCTTAACCATTGATAGCAGAAAGTTAATAGATTTGTGGGATGACGGTGTTCTTACTTATGATGTATCGTTGAGCGAAATTTTCAAATGCACTTACTGCATTACTTTGGACAATTAGTGACTTCCTGCATAATCTATGTTTATGCGGATGGATCTGGTGGAAGATTAGTCTTGTCCGCCTTTGCATGGAGTATACCGATGCTTTTACTTCACTAAAAGTGGTAAGCGATCATGGTTTGATAACCATCGTAAATTTCTAGCTCTAATCACTCATTTCAAGGGATCAAGAGGTTTCGAAAAGCACACGGTGATTACTAACGATCCATCGAAGCGCGATCGGGAGATGAGCTTACATCACTAATATGGGTATGGGACTAATCTAAAATGAGGTTAGCGATGATGAAATAAATAGCGAGAATATCAAGCAGTTTGGGCCGGATGGAAGAAAAGAAGTATTTTACGGGATCTACCTTCTGGAGTTCTCTCTTTTGATTCGGCATAATTTGGATGTCATGTGTTTGGTATGAATCTGTGCTGATTCTTGGTATTGTTTTGCATGTTGTCTTCATTAGTTTATCACATTTATGCCGTTAGTTCAATTATTATTTATCGTTTCGGACTTACTTGGTTTTGTTTCAATGTTTTGCAGAAAATCGGCATTAAATAGGATGAAATCTATCTACCAAGGATCAGGTATAATGAAGAGCATCGCGATAGGAGTTCATAAGCGAAATGATCCTATTTCGGAGTTCTGACGAAGGAAAACGAGATTTAATTGTTGAAGTCGCGCGACGACCCGTCAGATGGTCGAGCATCCACAAGACGCCCGCCAGCAGCGCAGACGCCTGCCTACGCCCGCCGACCAGCCCGTCCACCGTCGCGACTCTGAGCGCCAGCTCACTCCGGCGCACGTTCCCAATTCCCTCGTGCGGTCGGAGTGAACGCTGGCTGCCCTCACAGCGACTCTCCGCGCGCCTCGCCCGCTCGTCATCCGCCGCCCGCCACGGTTCACTCCGGCTGCGTTCCCAATTACCTCGCGCGTTCGGAGTGAACGCCGGCTCGCCTTTCGGTGGCGCCACCCGCCGCCTTCGCGCGCCGCCGCCGCGCACGCACGCCGCCCTACTGCAGCCATGGCCCGCCTCGAGTGGGCGCTCGTTTCCCAAGGCTCATTGCGCTTTATATATAATGTTTTTAGGTTTTGCGGAAGTCGATTTTTACGCATGTTTACGTTTTCTTTCGAGCAGCGAGCTCAGTGGATCTGTTCTTCCAATTTCTTCAATTGGTCATTGCTTAACGCTCTTGTAATCGGTGACTCCCTTCCGCTTTTATTTACGGATTCTTGCAATACTGATGTGAATTTTGGATTTGATTGAAAGTAATTTCTCGATTATTTGTTCCATTGTTCTTGATCGCTTGCGTTTACGTATCGATTTATCCCGCTTCGTTTAATTCTGTTCTTGTTGGGTTCTTGATTAGTTCTTTTGTTTTCCAGACTTTAATTATTTGAATTTTATGCAAGTGGAGTTGAACTCGGATTTCATGATTAATGGTTCTTCGTTGAATCTCATCGTTTCTTTGCTTGGAGAATTTATTTAATTGCTTTCGATTTGTTTCTGATTCCGTGTTTAGTAGTTTATCATCTAGGGTTTGACAACCCCTAGTTTAGATCTATCGCTTAATTAATTTAGCTCTCTGGATTGACAACCCCGGCTTAGGTTACTTGTTTAATTCTCGTGTTTCGATTCCTCGTTATGTTTCAAAACCCTTATCGGTATTAGAGTGTTTAGGATTTTATCGCTTTCGTGAGCAACACGAACATTAGGCCCCTCAAGTTTTCCTTGAGAGGCGACTAGGGTTAGCTTTCCCTACTATAACACCTAAATGCGATTGCGTAGTCAATCGAGAGTATACTTTTGGTTGAACAAATTTTGGCGCCGTTGAGGGGAAAACTTTAGGCATATTGTTTGTGTTGATTTGTTTTCCGTGTTTCTTTTGTTTTTGTTTTGTTATTCTCCGCCATGCGTGTGATCTTTTCTTGTTTGAGTGTTTTTGTATGCTAGGTCGCCGTGGTCTAAATAGACCGCTGCTACCCGTTTGACCACGTTCGAAGAACTAAAAGTTCTCTTTTCGGAATCTGAGGAGTTTGGTACCACTCGAGTGGTGAGCAGTCGAGCGATTTATCGTGATCAATCGGGTTGTTGAAGATACTCCCGTTGAGAGATGGGTGAGAATGCACGTGCTCAAGGTGATTTTATATAGGCGGTGATTGGGGCAGCTCGTCCCCAATTGTTCTTGGACCGCAGGCCGAGATTACGAAAGTTGAAACCGAACCATTTCTCACTCATGCCTACTTTCCATGGGCTTGCTAGTGAGGATGCTTTGGCTTTATAAGAGAGTTTTGCTCGGTTTTGCGATCCTTCCATTGGGAGGACTAAATGAAGATCATTGAAGATGCGGTGTTTCCGACACCCCGAAAGATAGAACAAAGTCTTGGTTTACGCCTCTCCGCCAACTCCTCTCGAGGCCCGAGCGCCGTGGTAGACAAGTTCATGACGGTACTACCCGAGCAAGAAGAGTCAAGAGTTGAGGTCACGGATCATGACTTTCAATCGACAATGACGAGCCGTTCCATGAAGCTTGGGAGCAGTTCGGGGACTTGTTGCAAAAGTGTCCTCATCATGCCTTGCATCTAAATTTTGTATCAATTCTTCTATGATGGATTGACCAAAGTTTCAATACATAATGGACAACAGCTGCGGGTGGAGACATCGGTTCTAGGACGGCGATGGATATCGCTCTACATTTTTGAAGCCATGGTCGCTACTTCAAATGTAAGTCCATCGGTGGGAGGCAAGGCTCGTGCGGTGAACCCTTCATACGACATGACTAAACAAGTGGCCGAGTTGATGAGGGAGGTCGAAATTGAGAAAGCCTTGATCAACCAACCCGGCCGCGAGGAATTCTTAGAGCCTTGTGGAATTTGCAATGAAATCGGGCATAACGTTGATCGTGCCCTAGGATGGGGAGCTAACTCATGAGGCGAAGCGTGCCTATGCATATCTGCAGATTCCAACCCCGACGATTCGAGTCTAATCGACCAGCAGTTTGGCTCGGGGTGGAGGAATCAATCTAACGTGGGATGGAGAAATCGAGTCGAGGCGAAATTCTAATCGAGCGCCCCATTCGAAGACCTCCTGACCCGCAGAATTTCGGCGAGGCAATATCCACGCTAGAAGCAAAGCAACCCCCACAATGGCCAGTTCTCGCGCCAAGAATACCAGCGGCGGCTATCGTGAGCACCTCCGCCGCCACCTCGAGAGACTAGCATCCGAGGATGTGACCGAACCAAAGATTTGATGTTCTAGAATCCACAATTAAGCGTATGGAGACGCAAATAGGACAGCTGCTAGCTCTCAACGCAGTACTACAGAACAAGCAAAGAAGCTGGGAAGCTCCTGTGACCCCACGAGCTCGGTACCACTTGTTTTGAGAAGTGGTGGTGTGATTGAGAGCAGTCGGGAGAAATCGAGGAGGCAAATTAAATCTCAAGATGAAGAAACTAAGAAGGATCTTGAGGTCCGATTGCATAAAGCGCCAAAGCCTTTACTCCTCAAATACCTTTCCGCACTGGCTAAGAAATGAGAAACAAGATCGGCCGGTTTAGCGAGTTCTACAAACTCCCGTCCAAGGTGAATGTCAATTTGCCTCTTTTGGACGTGATCGAAAATGTGCCACCTCGTCAAATTTTTCAAGGAGTCGGCTTCAAAGAAGAAGTTTGGAGAATATGAGAAGGTCGTGGTCTCCGAGGCGGCCAATTCCGTCCTATGAAGCATCGATTCCTCCCAAACTCCGAGACCGAGTAGTTTTATCGTTAAAATTGCTCTGGTAAGGAGGCTTCTGGCATGCTTGATTTGGGGGCCGGGATAAATTTAATGCCTTATTCGATTTTTAAACAATTAGAATTAGGCGAACTTAAACCCACTCGCATGTGTCTACAACTAGCGGATAGGTCCGTCAGATATCCGAAGGGTATTATTGAGGATATTTTAGTTAAGGTTGGTGGGTTGATAGTTCCTGTTGATTTTGTTGTGTTAGAAATTGGTGAGGTTAGAGAAGATGGAAAGGAGCACACACTGTTATTGGGGAGGCCATTCATGGCCACAACCAATACACTAATTGACGTTAAGAGTGGCACTTTAAAAATGACTGTGCTTGGTGAAACTGTGTCTTTTTCTGTTAGGGACAGTGTGATGTTTCCTTCTGTAAATTCCATTGATGATTGTGCTTTCATTGATGCTATTGATCCCTTGGCCGAGAATGTGTTGTTGCAGGAACATAGCCTCGAGGAAGTTTTTGCGAGATCGGTGACGAGGAAGAGTGGGCATGTGAAGTTGCTAGTATGCCCAAGCCTACTCTAGAAATGAAGAACCGCGAGACACTTGAAGTATGTTTTCTGGAGGAGGAAATGAAAAGCCGCAATAATCTCCTCCGAGCTTTCAAGTGTTGAAGAAGAACATTTTCGATCTGAAGAAGAATAAGGCGGCATTTGGGTGGAGTCTTGCCGACATCAAGGGATCGATCCGAGAACATGTATGCATCGCATCACGCTTGAGGATGGAGTTAAACCAGTGATTGATGCCCGAGGCGATGAACCCAATCCTCGGTGGTGGTGAAGAAGAGGTTTTGAAACTCCGATGGAGGGCTAATCTACCCGATCTCGGACGTGAGTGGGTTAGCCCAAGATACGTGTGGTACCCAAGAAGGGAGGTATCACGGTGGTGGAGAACGAGAAAGGGAGATGGTACCTACAAGGGCTACTACGGTTTGGCGTATGTGCATCGACTACCGCAGAGTTGAATGCGCGACAAAAGGACCGTTCTCTCCCTTTTATAGATCAAATGCTTGATAGATTAGGCTGGACATGAATATTTACGCTTTCTTGATGGATTATCGCTATTATCGGGTTGCGATTTCTCAGAGGATCAAGCCAAGGCAGGCAAGCACAAGTCCTTTGGGACATATGCTTACCGGCGGATGCCTTTTGGCTATCTGATGCGGGCACCTTTCGGTGCATGATGTCAATCTTCTCGAGATGATTGGAGATTTCCTCGAGGTATTCATGGATGACTTTTCGGTTTGGATCTTCTTTTCATGATTGCCTAGATAAGATTGATCGTGTGTTAAAGCGTTGTGTGGAGAGCAATCTCACTCTTAGTTGGGAAAAGAGTCACTTTATGGTTAAGAGTGGGATTGTATTGGGACATATTGTGTCTAGGAATGGGATTGAGGTTGACAAGGCTAAGGTGGATGTAATTGAGAAATTACCTCCACGGTTGATGTTAAGGGATTAGGAGTTTTTAGGACATGCGGGTTTTACCGTAGGTTTATTAAAGACTTTTCTAAGATTAGCCAACCTTTATGTCATCTTCTTGCTCAAGATGTTCTTTTCAAGTTGATGAAAAATGTTTGCATGCTTTGATTTACTAAAGGAGAAATTGACTACTTGCCTTTTGTTGTTGCCCAATTGGTGCTACCGCTTTGAAATAATGTGTGATGCTAGCAATGTGGCTGTGGGGCTGTATTAGGTCAATGTGTGGATAAAATGTTACGTGTGATTTATTATGCTAGCTTAACTTTAAGTTACGCTCAAATGAATTACACTACTTGAAAAGAGCTTTCCTGTAATCTTTGCTTTGGATAAGTTTAGAGCTTATATCATTGGTTCTAAGGTAATTGTTCACGATGATCACGCCTGCTTTAAGATTTCATTGACTAAATCTCGGGCTAAACCTAGATTAATTCGTTGGGTCCTTCTTTGCAAGAATTTGATCTAGAAATCATAGATAGGAAGGAGTAGTGACAATTGTGTGGTGACCATTTATCTCGTCTCGAATCCTTTCGTTTTACACTGCACAGAGAGTCTTCTTGAGTCTTATCCTTTTGAGCATGCTTTGGAAATCAATTCATCGCCTTGGTATCTTGATATTATTAATTACTTGGTTTGTGGCTCCTTGAGACTGATTTGACTTCGAAAGAGAAGATTTTTTAGTGTATGCGAGGAATTACTTTTGGGATGATCCATACCTTTCAAACTCGGGAAGGACGAGGTGGTTAGAAGATGCATCCACGATGAGGAGCAAAGTCAGTCCTTAAGTTGTGTCATGAAACCCTTGCGGGGACATTTTGGTGGGCGAAGATGGCGATGAGTCTTTGCAGAGTGGTCTCTTGGCCGACTATTTTCAGGGCCGCTCCTTCTACCTTTCATGTGACAGTGCCAGCGAGTTGGGAATGTGGGGAGGAGAAATGAGATGCCCACGAACAATATCACAGTAGTTGAAATTTTCGACGTTTGGGGTATTGATTTCATGGGGCCTTTCCCAAGTCTAATGGTTTTGAATATATCTTGCTTGCTTTAGATTATGTGTCCAGTGGGTGAAGCAATTCCCACAGCGGACTAGTGATGCTAATGTTGTCTTGAAGTTTGTGGGAGAACATTCTCTGCGGTTTGGTTTCCCAGGCGATCATAAGTGATGGGGAGCACATTTACGTAATAAGTTGTTCAAAAACTCATGGAGAAAACGGCATCACCCACAAGGTGTCCACGCCATATCATCCACAAACTTGAGGACGGTGAGACAAGCAACAAGCGGATCGAGGTATGCTTGAGAAGGCAGTCAACCATCCGGAAGGCGGTCGATGGTGAATCTTTGCGCTTTGGGCATACCGAGCTAACTTCAAGAGCATTTTGGGATGAGTCCCTATCGGCTTGTATATGGAAGCGTGCCATCTACCGTTGAGATCGAGCACAGGCATTACGGGCGATTAAGGCCATGAATCTTGACATCACGAGCGAGGCGAGGGAGGCTCTCGGATCACGAACTCGAAGAACTTGAGACGAAGCATATGAGCCGCCGCGTTTACAAGGACAAAGTCAAGAGGATTCATGATCGGAGAATAGTCCGAAAAGAGTTAAGCAAGGGAATGAAGGTGCGGTTATTTCGGTCTCGGTGAAACTTTTCGGAAGCTCAACTCGGTGGAGTGGCCTATTCGTTGAGAGGTGTTTTCCCATGGGCGGTTTCTTGCGACCCAAAACAAACAGATCATTTCGTGAGCGGTCGTGAGTCAAACCGTACTTTGATCGTGAGTCGGGAAGAAGTGGAGGCGTTACGTTTGTCGGTCCCCAATACCTTTGACCGGATTATGTCGGGCTCGGACGTTAAAGCGGAGTACTACGTGGGAGTTTACCCACAATTTTGCCGTTTTCTTTTCTTTTATCCTTTGATTTATCGGTTTTGTTATCGATATTTTTCTCTCTGTTGATGCAACTTTTATAGTGGAGATTAGAGTTTTAAAGAGGTATATTGCCCTTCAAAGATGGCGTTCAAAGTTGTCCAACGTTCGAAGTATCTGATAGTTCGCTCACATTGGCGCTCAATCTGAACCGGTTGAAATATCTGAAGCCATTCTCGGTGGCGATCAAAATGAACCAGCGTTGAAAATGGGTCGATAGCTTTTCTCATCCGGCGTTCATATGAACCGGCGTTCAAATTTAGGCGGTAGCTTTTGCATCCGGCGTTGATGAGGTGGCGTTGGAAAAGTTAGGCGAATGTTTCTTGACAAGCTCATACCAAGCCGACTTTCGACCAGAAGAGGCCCTCAAGCCGGCGTTCAAACACAACCGCGATCAACATTAAAGGGAAAAAAAGGGATAAAGAAGAACCGGCCTTCGATGAACCGGCCGTATATTAGGGCTTATGCCTATTTTGGTTCTTTCATCTCCTCCTCGGCGCGCCTCGTCGTCTCGCCCAAACGGCAAGCTCCCGTCGCCGTCCGTCCGGCCAGGCGTTGCGCCCCTCGGCGGCGCTCATCAGCAGCGCCCGCCTCGTTCGAGCCGCGGCGCTCGCCGCCGCCTCTACTCGCTCCCGCGCCAGGCGCTTCGCCGCCTGCGCTCCGTGCCACCAGCGATCGGCGCTTCGTTCAGCCAGCGCCGCTCTCCCTCGCCGCCTCCGCGCTTGCTGCGCCGTCTGCGATCTCCGCCGCGCTTCCCTTGGCGTTCCACAGCCAGCGTTCCTCACGAGCGCCCTTTCCGCCGCGTAGCTCCCGTCGCCCTCTCGGCCAGCGTTCCTCACGAACGCCCGCTCGGCCGCGTTCCCAGCGCCCGCTCAACCGGCGTTCGCCCAGGCGGCGTTCGCGCGTTCGTCTGCCTCGCCCAGCGCGCCTTTCCCCGCACGCCCGGCCATCCGTCTCCTCGGTCGGCACGCATTCCAGCCACCGGCTCACCTACTGCTTTCTCGCTCGCGCCTCTGACCTTTTCTCACCCCGACTCCCAAGCTCGATTTGCTCGACCGCTCGTTCGCCGCATGACCCTCTCCTGAACGGCACATTCACCGACCTCCCAAGTTACTTCCAGCATTTCTTGACGATAGTGCGCACAAAATCCTCTCGCCTCTTTGGCGAAAGCGAGCAAGCGATGAAGGTGCTTGGGATCCGGTGAACAACCGGAAGATTCTGAGACTTCAATGCCCGTTCGCTATTCTTTCACCCCAGAAGGTAATTTCTTCTCCGTTATTCGCCAAAGGATAAGTCACCCTCGTTCTTTTGATTGGTCTATTTTAGCTTCGTTTGGGTGTTGATGGTTACGTGAAAAGATATTTGAAAGTATGGGTTGCCTTGGTTTGGCAACTAGGGAACCCGAAGATGGTTTTAAGCCTTTGCTTAGGGAATTTTGTGTGTCACTCGAGACAGTGAAGATTTTAAGTCTGCGTTACGCTGGTTGGGGAGAATAGATTTGCCGTTACACCTAAGGTTACGCGTGAGGTTTTGGGTTTTCATAGTAGTGGTTTTCCGATGTACGAGGATTTCCTATGGGTGAGACATGGAAAATTTTAGCTGGTTTTGACAATTGGTCATCGGCGAACACTTCTAGTGCCTTTATTCGGGACCTGCTTTGGTTATTGCTCATAAGTTCTAGCATACAACCTAACGAGGAAAGAGCAAGCTTGATAAAGTGAGTCTTTATAGAGCTTTTCTTCTTGTGGTGTGCTATGAATAATAAGAAGATGCATGTGACCGTTCTTATGGCGATTTGAGTATATGAGGCGGAACCGTGAGCCAAACTCTCCTTGAGCCAATACCCTTTTATACTTGCGAAATACTTTGTGGGAGTGACTAGAGATGATATACCTGCTGGGCTCCACCTGTTATTGAGCATCTCCCATCACTTTCAGTGATTTCCGGTTGATTGCTTGACGGGAACATTGCTTCCTTATGAAGCATGGCGTCTTGTTCAAGTATATCACATTCAGCGAACCGACCATCCGGGTCTAATGTCGGGACAACTACCCCGATGGATGAAGATTCCGATGATCGAGCAGATGAAGGACAGCGGCGCCCAATGTCACACCACTCCTTGCTTACCCCTACTCCCATCGGTCCCCACGGCGCTTTCGGTGGTCTTGGGATCATTTTGATTCCGTTTTGGCGATTTCAGCAAGCCACTTCACAGCAGATTTGGGGACTTTAGCTCACTCACAGAATCGAGAACTTTGAGAGGTATCGGCGCGGATGGGTGACAATTCACGAGTTCACCAATCTTGACCGAGGGTTTCGGAGAGTTCCGTCTTGAGGTATATCGGTCTTGGCGCCCAAATCGCATGATTCAGCGCCTTGATCAATCTTCACACGGGCGTTTGGGGATTTCCATCAAGATGTGTCGCGTTTAGACACCCATGGCAAGATTTGGGCGACCTTGAGCCCAGTGGGACACCGGTCCTTATCCCCACCGCCTCTCCACCACCACCACCATCGGACCAGCGGTGAGGCACGTTGTTGAGAGTATATATATATTTCGTATTTCTTTTTGCTCGTCCTTATTTCGGTGGTTCGTTATTTTCCTATTGTGGTTTGTTTGTTTTCCTTGTATTTTTCTGGTGCTTCTTTGGAGGTATCCTTGGAACTCGATGTCCGCCCGACCTCCTTTTCTCTCGGTACATTATCGGGGAAGTCTCTGTTTATTTGGCCTTATTTTGTTGTTCATGTTTAGAGCTCGGGACAGTGCTCGTCTATGTGTGGGGAGTTGTTGATGATATGTTGTATATGTTGTGCTCGGGGTATGTGCATGATTGACCCCATGGATCTATGCTTACTTTGGTATCTTGTGCTCAAGTTTTGTCTATACAAATAAGTTAGGATTGTGATTTGTGCACTGAACTACGTGGTATTGGTCGAACCTTGATGTGTTCCGTTTATCTTGTTATTCGTTTTTGAAGTGCAATGTGAATTGATGGGGTTGTGAGAATTGATCTTAAATCGAGGGTTATTGATGTGATTTGTCAGACTAATGTTAGGGGTGTTACAGTGTGGTTACCTATATACTTGTTTCCTTAAAAAAAAAAAAAAAAAAACCTATGTTTTATGTGAGATTGTTGAAATGGAGGATGGGATTACGCCTCTTTCTCGTAAATTGAGAAATGGGCATGGGAAACCACGATAGGAGACTCGAGTTCATCGAGAATTCACCTTCGACCATTGTTCCAAAATCATTAAGACTTTCCATGTTTATTGTTGAGATTATATAAATGGAGGATGGAATTACGCCTCTTTCTCGTAAATTGAGAAATGGGCATGGGAAACCACGATAGGAGACTCGAGTTTATCGAGACTTCACCTTCGAACATTGTTCAAAATCATTAATATTTTCTTTGTGTTCTCAAAAAAACTTGTTGCTAAAGGTAACCATTTTAGTTAATTCACTAAACGGAGAGTTGGGTGCGAGCAAAAATGATCCTCTTGTTTATTGACTTTCTCACAATCTTAGATTTGTTTCGCATTAACTTGATTACGTATTAATCATGTTGGGGAATTTCGAATAGAGTTTGATTGATTGGATTAAGAGTTAAAGTTGCATGAATTATTTTCTACTCTTGTTAGTATAGACTTTGCTTGAGGACAAGCAAATGGATAAGTGTGGGGAGTTGTTTGGTATGAATCATGCTGATTCTTGGTATTGTTTTGCATGTTGTCTTCATTAGTTTATCACATTTATGCCGTTAGTTGATTATTATTTATCGTTTCGGACTTACTTGGTTCGTTTCAATGTTTTGCAGAAAATCGGCATTAAATAGGATGAAATCTATCTACCAAAGATCAGGTATAATGAAGAGCATCATAATAGGAGTTCATAGGCGGCGGATCCTATTTCGGAGTTCGGACGAAGGAGAGCGAGGCAATTGTTGAAGTCGCGCCGACCCGTCGCATGGCCGAGCATCGCGCGCCACGCGCCCGCCCGCGCGCGCGCCGCCAGCGACCAGCGCCCTCCGTCGCGCGCAGACTCGAACGCGGCTCACTCCGGCGCGTTCCCAATTTCGCGCTCGGAGTGAGCGCCCGGCTCGCCCGCGCACTCCGCCGCGCGCGCCCGCTTCATCCCGCACGCCCGGGTTCCTCCGGCGCGTTCCCAGTTACCTCGCGTTCGGAGTGAGCGGCTCACTGCTCGCGTCGCTCACCCGCTCGCCCTCTCGCGCCTCCTCGCCCTCCCGCAGCGCATGCCTCGCCTCCTGGCGGCGCTTCATTTCGACCAGTATTTCATTGCCTTTATATATATCGTTTTTAGGTTTTGCTGAAGTCTGATTTTTACGCATTTTACGGTTTTCTTCGAGCGGTGAGCTCAGTGGATCCGTTCTTCCAATTTCTTCAATTCGGTCATTGCTTAACGTCTTGTAATCGATGCTCATTCGGTTTTATTTGGATTCTTGCAATGATTTGAATTTTGGATTTGGATTGAAAGTAATTTCTCGATTATTTGTTCCATTGTTCTTGATCGTTTCGTTTACGTATTGATTTATCCTGCTTCGTTTAATTCCTGTTCTTGTTGGGTTCTTGATTAGTTCTTGTTTTCCAGCTTTAATTATTTGAATTTTATGCAAGTGGAGTTGAACTTCGGTTCATGATTAATCGTTCTTCGTTGAATCTCATCGTTTCTTGCTTGGAGAATTTATTTAATTGCTTCGATTTGTTTCACGATTCCGTGTTTAGTAGTTTATCATCTGTGGTTTGACAACCCCTAGTTTAGATCTATCGCTTAATTAATTTAGCTCGGGATTGACAACCACGGCTTAGGTTTCTTTGCTTAATTCTCGTGTTTGATTCCTCGTATGTTTCAAAACCCTTATTGGTATTAGAGTGTTTAGGATTTTATCGCTTTACGTGAGCAACACGAACATTAGGCCTGATTAAGTTTTCCTTGAGAGGCGACTAGGGTTAGCTTTCCTACTATAACACCTAAATGCGATTGCGAGTCAATTGAGAGTATACTTTTGGTTGAACATCATGCACATAGAGAAGAATGTGTTCGATAATGTCTTCAACATAGTCATGAATGTCGATGGAAGACAAAGATACGAGCAAATCTAGAGAAGAACTTAATTTATCTTGCTTATAGACGAGTTGACGATGAATGAATCAACAGAAAATATCCAAAGGCTTCTTATACACTTGACAATCGTGAGAAAAAGTCTTATGTGAGTGGGTAAGAGGTTTAAGATTTCCAGATAGATGCGTTTGAACATGGGTAGATGTGTAGACATGATGGCGAAGATGTTTGGGATGAAGAGTCATGGTGTCACATTTTGTAGGAAAACCATGTTTAGCCCTCTCGAGGATCTATCTTGGATGTTTAATCCACCATACATTGATTATATTCCTATCATGGGTCTATATAATTAATTGCAAAGCGTTGGGGTTTTCTCGTGTTTACCTTTGAATGCCGAGGATGAACGGATCGAGACTCGTGCTTTGATCTTCCGGGTCAGTATCCCTACCGCCCAATCTCCAACGCCGAGTGAGGACGATCTATGGAGAATGCTTCTGAAAATCACCTCATCCTCTCTACACTTTTTGAAAATTCTCTCCCAAGAACAATGGGGTCTCGAAAATTATGATGATGATTATTAATCGTTGACTTAGATTTAATCTCTTACCTCATATTTATAATGCATTACCATAATCCTATATGGAAATTACCATAATCCCATATGGAAATTACCATAATCCTTTATGGAAATTACCATAATCCCATATAGAAATTACCATAATCCTATATGGAAAGGATTATTACCATAATCCTATATGGAAAGGATCTATGCATATCCCATAAATATAATAATATCCTTTTAGGATAAAAGAATCAAATCATTACCTTGTAGAGAGAGGCGCCGATTTCCATACTTAGCTACGGGCTGGATGGGCAACCCGAGGATCAAATGCGAGGAATAAAGATGGGCCTCAAATAAATTAATTATCTTATGTTCAAATTTAACATAAATTAATTTATAAACATTTATTCATGCCACTGAGAATAAATGCCGACTTACCCTTTATTACCGGGTTGAGTCGGACTTGCACTTAGACATTACGAATCCCGTATTTAAGATATCGAACGTCCATTAATTATTTATAGCATTCTGATCGCTTAAAATAATTAATATCTTTAATTCATAAGTAGTACCACTCAACCTTATTATTGTACTTGAGCTAACTCAACCTCGCGGTTTAGTACAATAAACCTTTTGAGCTCTTTAAGGATCGCCATCATCCTAAACGGATACGGTGACTGTCTGATAACTAGCATGACATACAAGCACTACCACCACCCAAGATGCGAGAATATTGGATTAGAACATATAACCCTCACCCATAACAAGTCAAAGTGATGGTCAAGAACTCATACTCATCTAATACCTTATCGAGGTTTAGATCATCGTAAGTCACCGAGATCTTGGTTCTTCACGACGGTCGATGGAAGAACTCATCTCACCGTGATCCTTCAATACGCCGTAGACGCATCAAAGATAGACAAGCGACCAAGTCAAGTCACTTCTTATCTATACAGCAGCCTATACCGACAACTCGTCCTCAAGTTGTCTCACCGTGAAACTTTTATATCTCATTGCTTGACCAATCATACGCACTTCGTGATCTTCTACACACCGTATGATCTAACTTATTTATGAGATAAGGGACACAATATATATCAATCAAGTATTCAATTCGGATAGGAGATTGTAATAGTGGTAATAGGAAACATTGTATACAAGCTCAACCAAACCTTTCAAGATACAAATCCAACAATCTCCCACTTATACTAAAGCAAACTTTTAGTATACAATGTGTCTCTCTACTAGCTATTACAAACAAAACCATCACTTTGCTTCTCCCACTTATACAAAAGTTTTTCTAAGTGGGTGCCATCTAGCTAATTCAAGTCCTCTAACGTCCCGACGTAGACTTATTGCGGCAGTGCTTTAGCGGGTGCCATCTAGCGCGATTCAAGTCCTCTAACGTGTCGAACGTGAGACTTATTGCGGCGAGGCTTTCGTGAATGGATCCGCTAGGTTATCCGTCGATCAATCTTTGCAATCAAGACGCCCTCGCTCTAACGTTTTCTCGTATGACATGGTACTTTCTCTATGTGTTTGGTTGCTTTAGTGGATCCGTGGTTCCTTCGAGTTTGCCATTGAACCGTAGTTATCACAAGAAACCATGATACTCTTGGGCAAACCAGTACCACATCTAGATCCATGAGGTGTTCTTGAACCATACACCTCCTTAGCGCCCTCCAGGCGGCTACATATTCGGCTTCCATGGTAGAGTCCGCAATGCATCGCCGCTTTGCCCACCAGATACGCCCACCTCCCAAGGTAAACACATAGTCCGAGGTAGACTTTTTCTTATCACGGTCGGCTTGGAAACCGAGTCCATGTAACCCAAAGGCATTAGACTATCCGCATGGTAAACCAGCTTATTATCTCGAGTCCTTTTCGTGTACTTAAGTATATACTTTATCGCATCCAATGAGCTTGTCCAGGTTAGATCGATATCAGCTACTATGCTCACCGTGATAGCGTATATCGGCCTCGTGACACAAACATTGATACATGAGACTTCCTACGGTGAAGCGTGGGAACTGTCTCATTTCTCTATCTCATTTGCGGTCATAGTGATCGCCTTGGTAAAGGCACGCCATGTCCGAAGGTAGCAACCTTTCTGGCGGTCCGCATACTCAAACGAGTAATCACAAGATCAATGTAAGACGCCCGAGATAAGCTCAATATTTTCCTCTTACGATCTCGGTGAAACCTTGATCTCAAGAATGTACGCTGCATCTCCTAAGTCTTTCATTTGAAACCGATCGGATAACCAACTCTTTACGTGCGATAACAACTTCACATTGTTGCCAAATAGAAGAATGTCATCTACGTAAGTGCAAGAAATAACACATTACCGCCGACATCTTAAACGATACACACAACTCTTGCTAGGCAACTGGGTAAATCCATAGGACTTTACCACCTCGTCCAAACGTAAGTTCCATGATCTTGCATCATTGTCTTGTATCGCCTCACTGTAAGTCCATGGGTCGATTATTGCTGTTCGCTTCACGGGATTAAACCAAGATTCACCCACGAACATAAATCGCTCGGGTTGACGAACAACCCTCCCACTCTGACGGGCGCTACTGCACAATGGCAACGGGTGCGAGAACTTGTGGTTCTCATCTTGCACAACTTGTCGGGTAGGAACCACTTTACGGCTCGGTATCTCCAAAGGAACTCGACCTACTTTAATTTTCTTGAAGTATCTCGTGTCGATCCTCCCACTGAGACTCGACATCGCACCTTTCGCCTAATCGGTGGTGGAATACGATCATCTTCTAATTCTTGAAGAATGATTTCAACTTTGGACTTATGATTTTCATATAATCCTCTTCTAAGAATCGGGCATTAGTGCTAATAATGACCTTCCGATCCTGGGACTATAGAATAAACCACCTTCGCCCTCTAGGATAGCCAATAAATAGCCTTGCATCGGATCTAGCCTCCAACTTGTCGCCCTTCTTGTTCAAAGACATGTCTTGGGATCGCCCATATCCTTATGTGGCTTAAACTGAGGCTTTGCCCAAACCACAACTCGAAAGGGTCTTTTCGATGACTTGGATGGTACTAGATTTAGCAAGTATGCCGCCGCTTCTAAGCATACCCCGAGCGAAATAGGCAAAGTTTCATAACTCATCATTGATCTAACCATTTCCAAAAGAGTCCTATTTCTTCGCTCCCGACACACCATTTTGTCAGTGGTGTGCTGGTGAAATCTTGTTTGGAGGTGATCCCACACTTCACTAGATAGTCCATGAACTCGTTGTTGAGGTATTCGCCACCACGATCAGAACGCAGTGACTTGATACTCTTACCTAGCTTCGTCTCCACTTTCGCCTAAAATTCTTTGAATTTCTCAAAGCATTCAGACTTGCGGTGAAGCAGGTATACGTATCCGTACCTTGAGTAATCGTCAATGAAAGTGACAAAATACTCGTACCCTCCACGAGCTTGTGTGGACATCGGTCCACACAGGTCAGAATGGACTAGCTCTAATATTTCTTTGGCTCTATGACCCTTTGCTTTGAAGGGTCTGGTCAACATCTTACCTTCTATACAGGATTCGCAGATGAACCAGATAACTCGTGAGATTACCCAATGCTCCATTCTTAGCCGCCTTTGGATCCTATTTAGATTGATGTGACCTAATCTAAGATGCCGAGAGAAAAGAGGTGTCATCTTCTGAGAAAACTTTCTTTTAAGGTTTGATGTAGATGCAACATAGTTATAGGTATTATGTATTGCAGTAAATAGTATAAAGCTTAATTATATAATGTGCCTACACAGATAACTCGTCATTTCTTATGATAGAAACACCACTATCAAAAACAATCAATATCCATGAATAAACAATTTCAAACGAAAACAAGGTTCCACTAAAATCAAGCACATATAAACGCCTTTTAAAACTAAAACTATTTTCTCAAACATAAAGTAACATCTCCGATCGCAACGGCCTCGACTTTCCAGATTACCCATGGAGATCGTTATCTCGCCATCATTCAACTCCCTTGTCCGTAGAAACCCGCAAGGTGTAACAACATGATCACGCGCACTGTGTCTACTACCCAAGAATGGGTAGAACAAGTCGCTAAACATGTTTCACATTAAAGCAAATAAGCGTACCTAGAGCCTCGAGCTTGGGGCACTTAGCCTTCCAATGCCCGCCTCACCGCACTTCAAGCATTTGCCTTCTCCTTCGCTTTTTCAACCTACCGGTAGAGCCCTCAGATTACTCCCACTTTTCTTTAGCCTTAGCATCTCTTGAATTCCACTTTTCCTTTTCATCTTTCGATAAAGCGGTGGTTTTCGAGGTGCGTATTAAAGATCATGCACCTTGCCCATTTTATGCTCTTCCGCTTACTAGATCCTCTTGAATGAATCTAGAGTATAACTCTTATTATAAAGAATCGCTTTATAACGGAAGTCATCAAAAGACTTGGGCAAAGTGTTGAGGATCATATCGATTCTCGACTACGCCATCAATATATCCTCCAACCAATTCGAGCTCTCCAAGAGATTAATCATTTGCTCTACATGGTTATGCACCGAATCGCTTTCCTTCATTGAACTTGACATTATTGATTTTGTCAAATTATGACAAGCGATTCTCGTCCGACCTCATATAATTTCATAAGACTTAGCCATATCGTGGTCGCATCTTCCATCTCTTGATGCCGGAGTTGCAGGACTCGCACATGGTGACCAAAAGAAGGCACTTTGCCATTCTATTTGATTTGTCCCATTTCTCGTGCTCCTCGCGCCCTCATCGCAGAGATGAATGGTGTCTAGAGGCTTGGGACGGGTGTAGTGAGTACAAATAGATTTTCTTCCGCAAGAAGAACATTCTCAATGTTTCGCTTCCACTCGACAAAATTTGGACCGGATAAGGGATTTTGTGCGAGCATATTGATAATCGGTGTAAGAGACATATCCGAAAAGGTAATGTAAACACATAAGCATACGATCGCACATAATTCGTGAATAATAATATTGTAACCTTTGATAAAACAATATTAATCAAACCTCAATCGCCCAAGGAATCCCACATGCAAGCCACGCGTGTGATCGCCACACATGAACCCCGACTGCACTAAAATATACCTTTAGTCGCTTAATTTCAATCCATGTCAACTTATCATTATGACAAATGAAATTAACTATTGGACCTTACTGCACCACATCACTATCACAAGAAGGGACTTCGTGGAAGTTGTACTTGAGGTGATGTCTAAGCAATGACCACATTTTTAACAAATAGAAACTAATTCTTAGAATTAGCATACCACTAGACCATACCGCTTCAAATTCAAATTCTTTTGTTATCTCATTTTATATCTATCTCTAGAGAACTTATGAAAATCGCACATGCAAGCCATGCGTGTGGGCGCCACACATGAAACTCCCACTTCTCAATAGATTTAAAATGTTTTATTTAGAAATCTCATCTAACAAACTTATGATAAATAAAGCAAGCAAGCGCGCGTGTGGGCGCCACTCACGATCGTATCACTTTGTTTAGAGATCAAAAGGTGGAGGTCTTGACATTTTAATTTAAAAAATTAATTTGTCGGTTTGCTTGCTTAGTCTTTTTGTTCAAAATGTTTGTCCATGCAGATCACGTAATCTAGCATGCTTTTCTATAGAACTCAACATGTAAAACATGCTCGCAGAAATTCTAAAATATGTTTGAAAAGCGATAAACCTAGCATGCTTACTATGCGCACTCAATTACGAAAACACTTAAAGGTTTGTCAACGTAATTTAAACATACATAGCATGCTACCGCATAATTTAAACATCCACCCACATGCAATGAACGATAAAATAAAATAAAACGCTCATCGTGGCCCACTGTGGAATCTGCACTTTCCCGCCTAATCTATTACATAGAATTGCAAAGCATGATCTTTATAATCTTCGAACGGCCTCGCGTGCACCGGCACGGACCGGATTCAAAACGGGCCTCGCGTGCACGGGCACGGATCGGACTCGTCAAAACAGATTCGGGCGGGAAAAACGGATCTGGGCTCGGCCCCATCACGCGGCGCGTCCGCTGAAGCGCCGGCACGCCTTGCGTGCCGCCGCCCGCACCGCGTGCGACCCGCTTTTCCCATCGCCTCGATCTGGTCGCTGCTCTTCGTTTTACTTTTTACGTATAAGATTTACGTAAAATAAATCTAATCTAACCACGGATTTTCTCGTGAAAAACAAAATCCGACAAAATAAAACGAGCCACGATGAACGCATGATTCAACAATTAATATATTGCGCACGTAATAATCAAACGTGAATTAATCCAATAGAGCCAAGATACCGATCCGTGCTCGATACCAATTGTAGGAAAACCATGTTTAGCCCTCTCCGAGAATCTATCTTCGATGTTTAATCCACCATACATTGATTATATTCCTAGCATGCGCCTATATAATTAATTGCAACACGCTGGGGTTTTCTCGTGTTTACCTTTGAACTGCCGAGGATGAACGGATCAAGACTCGTGCTTTGATCTTCCGGGTCGTATCCGGCCGCCCAATCTCCAACGCCGAGTGAGGACGATCTATGGCGAATGCTACGTAAAATCACCTCTATCCTCTCTA
Organism: Salvia rosmarinus; assembly: GCA_036937905.1. Lineage (NCBI taxonomy): Eukaryota > Viridiplantae > Streptophyta > Magnoliopsida > Lamiales > Lamiaceae > Salvia > Salvia rosmarinus. The sequence continues at coordinate 35,855,913 of CM072817.1, forward strand.
CACTTTTTCGAAAATTTCTCCCAAGAACAATGGGAGTCTCAAAATTATGATGATGATTATTAATCGTTGACTTAGATTTAATCTCTTACCTCATATTTATAATGCATTACCATAATCCTATATGGAAATTACCATAATCCCATATGGAAATGATTATTACCATAATCCTATATGGAAAGGATCTATGCATATCCCATAAATATAATAATATCCTTTTAGGATAAAGAGAATCAAATCATTACCTTGTAGAGAGAGAGGGGCGTCGATTTCCATACTTAGCTACGGGCCTGGATGGGCCAGCCCAGGGATCAAATGCAAGGAATAAAGATGGGCCTCAAATAAATTAATTATCTTATGTTCAGCCCAGAACATAAATTAATTTATAAACATTTATTCATGCCACTAGAGAATAAATGTCGACTTACCCTTTATTACCGAAGTTGAGTCGGTCTTGACTTAGACATTACGAATCCCGTATTTAAGATATCGAACGTCCATTAATTATTTATAGCATTCGATCGCTAAAATAATTAATATCTTTAATTCTTAAGTAGTACCACTCAACCTTATTATTGTACTTGAGCTAACTCAACTGCGGGGTTTAGTACAATAAACCTTTGAGCTCCTTAAGGGACGCCATCATCCTAAACGGATACGGTGACTGACTGAGATAACTAGTACGACATACAAGCACCGCCACCACCCAAGATGCGAGAATATCGTTAGAACATATAACCCTCACCCATAACAAGTCAAAGTGATGGTCAAGAACTCATACTCATCTAATACCTTATCGAGGTTTAGATCATCGTAAGTCACCGAGATCTCGGTTCTTCACGACGGTCGATAGAAGAACTCATCTCATCCGTGATCCTTCAATACGTCGAGACGCATCAAGATAGACAAGCGACCAAGTCAAGTCACTTATCTATACCACGACTATACCCACAACTCGTCCTCAAGTTGTCTCACCAGTGAAACTTTTTATATCTCATTAAGCTTGACCAATCATACGAGACTTACGTGATCTTCTACACATGTGTGATCTAACTTATATATGAGATAAGGGACACGGATATATGCAATCAAGTATTCAATTTAGATAGGAGATTGTAATAGTGATAACAGGAAACATTGTATACAAGCTCAACCAAACTGCTTTCAGTATACAAATCCAACAATTTTCATGCAGCGAATTCTACCGATTGCATTTCGTGAATTTCTCCCACCCAATGTTTGGAAAAATGTAACAGAATTATCTTTATTCTTCAAAGATTTAACTTCTCGAAACATAGGGCTTGATGATCTGTGCAGACTCCAAGAAAATATTTGAGTGATTTTATGCAAGCTTGAACGCATCTTTCCCCCTAGTTTCTTCGACTCCATGGAACATCTACCGGTTCATCTAGGCGATGAAGCCCGTTGTAGGTGCCTGCTCAATACCGATGGATGTATCCATTTGAAAGGTACTGCTCAGACATTATCATATATATATATATATATATATATATATATATATATATATATCAAGAACAACATCGATTTATTTGTAGATACTTACGTAAGTTGAAGAACAACGTATTTAAATAAAGCCGTGGTTGAGGGTTCTATCCGCAATGCTTACTTAGTAAAAAAGCATCGACATTTTGCTCGTATTATTTTTATGATCACGTAGAACGAAGTTCGTAGATTCGCATCATGGTCGCGGAGATTAGCACGAAGACTATCCAGATATGCTTCAAATCTTCAAGCAAGATGGTCACCTTTTGGAAATATGTCAACTAGATATTTGGATAGTAGAGAATATGATGTCGCTTTCGTTTATACGTGTTGCTCAACTGTGTTGAAGTTGCGACATTTACATGGCGTAAGTGTCGTGTTTTTCTCAAAAGTCATTGTTAATTATTATTATTGTTATTATTAACTAGGATCATAAATATATGTTGATGTAGTTTATTCATCGATGATGTGAAAAGATCAAATCCACTTATCTCTAGCTCTGATATTCAAAGGTCGATTCAAAGAGGCTTCCCACTTTGGTTTGAGGCATATGTGAGTGTTCTGATGATTATTAGTCGGAAATATTTAATATTTAATATGTACGTTTAGTCATTCTAATCGTTTTTTTAATAATAATAGGTCAAAGATCATACTAATAACATTGTGAATCCGTTCATATTGTCTCTTGCCAAAGGGCCTTCAATTTAATTAAGACGCACCGGTATTATATAAATGGGTACAAATTTCACACATTAGAACATGGGTCACAAAGATCAACTATGAATAGTGGAGTGTGCATTAAAGGTGAAACTTATAGTACGTACACTCAAGAACCTCGATTTTATGGGCGATTATTGGAGGTTTGTGAGTTGGAATATCCCGAGCTACCAACGAAGACCACAACATTGTTTAGACGCGAGTGGTTTTATCCTTCACGATTGGGGTTATCAATTCATTCCGAGTACAAGTTGGTTTCGTAAATCATACGCAAAGATATAACAAGTTCGAACCGTTTATCCTCGCCATTCAAGTATACTATTGTGCTTATCCAAGTTTAAAACAATCTATGAAAGAGTGGTGGGAAGTATGTAAAATTAAAGCTCGATCTATTGTGGAAGTCTCAGATGAGAGTTCTGCATCGATAGTACCTCTCCTTTTCAAGAGGATGATTTGTTCGATTACTAATGTCGCTGTGGATGATGACACGACATTAGTTCATCCCGACGGTACACTCATAGACATTGAAGAGACATCCGATGATGCGGATGATGAAGTTGAATTGTCAGAGTCAGAAGACAATCATACATTGGATGATGATGATGATGATGACGATGACGGTGAATAGGGTTTGAATTTATTATATAGTATGCACAAAAAACGTTTTTTTTTCTAGTATGCACACAAAACGTTATGATATGTATACATATTTGTGAAATTTTAATGCAGCATTTTTTACCTTTATTTGCAGATGTCTCACAGTGGATGAGGTGCCTTGTCATCACGTCGGAGGCATCCAGAATCATATACGCCGTCGTCCTCACCTGCCGGGCTTGAAGAAGGCATGGAGGCACTGTCTCACAGCCCCATCCCCTCGAGCAAAAAGGCGGTGGTCGTCGAGAGGGGATGAAGAAGATAGCTATTGTGAATGGGTATGTTATCTATCAGATGTCTCGCTTAAAATAAATCATAATATTCGATGTCTTTATTTCTTGTAAATTGCAGATTTTGTGTCCGAGCAATGATATAGCCATGTGATTACGAGTCATTCCGTAAATTATGAATCAAAACGGCTTCAATTGGAAATTGGTGCCTCAAGAGTTCAAGCGATTTATTTCGATGAATTCGAGGTTCATGTTGTTTATACTGAGTCATTTATGTTTTGACCTTTGACACCATCATATATTGTAATCATATAATTTTGCGTAATTTTTTATTGGGATGATACGATGGACGAGGCCATGGTCTACTCCTACCGGTGCGCAAAGGTCGCCGAGCGCTATAAAGATCTTGTTCACAAGATCAAGCGGCGAAGAATCGCTGAACCCACCTCCATTTATCCCTGAGCGAGATTGGGATAACTGGAAGGCATATTGGGCTCGGACAGACGTCCAAGCGAAGACGGCAAAGGCCCGCAGCAACAGAATGTCCGAGACAGATGGCGAGTGTACTGGGATAGTCAAGCATCGGGGTGGCTCACGCTCTGCACTCGAGTATGCGAGAGAGATTGTAAATACTTTGAAGTTTTAGATATAGTAAATTTATTTAAGAATCGTGATACTTGTTAATTATTTAATTTGTTTTACTTATTTATAGGCAAGAGAACGTGGAGTAGACATATCAGAGGTCCAATGGGATGTATTCCAAAGGTATCATGCAACCGACGACGGGAGCTATACAGACGGGAAATCTCGGAGTATCGCGGTAAGTATATTCGTTAGCGCAATAACGAGCATTTAATTAAATAATAATTGTACAAAATTATATTACAGAGGCAGGTTGAGGAACATGTGACTCAGTTGAGTCAATCTGAGGGTAGTGATGATACGACACCGTAAATCGATAGGACTCAAATTCTAAAATGTCCTTGGGAGCTCCTCAAAGAAAAAGAATAGATGTTTGAGTCGGTTCTCTATCATGGACATACATGCAGAGCGAAGCGTCGTCTCATTCGGTAGAGAGTGCCCAACCTGCTGATTCCATGGCTTATCAACAACAGCTATTGGAGATAGAGGCGGATTGCAAGTCGAAGTGAGCAATCTGAGGCCGATTGCAAGTCGAAAGAGCGAGCAATCGAGGCCGATTGCAACTGAGCCGAGAGCGCGAGATGATGTTCAAGCACGATTCGAGCTCGATTCTGGCGCTCGCCACAGAGGCCTTGAGCGCTTCATGGCCAGCCCCGCTTCCCCACCGCCATATTTTGCATTGTATTATGAAGAAACAAATCCTGTAGGGAAATCTGATTTTAACCTTCTCCCGAGAATCTATCTCGGATGTTTAATTCACCATACATTGATTATATTCCTAGCATGCACCTATATAATTAATTACAACACGTAGGAGTTTTCTCGTGTTTACCGCGAACTGTCGGGGATGAATAGATCAAGACTCGTGCTTTGATCTTACGGATCAGATACCGCTTGCCTAAACTCCAATGTCGAGTGAGGACAATCTATGGAGAATGCTATAGAAAACGTCTTCTTATTTCTCTAGATTTTGAAAATTCTCACTATATGGATATAGTAATTTCTAAAATAATGACTTAAGCATTAACCTTGATTTTCTCTCTCACCTTATATTTATAATGCAACCCTAAACCCTATCAAGATAGGATTTATGCATATCTAATAAATAAATCTTATCACTTAAGATAGAGAGGATCGTCGAGTCCCTGGGACTCTAAGAGAGGTGGACGATTTTTCCTTAGCAACAGTCTGGACGGGCCAAACCGAGGATCAAATGCAAGGAATAAAGATGGGCCTCAAATAAATTAATTAACTTATGTTCAACGGCCGTGACTTTCGCCACCGAGTCCCACCGAGACGTCGCCACCCGCGTCCGAAAGCGCCGCCGGGCTTCAGGTGCTAAAATCGCGTGCCCGCATCGCCTGATGCCACGAGCACGCCCGCGACGCTGAGGTTTCCGCACGAGGATCGCGCCAGGCCGCCGAGCGCAAGGCCTCGCGAGATTCACGCGCCCGCCGCCTGTGTCCGCCGAGACCTCGTTGAGGTTTCCGCGCCGCCGGTTGAGGCTTGTCGAGCCCGCCGCGCACGCCGCCGCCAGCGCCTGCGCGACCCGCCTCACCTTGCCGCCGAGCACTGCCGAGGCCTCACACGAGAATCACGTGCCCCCGCGTCGCCCACGTCTGACGAGCTGTACCGAGACCATGCTGAGGTTTCCCGCACGAGATCTTCCGAGAGGTGTCGAGCGCTGCTAAGGCTTCCGTGCGAGAAACTCGCGCGCCTCGCGTCGCCCGACCCCTGCCGAGGTCGCCCATTGTCGCCGAGGCTGCCGAGGTGTTTTCGGGCGAGACGTGCCGAGCCATGCCCAAGACCGCGCCCGGCGCGTCATAGCTCGCGACCGCTCGCGCCCGATGCACCGAGGCCACCGCGTCGCCGTCGACGCAAGATGTCTGCGTGAGCGCCGCACGCGAGCGTGCCGTCGCCACATGCCGCCACGCCATGCGGCCGTTCGGATGAACTCCCATCGCCTCGCTCTTCGTTCGCTTCGCTTCTTCTTTACGATAAGATTTACAAGAAAAATTAATCTAACCACGGATTTTCTCGTGAAAACAAAATCCGACAAGAATAAACGAGCCACGATGAACGACAAATTCACAATTAATTAATTGCGACGTTATAATCAAACGTGAATTAATCCAACAGAGCCAAGATATCGATCCTGTGCTCGATACCAATTGTAGGAAATCGATTTTAACCTCTCCCGATGATCTATCTTGGATGTTTAATTCACCATACATTGATTATATTCCTAGCATGCACCTATATAATTAATTGCAACAAGTAGGAGTTTTCTCGTGTTTACTGCGAACTGTCGGGGATGAATAGATCAAGACTGCGTGCTTTGATCTTCCGATCGTATCCCGTTTGCCTAAACTCCAATGTCGAGTGAGGACAATCTATGGAGAATGCTATAGAAAAACGTCTTCTTCCTTCTCTCTAGATTTTTGAAAATTCTCACTAAATGGATATAGTAATTCTCGAAAATAATGACTTAAGCATTAACCTTGATTTTCTATCTCCACCTTATATTTATAATGCAACCCTAAACCCTATCAAGATAGGATTATGCATATCTAATAAATATAATCTTATCACTAAAGATAGAGAGGATCAAACTGAGTCCCAGTGGGACTCTAAGAGAGGTGGACGATTTTTCCCTTAGCAACAGGCCTGGATGGGCCAGCCCAGGGATCAAATGCAAGGAATAAAGATGGGCCTCAAATAAATTAATTATCTTATGTTCACCAGTAACATAAATTAATTCATAAATATTTATTCATGCCACTAGAGAATAAATGTTTGACTTACCCTTTATTACCAAGTTGAGTCGAGCTTGCACTTAGACTTTACTGAATCCCGTATTTAAGATATATACGTCCATTAATTATTTACGTTGCTCGACCGCTTAAAATAATTAATATCTTTAATTCCTTAAGTCGTACCACTCAACCTTATTATTGTACTTGAGATAACTCAACCTGCAGGGTTTAGTACAATAAACCTTTTGAGCTCCTTAAGAGGATGTCATCATCCTAAACGGATACGATGACTCGACACGTGTAACTAACATGACATACAAGCACCGTCACCACCCAAGATGCGGAGAATTTTGGGTTATCTCACGTAACCCTCACCCATAGCAAGTCAAAGTGACGGACAAAGAACTCATACTCACCTAATACCTTATCGAGGTTTAGATCAACGTAAGTCTCCGAGATCTAGGTTCTTCACGACGGTCGATAGAAGAACTCATCTCATTGTGGTCCATCAATACGCCGAGACGCACTGCTGGATTTATCTTGGAAGCGCTTTGGTTGAGCTTGTATACAATGTTTCATGTTACCACTATTACAATCTCCTATTTGAATTGTTTACTTGATTGCATATATGTCACTTTATCTCATATATAAGTTAGATCATACAGTGTTTTGTAGATCACGAAGTCCAGATGATTGGTCAAGCTTAATGAGATATAAAAGTATCACACCGAGACAACTTGAGGACGAGTTTTCGGTATAAGCTGCGGTGTAGATAAGAAGACTTGACTTGGTTGCTTGTCTATGCCGGTATATCTCGGCGACGATTGATGGATCACGGTGAGATGAGTTCTTCTATCGACCGTCGTGAAGAACCTAGATCTCGGAGACTTACGTTGATCTAAACCTCGATAAGGTATTAGGTGAGTATGAGTTCTTGACCATCACTGACTTGCTATGGGTGAGAGTTACATGAGATAACCCAACATTCTCGCACATCTTGGGTGGTGGCAATGCTTATATGTCATGCTAGTTACCGTGTCAGTCACCGTATCCGTTTAGGATGATGACGCCCCTTATGAGCTCAAAAGGTTTATTGTACTAAACCCCGCAGTTGAGTTATCTCAAGTACAATAATAAGGTTGAGTGGTACTACTTAAGAATTAAAGATATTAATTATTTTAAGCAATCGAATCAGAATAATTAATGGACGTCGATATCTTAAATACGGGATTCGTGAAGTCTAAGTGCAAGCCCGACTCACCTTCGGAAATAAATGGGTAAGTCAGCATTTATTCTCTAGTGGCATGAATAAATGTTTATAAATTAATTTATTTTCTGGGCTAAATATAAGATAATTAATTTATTTGAGGCCCGCCTTTATTTATTGCATTTGATCCTCAGGTCGCCCATCCAGCCCTGGCTAAGGGAAAATCGTCCTCTCTCTCTCGTAGTCCCACTGGACTCGACTTGATCCTCTTTATCTTAAGTGATATGATTATATTTATTAATATGCATAAATCCTATCATGATAGGATTAGGGATGCATTATAAATATAAGGTGAGAGAAAATCAAGTTAATGCTCAAGTCATAATTTTCGAGAATTCTATTCCCAAAATAGTGAGATTTTCAAAATCTTGAGAGAAAAAGAGGGTGATTTTCTATAAGATTCTCCATAGATTGTCCTCACTCGACATCGGAGTTTAGGCAATCGGGATACACCCGTAAGATCAAAGCACCAGTCTTGATCCATTCTACCTCGATAGATTCGCGGTAAACACGAAAACCCCTACGTGTTGCAATTAATTATATAGGTGCATGCTAGGCATATAATCAATGTATGGTGAATTAAACATCCAAGATAGATCCTCGGAGATGGTTAAAATCGATTTCACACAATTGGTATCGAGCACAGGATCGATATCTTGGCTCTGCTGGATTAATTCACGTTTGATTATAACGTGCGCAATTAATTAATTGTGAATCTGTCGTTCATCGTGGCTCGTTTTATTTTTGTCGGATTTTGTTTTTCACCACGAGAAAACATGTGGTTAGATTAGACTTTTTTTTTTGTAAATCTTATCTGTAAAAGAAGAACGAAGACAAAAGCACGAATAACGAGACGACGGGAGGTCACCGGAAAAACTGGGCGCACGGCGCGAAAATAGCCTCGGCGCCATGCGTGTGTTTCTCGCCAGGTATCAGGCGGACAGGAGCAGGTGTGGCGCGCGAAACGCGCGCGGGAGTCTCGGCGACATCGGTGGCCTGGGCGTGCAGGGCGGACGATTCTCGTGCAGACGTCTCGGCACGCCTCGGTGCTGAGTGCGCCAGTCTTCGGCAGACCATCGGGCGACGCGGCTCGGCAGTCTCGACGGGTCGTGCGCTCGACAGCGCCTGGCGGGTCGCTCACGTAGTATTTCTCGGCAGCAGCGCGTGAGTCACGCGCAATTCTCGACGCTTCGGACACGCCTCGGCGGAAACCCTAGCGGCATGAGAGGCGCGTGCTTGCCAAGCCACAGCGCAGACGTTCTCGGCGGAATACAAGCAGAGCGTCATGGGCGACTTCGAAGACACACTGTAGGGAAATCTGATTTTAACCATCTCCCGAGGATCTATCTTGGATGTTTAATTCACCATACTTTGATTATATGCCTAGTATCCATCTATATAATTAATTGCAACACGTAGGGGTTTTCTCATGTTTACCTGCGAATCTGTCAAGGTAGAATGGATCAAGACTCGTGCTTTTATCTTCTGGACTGTATCCCGGTTGCCTAAACTCCAATGTCGAATGAGGACAATCTATGGAGAATGCTATAGAAAATCACCTCTTTCTTCTCACTTAATTTTCGAAAATTCTCACTATGTGTATATAGTAATTCTTGAAAATAATGCTTGAGGATTAGCCTTGATTTTCTCTCTCGCCTTATATTGATAATGCACTCCTAAATCCTATCTAGATAGGATCTATGCATATCTAATAAATATAATAATATCCTTTAGGATAGAGAGGATCAAGTTAGAGTCCCAGTAGGACTGAGAGAGAGATGGGCGATTTTCACCTTAGCTCCAGGCCTGGATGGGCCAGCCCAGGGATCAAATGCAAGGAATAAAGATGGGCCTCAAATAAATTAATTATCTTATGTTCAGCCCAGAACATAAATTAATTCATAAACATTTATTCATGCCACTAGAGAATAAATGCTGACTTACCCCTTTATTATCGAAGTTGAGTCGGGCTTGCACTTAGACTTCACGAATCCCCGTATTTAAGATATCGTACGTCCATTAATTATTTACGCTGCTCGATTGCTTAAAATAATTAATATCTTTAATTCCTAAGTAGTTCCACTCAACCTTATTATTGTACTTGAGATAACTCAACCTGCAGGGTTTAGTACAATAAACCTTTTGAGCTCCTTAAGGGGACGTCATCATCCTAAACGGATACGGTGACTCGACATAGGTAACTAGCATGACATACAAGCACTGCCACCACCTAAGATGCAGAGAATCTTGGGTTATCTCATGTAACCCTCACTCATAGCAAGTCAAAGTGATGGTCAGCAACTCATACTCACCTAATACCTTATCGAGGTTTAGATCAACGTAAGTCTCCGAGATCTAGGTTCTTCACGACGATCAGATAGAAGAACTCATCTCACTGTGATCCATCAATACGTCGAGACATACCAACCATGCATAAGCAACCAAGTCAAGTCACTTCTTATCTACACCGCACTATACCGACAACTCGTCCTCAAGTTATCTCACCTGTGATACTTTTTATATATCTCATTAAGCTTGACCAATCATACAGACTTCTGTGATCTACCACACACTATATGATCTAACTTATATATAAGATAAAGGGACATACATATGCAATCAAGTCAATAATTCAGATAGGAGATTGTAATAGTGGTAACAGGAAACATTGTATACAAGCTCAACCAAAACTGCTTCCAGTATACAAATCCAACAATCTCCCACTTATACTAAAACAAAACTTTTAGTATACAATGTGTCTCTCTACTAGATATTACAAACAAAACCATCACTTTGCTTCTCCTACTTATACAAAAGTTTCCTTTCTAAGTGGGTGCCATCCTGCGCAATCCAAGTCCTCGAATATGCTCTTCGTAGACTTTTTGCGGCAGGCTCTTCGTGAATGGATCAGCTAGGTTATCCGCAGTACCAATCTATTCTATCAGCACGTCTCATCGTCTAACGATTTCTCGTATGACATGGTACTTTCTCTCTATGTGTTTCGTTGCCTTGTGAGTCCGTGGTTCCTTCGAGTTTGCCACTGCACCTAAGTTATCACAATAAACTATGATACTCTTGGGCAAACCAGGTACCACATCTAGATCCATGAGGTAGTTCTTGAACCATACAACCTCTTTAGCGACCTCAAGCGGCTACATATTCGCTTCCATGGTGGAGTCCAATGCATCGCCGCTTTGCACTCCGCCAGATACGGCTCCTCCTCCCAAGGTAAACACATAGCACGAGGTCGACTTCTTCTCATCACGGTCGGCTTGAAAATCGAGTCCGAATAACCCAAAGGCATTAGACTATCTCGCATGGTAAACCAAATTATAATCTCGAGTCCCTTTCGGTACTTGGTATATGCTTCCGCAGATCCGATGAAACTTGTCCATGGTTAGATCGATATCTAGCTACTATGCTTACCGCATAGCGTATATCGGGTCTCGTACATAGCATTGCGTACATGAGACTTCCTACGGCGAAGCGTAAGGAACTTGTCTCATTTTCTCTATCTCCTTTGTCATTATTGGTGATTGCTCCTTGAATAAAGGAACGTCATGTCCGAAAGGTATCAATTCTTTCTTGGCGATCGCATACTAAAACGAGACGTTCTTAAGTAGTAGGTATAGTTACTGCATGCCACGAATAATGGAAAGAAAATGAATGGGTAATATTAATTTATATCATATTGGAATTAAAAGTGACCGCGAGTTATTTTTAAGGCAATCAACGACTAAAATTGTAATTGATTGTCTAATTCTCACTTCATAGAACAATTTTTCAATGAGATCATAATTAATTTTTGTTCAATGAGATCATAATTAATTTTAATAACTGGTCCATGAGATATGCTGCGAAAATTCTTGTTTTTTGTCCATTAGCCATGGATTAAAACACAAATCAACTTGTTATGGTCTAATCTACTCTATACTATATTATTAACATAAAAGTTAAAGAAGAGCACTTCCATCATTTTTTTTTTTTTTTTTTTTTTGAATAAGAGGTAGTTGGATTCGAACCTCATTGTAAGTTTTATCATATGTTAAATGTTCTATAACTAAAAACTATAGTATGATAAGTATTTTAAGTTTAGTTTGGCATATTGGACCGTTTGGAGTTATTACAAAATAAAATAAAATTAATCACTTATAAAGTCATGTTAATGCCATAGAGGGACAAATAAAATAAATCATAAGGTCAAATAGGCTAGGGTTATTAAATTTAAATAAAGTAAATGCAAGTAGGCAAAACTACAAAACTTTTGAGCCAGCATTTCTACTAACTTTTCCATAATAATTTCACTATCTCAAATCTCAAATCTCAAACTATTTAATCTAAAGTAAATGATACAAGTAGTAATTTTATATTTATCGTCAAAAACAGCACACTCCAAATTAGGGGTGACTATTTGGGTATCAGGTAGTCGGGTACCCGATACCCGACCTGAGATTTATCGGGTATTGGGTACCCGATTACCCGAAAATCGGGTGTCGGGGTCGGGGTTGGGTATAGCTATTTAGGTGAGATCGGGTATCGGGTATACCTGATACCCGATTTTTTAAAATATTTATATTTTATATATTTTATATATTTAAATATATAATCAATGTATTGAAATTAATATATTGTAATATAGTTTTATTATTCTTAATTTTAATATGTCAAATTTATAAATGATATCTTAATATTAAAAATAGCATATACCTTTAAATACGTGATATGCTATCATATCTTGGCAAATGGAAGTATATAACTAACATTATATATTTAAAATTATGTACAAAATAAAAAAATAAATACAAAGAAAAAAAAATGCTATAGTAATACCCTAGGAATATCCAAATATATAGCTAACATAGTTATTAGTAACATTACAACATATATATAGATATATATACACATATAAAAATAAAATAAATAAATACAAAAAAATAAAAACAAAAACAAAAAGTGTATCTAGGAAGACCTTTATTATTATTTAATATTATTAATTCTAATAAACTAATACTTACAATAAATGTATAGATTTATATATAAAAATTTTATAAAAAAAAAAAAACTAGTCGAATATTCGGGTACCCGATTTATAAAATCGAGTCAGGGTCGGGTATCACATTTTATGCAAAATCGGGGTCGGGTACTCGATTTTTTCGAGTAGGATACCCGACCCGTACCGATTAGTCAGCCCTACTCCAAATGACACTTATTAAGAAGATAAAAAAGTCAATTTATCTTAAAGCCAGACTAGAGCAATGCAAGTATGATTATATGAATAGTATCAGTGTAAATGTTTTATGAATATCAACTTACTATAATACTCTTTAATTGCTCGCTTATAGTTAAATATGCTAAATCATTAAAACGCTGTTACTAATAATTCAAATAAGGCTTTCAAAAAATATATCAAATAAGATCCTTCAACAACAACAACAATAATAATAATAAGATATTTCTTTTTTAATTATATAAAAAAGCCCATGAATGATTGTTTATATTATGAATGCTAGTATTAATCCCTTGTGATAAAGGGATTTTATAATTTTATAGATTAAATTATGTGAGATTAATTATACAACAAATAAAGTATATAAAACGTTATGAATATATTTGGAAGTATCGATATTTAAAATGGACTATTAGTATTAGTGTTTTAGAAAGTTATATATTTTACAACTACTAATTCAACTCATGAATTAATTGTAATATTATAATAATATTTGTCATATACATTGAGCAATGTAAATTAATATTTAATTTTACATTAAATATGACTCATGCTCATTTATGGTAAATAAGCAGTTACTATACTAGGAGTGCAATTATGACATAATCATAGTTAATTGTGAGTTAATATTGGACGAAAAATTGGGTACTTTTAAGAGCCGAAAAAGAATGAAAAAAATAAAATAGAGTGGACTATACGTCATTAGTGTCCATGGTACAAGTTCATAAATGACGTGTATAGGGGTGATCAAAAAATCCGAAAATCGAATATCAGATCCGAACTAAACCGAAATTTAGATATCGGTTCGTATTTTTTGGATTTTCGGATTGGATTGGATTGAAATTTTTCAAAATTTTGGATTTTCGGTTCGGATCGAATTGGATTTTTTAAATCCAAAAATCCGAATTATATATTATTTATATATAAAAATAATATTTTATTTAAATATTTTAAAATTTAATATAAATATACATAAAAATTAACAAAAATTGGTTTCGGATTTTCGTTTTTTTTCATGATTTCGGATTTTCAGTTAACTTGGATTTTTTATAAAAATTGATTTTGATTTCGGATTTTCGGATATTGGTTCGGATGGGATTTTTTCTCTCTTAAAATTCGGATTTTCGAATCGATTCGGATTACTATGTGTAGATATTTATTTTCTTACACCTTACAGTCCTACATATATTGCTTTAAAGGTCTCAACCATCTTTCATTTAATCACTTCGAAAATGCTTTCATAAAAACTTGAATACAATTTATCTAAATATACAGCTACTAAATTTTATGGAACCCACCTCTATTTCTTTTTGTTTCTTTCTTTCTTTTTTCTCTTTTTTGATCTGGGAACCCACCTCTATTTCATGTAATTACCTCTAAAAATCCCGTTCCCAAATTTATTCAAACAAAGTTATCTTTCTCATAAAATTTATAATTAGATTACAATACAAGCAATTCAAACCCCCTTTTTTCTGCACAAATATATTGAAGTAAAATAATGGCGATTGTTGAGTGTGGAGTCAAGAAAGCCGGTTAATTTAGTCTCTGTTCAAGCTACACCAACTTATATACACTACACACATTGAGCCACCTCACCCAACCCTTCTCTATATATAGACGACAACGAGCTTTGCTGGAGTTCCATTCTCGCTTTTATTCTTCATTGGCAGCTCAATTTCTTCAGGTAAATATTTGGTTATGTAATCTGTTCAAATGTGTATGCTGTTATTGTTTGATTTCATTCTTTTCTTTTCTGGGATCACTTTTTCTCGTAAAGGGTCATTTTCTTCCAAATTTCTGAGTCCTGGACTTTTTGGTTGTTTTCCGTTTTGATTCCTTATTTTTCTTAGATCTAATTGCCTAACCATTTGTGTGTATTTGAAGCTGTTTGTTTACTCTGTCGTCTTTGTTGGAGATCTGTATGTGTTGTTATGCGACTCTGCGTGTGTGTGTGACTAAAAAGATAATTCAGACTAGATCAAGCTGGCTTAGTTATTATTATGGTTTTTGAATCGTTATTACTGTTTCTAGATTCGTTAGTTTGGAAGAATAGGTTGAATTGTATGACCTAACAGCATGCTTTTTCCGTGAAGCAATAAAAATGAGATCTTTTTAGAAATTTGAGGATCATGAACAAGATTGTGCTTTTGTCTGCAGCATCACGCTCTTTGATCGGTATGCGTTTTGCATCTAATCTCGATGGATTTCGTTTATAACAGGCTTTAATTTTCTCAAAAGTTGATCATGGCACCAGCAGCTGTTTCAATTAACCCAAAAGGTAGCTTTGTTTACTTTTTTTGTATGCACCAACTAGCTTCAATACATGCTAATGCTAGATTTTGCTTCCCTCTGTGTTTGTTTGCACGTTTGTCGAATCTTGGGGGGGTTTGACTTCCCAAGAATTGGTCTTTAATTATGTTCGAAGTCTCTCACATTGAGTTTCGAGAGTGCTTAATAACATAGAGAATACCATTTTATGTGTTTGAGTACAAGACTATATAATTCAGCATGATACAATAGCAGCCTTCGTCTAGGGAAAATAATAAAATCTTTCTGGTTGAAATAATTTAAAAAGTGAGATCTCTCCTGAAAATGACTTGTATTCCTTTTAAACTCGAGACAGTAACAGTTACATCGTCCATGAGATAAAATATTATTAAGACATATATGGTATGGTTTTTTCACGGGTTAGATTTGTATTGGATCATTTGCTTTATTTGTATCTGCTGCTTTTTTTAAGTTACTTTGTAACTGGTCTTGTTCTTCTAGCATTGCTTGCCTTGCTTGAAAAGCTTCTCTTTTCTGATATTTGGCCCTTTATAGCTCAAAACATCAAAGCATGTTCCTTTTTGTTTGTATTTCTGTGCTCTATCTGACACTACATTCTTGATAAAACTTATTTTCTTGCCTTTTCTGAAACATAGATGTTTGCATCGTGGGTGTTGCTCGGACACCTATGGGTGGTTTCCTTGGTTCACTTTCATCAGTACCGGCAACCAAACTTGGATCTGTAGCTATTCAGAGTAAGATTACCAAATCTCTCTGCATCTTTCAAAATCAGAGTTTACGGGTTTCTAATCTATTCCTTCTGCAGGTGCTTTGAAGAGAGCAAATATCGATCCATCATTTGTACAAGAAGTTTTCTTCGAAACGTGCTCAGCGCTAACTTAGGACAGGCTCCGCTCGTCAGGCAGCATTGGGTGCGGAATCCCCAATTCAGTGGTCTGTACAACCATCAATAAAGTCTGTGCCTCTGGAATGAAAGGTTAGTTTCATAACATCTGAAAACAATAATCTCCTAATGACATTTATTTTGACTTTGTTGAAATGTATTTCACCTAATTGGTATGCCATTTTTGGTCGTGATGTTAAATATTATCTGTTTGTCATGGCAGCAACTATGCTAGCAGCACAAAGTATCCAGTTGGGTCTCAATGATGTTGTAGTAGCTGGTGGTATGGAGAGTATGTCGAATGCCCCAAAATACATTGCAGAGGCAAGGTTGGTACACTAATTCGAAGTGGACACGCTCTACTTATTTCCCATTAAAGGAAAGATGCTTTTTATATTCTTACTCTTTATAATGGTGTTAGTTGAAAAAAGAGAGATGATGATGTTTGATCGCCATACTAATAAGTCACTTAGTTTGATCGCCATACTAATAAGTCACTTATTCACTCGGTCTTGGCATATTCCAGAAAAGGATCTCGTCTTGGACATGACTCTCTTGTTGATGGAATGCTGAAAGACGGACTCTGGGATGTTTACAATGATGTCGGCATGGGGGTGTGTGCTGAATTATGTGCTGAGCACCATAGCATTACAAGAGAACAGCAGGTTTGTCTTTAATATTTTGTCTCCAAGAATTTCTATCATCTGAAGTTCATTTTGGCTGCACATTTTTATATCTATAAGGACGTGTACTCTCTTTACCTTTTTTTACCACTGCCCCTTTTTCGTCACTCTGTTATTCTCACTTAATCTGATTTCCCAATTTCCATATCCGAATGTATTGGGAAACTCTGTTATCTTTAAAGTTGCAGCAAATGGCAATTTGGTATGATGTTGATTACACTGCTTATTCTGCGCAGGACGATTTTGCAGTCCAAAGTTTTGAGCGTGGAATTGCTGCTCAAGAGGCCGGTTCCTTTGCGTGGGAGATTACTCCAGTAAGATAACTGGACGTTGACTTGTAGGTGCAGTTCATGTTTCCCATTGCTGCTTTATAAACTCCTGTCTTGTGGTTGCAGGTCGAAGTATCTGGCGGGAGAGGAAGACCATCCACCATTGTTGACAAGGATGAAGGTCTTGGAAAGGTGAAGCTTCAAAATATCCTCGAAATTTGTTGTTTTTAGCAAAAGTTAACAGTCTATAAATGCATTGAACGTTGAAAGGCTCGCCTCTTTAGGCCATGATATATCTTAGTTTACTAACTACTCCTTTTTCTGGTCAGTTTGATGCTGCAAAGTTGAGGAAGCTAAGACCAAGTTTCAAGGAAACAGGCGGAACTGTCACAGCTGGCAACGCTTCTAGCATAAGGTCTCACGCGTTTCCTTTTCTGTTAATCTTAGTTTCTATTAATTGTATGATAACATGCAACTCAGTAGAATTGCAAAAAAATATTTGAAAACTACATTGATGAGTGAATTTGATTTCATTTTTCAGCGATGGTGCTGCGGCTCTTGTTTTAGTAAGCGGACAGAAAGTTCTGGAGCTTGGGCTTACAGTCATTGCGAAGATTTCCGGATATGCTGATGCCGCTCATGTAAGTGTGCTTATACATCTTTCTTTGTGAATCTTGAACCATCTTCTCCTCTGCATGCTCGTTCAGTTTGTGATGGTTGAGTTTTTTTTAGGCCCCGGAATTGTTCACGACCGCCCCAGCTCTTGCAATTCCCAAAGCACTCAAAAATGCTGGTCTAGAAGCTTCTAAAGTAGACTATTATGAAATCAACGAAGCTTTTGCGGTATGTCATTACACTTCTGCATCAATTAAAGGTAGTCTGTCAACTAAAACTAGCTGTCTTACTCTACAAACGTAATCTCGTGCAGGTTGTGGCTCTTGCAAATCAGAAGCTATTGGATCTCAGTCCGGTGAGTTCTTAACCTGCAAAATTACTAAATAATTTTGATGATAATAAAACAAAAGATGTTTACTTACTCTCCATAACCTGTATATGTTTTGATAGATATACATATATTACATTGTTCTAATCTTCCTTTTTATATATTTTGCAGGAAAGAATTAATGTACACGGTGGAGCTGTGTCTCTTGGGCATCCTCTCGGTTGCAGTGGCGCTCGTATCTTGGTCACTCTTTTGGGGGTATGTTATCCTCTCTCAACCAATCCTTCGATTCCTAACAAATTCCTTGTGGATGATTAAGAATGGAACTGTGTTCTTCCCCAAATAACCATTGGAAAGTAGGAAATGGAGATTTTGTGTGCATCTTGCCCGGTTGATTTCAAGTTAAAATCACTTGTCATTGATGTTCAAAACGCATTATCTCAGGTTTTGAGGCAAAAGAATGGAAAGTACGGAGTTGGTGGCGTTTGCAACGGAGGAGGAGGTGCCTCGGCCCTTGTTTTGGAACTTGTGTAATCCTACCCAGTTTGTGGTAAGTCAGGGCTCAAATCTGCATTACTTGATCCTGCTTGAATAGTTACAATACAATAAATAGTGTAGTTAGTGAAACCGGCTTTTGTAGAACCGAAAAACTAGCCACCGAACTCCCTATAGGCTGTGGAGGCAAAATTTCCCCTTGTGTCTAGCATGTAGTGGAGTTAGTAGTCAATTTCTCGAATCTAATTTTCATCGCGTGTTTTGAGTTGGGGTTCAAGTTCAAGCTACATTTATACAGCCATATTCCATTGATACACGAGGGAGTCTTGTGTCAGACCGTCTTATGAGATAAAATCCTGATCCGGATATGGGTACCGTTGGTGTTGATATATTGGATGCTGTTTTTGTATATATGAGTAATGATGTTATTGAAAATTATGTCTGGTTGTAAAGTCAACTAGTGTTCGTCTCCATTGCAGATTTGGTTCGGACCATGTAACTTGCAGCAGAAGCAGCCATGGCTGGTTTCTAGCAGCATTGAAGAGATGGAGAAAGCAGAGTGAACTAGAGTGATATGTACCATCTTTCAGTTTTAGATGAGGTTGTTGGAGTTGATTCTGTGTTTATTTATCTTTATTAAGCCAATAAATTTAACTTAGTAGAAAAGAGAGAGTTTCAAATGAGATTGATGTGTACTTATCTCAATAAAGGTACTTGTTATTTCGTATTTTATTTCATAGATTTATGCCATAAATTGATCACTAGTGTATCTTATTCCAAATGCACGTCACTTGTATTAGATGACGTTATGATGCATACAAGTAACTGAGAAATCGAATTGGTAGGTTTGAATTTTGAGGGAAGTTTACTTTTCATGATTAGTATTTTGAAAGAGGTCGAATATGTAGTCGTATCAAAGGTTGTTAAACCTTAATAAGATTTCAGGTGAGTATGAGTTGTTGATCATCATTTTGACATGTTATGGGTGAGTGTTATATGGGATAATCCAATATTTTTTTTTTTTTTTGATATCATGGGAACCTGCAATGCTACCTTAGGTCAAGATCTGGGTAAACCCCACGCCTCTGTCAATAGCGCGCAAACCACATGGACGGGTAAATCACACTTGAAAACGAGTAACATGCTCAAACTCATAGAGGCGTTTGGTGGGGTTCAACCATGACCTCTCACCCACAAAGAACCCATCTTAATCATTAGGCAATCCCAGGGGACGGATAATCCAATATTCTTTGTATCTTAGATGGTGATAGTGATTTTATGTCATCTTGGTTATTTGTATCAAGTTACCATATTCGATTAGGTTAGGATTGGGAATTGGGTAGGTTTCGAACAAAATCGAAACTGAAAATCCCAAAAATTCACAATCGAAATTGAACCAGATTAAACATTCGGTTACCCATTAATTGAATCAGTTAAAAAAATATCAAAATTTAGGAAGAAAAATGAGAGAGGAAAATGATAGAAAAATGTTTCACTGGGTAAGTCAAACCTATCCCTCTCATTCTACAGACTCTCTTCTCTACACAATCTCTCTCTCTCTCTGCACCATCTATCTCTCCAAACTCGTCTCTCTCTTACTCTATCTGGGCTCAAACCCATCTCTCTTCCCCTGGCAGGTCTATCTCTACTGATATATATATATATATATATATATATGTTATGATGATGATGAAAATTTCTCCTTAACGTACGAAAATAAAATAGTAGACATCTTTCATATTTGTGTAGACAATCGTAATTACTATATCGCATATGTTAGTTTAACACATATTTCATCCATTCAGTAGCACATATGCTAAATATATTAGTTTAGCATATCTTTCATTCAAACAGAAGACAAGAAGAGTTATAGTCTTTGCATAATAATCCATGTAGCACACAAAACACAAAACTGTAGACACCAAAATTAAATCTCAACCATTGATATAGCAAATCAAAGGCCCATATTCATTCTTATTTCCTATCAAATTATCATTTCCTACCCGATCCATCTCCTATATATATATATATATATATATATATATATATATATATATATATATATGTAGGTGTGTTATTATATTTTTTATCCTACAAACGTGAGAACAATATATTCTTCATGAAAATTATTGTACTAAAAAATGTATTTGAATTTATTTGACAATGAATTCATCCAACAAAGTGATGTATCACCGTATATCTCCGCGATCTAATCGTTGAAAATGATTTTCACGTTCTTACTTTAAATAAGGTTTTATATTAACTTTCTTCTATATATATATATATATATATATATATATATATATATATATATATATATATATATATATATTTTCAAATTAATTTTCGATTAATTCTAGTTAACTGTTCGGTTATCTGCTAAATCTATTAAGCGTCTTAGTTTAGGATAATGACGTCCCCTTAAGGAGCTCAAAATGATTATTGTACTAAATCCTGGAGGTCGAGTTGACTCAAGTACAATAATAAGATTGAGTGGTACTATTTAAATAATTAAAGAGATTTTTTAGCAGTTAGAGTGTAATAAATAATTAATGGACGTGCGATATCTTAAATACGGGGATTCGTAAATCTAAGTAAAAGCTATACTCAACTTCGTTAATAAAGGGGTAAGTCGGCATTTATGTCTAGTGAAATGAATAAATATTTATGAATTAATTTATGTTCTAGGATGAACATAAATATTTATTAATTAATTTATGTTCTAGGCTTAATATAAGATGATTAATTCATTTTAGGCTCATCTTTATTCTTTGTATTTGATCCCTGGACTGGTCCATCAAAGTCTAATGCCCAGTAGATTTTCGGCCACCCCTAGGAGTCCCACTGGGACTCTATTCTGATTATTGTAATATTTATTTAATACATCTCCTAGTATAGATAAATATTATCTGATATTATAAGATATCAAGAGATAATTATTCTATAAATGAATTATCTTCAGGAAAGAAAATAATTATTGTATTTATTAGATGTGCAAGAATTCTATCACATTAAGATTCTAGAGAGAGCATTATAAATACATGGTAGGAGAAAATCAGTTTATCCATCCTCATTGTGAATTTTGAAAATCACACACACATACAAAGAGAGCAAAAATTTTAAGTGTTCTCCATAAATTACTCTCACTCAGTATTAGAGATCATGCATCATGGACACAATCCAGAAGATCAAAGTTAGAGTCAGTCACTGATCAAATTTGCCAGAAATTCACAGGTAAACACGAGAAAACTCTTATGTGTTCCAATTCATTATATATGAGCATGCTAGGAATATAACTAATGTATGATGAATTAAACATTCAAGATAGATCATCGGAAGCACAGGTAAATTAAGACTTCACATCACTATATTGGGTGGATTAAAATCAATGGAGAACAATTCAAATGATTAAAATAATCTCGAACTTTAGAATATCCTCAAATGTTAATCCTTAAAAGTCAATACTGGATTTGGTTGGATTAATTTTATCTATCCAATTTAATCATGTAAAGTAAATACCCCTGAAGGTTCTCCTTTCGAGCGAATTACTGTTTGGTATCCAATATGATAGGATACGGCCCAACTCCCAGGCCCAATCATCAGGCCCAATATAAATAAGCCTGACTTGAAGCTCGGCCCAAACGAGTCCGGCCCAAGAAGGCTCCTGAACTAGTGGGAACGCGGAAGATTCGGTCATATTTAGGAGAATCCTAATTAGAGAGGAGATAGGATTCAAATCCTATCTTAGAATAGATCTCGGATTCGAGATCTAGGTCATTATAATCGTGTATAAATAGAGACTAGATTAGACGGAAAAGATCATCTACACTTCTTGTAATCACTCCTCATATTTTCAATACACAAATACTCTATCTCTCTCTCTGTGGACGTAGATCTTATTCATAGATCGAACCACGTAAATCCTTGGTGTTCTTGCGTATTTATTTCCCTTACGAAATTAAGATCGATCACTGGCGCCGTCTGTGGGAACCGAAATTCTGTGTTTTCGATCAAAATTTATTTACAGGGAATCAATCACGACAATGAGAACAAGAAGTCTTGCATCCAGGGCCGCTGCCGGCAACAACAGCAACAACGGCGACGAGAGACACCGAGCTCAGCTCGGGAAAGACCCGGTCAGAGAATCGACCCCCGAAGGGCATATCCAGAGCACTGACGAGCGAGGCAATCCCATCTTTCATGAAGAAGCAGGATACCAAAGCGATGGAGATCGCAACAGTAACCAAGGAGAACCTCAAGCTCAGAAGTTGAACCTTGACGACGCCGTCAAGGGGTTTCTTGAGAAGAATAAGGAGAGTTTTCTCCAATACCTCAGCGAAGCACAAGGTCGGCCGCATCCCGAAGAAAGGAACGCTGAAGCCTCGTCTAAACACGAGGCACCGCAGAGAGGTGGACCCCCCCAGCATCCAGGTCATGGGCGCTCATGCCTCTGCACGCGTTGGGGCCCAAACCAATCGCGCAGGGGACGAACAGCGTGGAAAAGGACATCGCGACCGCCGCGAGGCCGGTCCTGGTTACCAAAATGAGTTCGGTCGACGAACTCCGCCCCACTCTCCAGAGGGCGGCTTCGACGGGTACGGAAATATAGTCACCCCGTTCTCAAACGAAATACTTGACACCCCGCTCCCTGACAAATACCGGGTGCCGAGCATCGCCCCCTACGACGGACTAAGGGACCCACAGAACTTCCTCTCGCAGTTCCAGTACAATATGATCAACCAACGCCAAAGACAGCTTCATATGTGCAAACTCTTCCCGAGTTCTTTGGTCGACAACGCCCGTCGGTGGTTCGACAGCCTACCTCCTGGGAGCATTGGATCATATCGCGACCTGATGGCAGCCTTCCATCGAAGGTTCTTCCAGAAGGCGCAGTCTAAGACGTCGTCGGCACACCTCCTCACCGTGAGGCAAAGCCGAGACGAGTCCGTGAGCGACTTTATGACCAGGTTCAACAAGGAGTGCCTGAAAGTCAAAGACATAAATGACCTCCTCATCATATCGGCCTTCCAAAACGGCATCTGCCGGGGCCCCAGACAAAGAAATCGCTGGCACGAACCCCGTCTTGCTACAGGCGTGAGGCGTAAAAAGGAGAGCCCTACGAAAAGGAAGAAGAGATGAAGGGCGAGGAGACCGCCAAGGCCGACGAAGTGCCTCGAGATGATCGTCGCCCATAGAGTCCGGCTCGGATCATGCGGCACCTCGAACGACCTCAATACATTCCTTTGACGGGCCAGGCGTAAATCTACGAACTCCACATGGATAAGTTCGAAAGCCTCGACCAATGGCGGGGAGGTCAAAACGCCGAACCAAGGATAAGTATCGCTCTTTTCACGAGGACTACGGGCATGACATGTAGGAATGCCGAGATCTCATGGAGACATCGAGATGCTAGTACAGTGACGGTGTCCTTAAAAATACAAAAGGCGGGACCAACAAGTCGGCGAATACGAGGCCCCCATCGAGGCCGAAAAAGAGAAACAGTGAGAAAGGGAATTGTGCCCTCACAAGAAGACGGCGCGCAACGAAGACGAGGGGAGATGACGAACCCCAAGACGACGGGTCATCTCTACCATCACGGTCTCCCCGAGGAGTTACGAAGTCCTCCTCAAGGCCGAGGCCAAGTCCCCATACCAGTGAGCTCACAACAAGAGGTTCGGGAGGGACGAGGCAATTACCTTCTCCGAGGACGACCACATCACTGCGGTGGTGCCCCACCAGACGCTACCGTGATCCAGACGGTGATCGCCAACAAGTTGGTAAGACGCGATATATCGACAAGAAGCGCGTCAAGAAGCATCATTTTCAAAGAATGCTTTGACAAGTTAGGAGTAGAGGCGCGCCGCGCGCCCCGCTACCACTCCGCGACTTCAGACAGAAGAGACACGCCTGCACGGGTGATCGACCGCCCATCACGATGGGAAGGGCACCGACGAGCTCTACCAAAGTGGTACAGTTCTTCGTGGTCAGTGCCCATTCGCCATACAACGTTATACTTGGGCGAGACTGGCTAAACGCAGTAAGAGCGGTGTGCTCAACCTACCACCTGACAATGAAAATCCCCACAAAAGGAGGGATAGCCGTGATCCGGAGACCGTAAGGGCGAAAGAATGCATGCAGTCGCCTCGAGAGGTGCGGGGACTTGTCCAAAGAATGAAGAAGCATAGCAATCAAAGAAACACGAGGAGTTGGGCCGGAGAGGCGTCGCGCCCCAGAGAACTCGGTGGAGGAGGTCGCATTGTATGAAAACGAACCATCTAAGGTCGTAAAAGTTGGCTCTACCGGTGTACCTCAACTAAGGAAACAGATCATCCAACTCCTAAGGGAATTCAGAGACGTGTTCGCTTGGTCGCCCCTTGATATGACCGGGGTCTCACCATCTATCATTACACACCGTCTCAACATTGACAACAGTGTAAAACCAGTTCGGCAAAAGCAACGGATTTTTGCAACCGAACGGAATCAAGTCATCCACGACGGTGAAGCAATTATTAAAGGCACGCATACTGTTCGAAGTTAAGTATCCGACCTGGATAGCCAACCCGGTAATGGTGAAGAAAGGCGGAGGAGGATGGCGAATGTGCATCGATTATACCGATCTCAACAAACATTGCCTAAAGATCGTACCCCTCCCAACATCGATAAAAGGTTGACGCTTTGGTCGGTCACGAAGTCTTGACTTTCCGACTGTATAAAGGATATCACCAGGACTTGATGGACGACGAAGACGCAGCCAAAACAGCCTTCATTATAGACTTCGGAGTCTTCGCATACAAGAAGATGCCATTCGGACTCAAGAATGCAGGGGCTACCTATCAAAGGATGGTAGATAAAATATTCCAGCCCTACATAGGACGGAATGTGGAAGTGTACGTAGATGACATCGTCGTCAAGAGCATTGAGGAAGTCAGTATGTGTTGCCGACCTTAGGATCGTCCTCGACCTACACAAAAGGTCAACCTAGAGCTAAACCTCCGAAATGCACATTCAGCTCGTCCGGAAAATTTACGGGTGTTGGGTTTCACAAGAGGTTTAAAATCCATCCGTCCAAGGTTCAAACCATTGTGGAGATGAGGATGCCAAAGACAATCCACGACGTACACAAGTTGACAGTCGCATCGCCGCGACTCACCGTTTTCTTTCGAAGTCATGGATAAGCAGCCCCCTTCAAAATACTCAAAAGGCTCCGAGTTCTCACGGAATGACATACACAAGTCCGCCTTCGAGGATCTCAAAACTACCTCGCCAAACTCCCACTCTATCCGTCCAGAAAGAAGGAGGTCCTCTCCTTATACCTCGCCGCCTCGGACGAAACCATAAGTGCGGTTTTGTGCGAGAGGAAGGATGCCAGCTCCCGTGTATTTCATCACCGAGCATTTAAAGGACCGTAAATACGGTATAGACCTTTGAGAAGCTTCACCGGCATTAATAAACGCAGCAAGAAGATTACGCCATACTTCCATGCACATCCCATACAAGTCCTCATCGATCACCCACTTGCAAGTATTGACGGCTTTAAGCCTCGGGAGAATCGCGAAGTGGGCAATTGAATTAGGCGAACACGACATATCTTTTGCCCGTCCAGTCATCATGGGTCAAGCTTTGTTGGATTTGTATCTTGAAAGCGCTTTTGGTTAAGCTTGTATACAATGTTTCGTTACCACTATTACAATCTCTAATCAAATGAATACTTGATTGCATATATCTCGTGTCCCCTTATCTCATATATAAGTTAGATCATACGATGTGTGAAGATCACGTAAGTCCGTATGATTGGTCGCTTAATGAGATATAAAAGTTTCACAACCGAGACAACTTGAGGACGAGTTGTAGGTATAGGCTGCGGTATAGATAAGAAGTGACTTGACTTGGTTGCTTATCTATCTTTGATGCGTCTCGACGTATTGAAGGATCACGGTGAGATGAGTTCTTCTATCGACCGTCGTGAAGAACCAAGATCTCGGTGACTTACGATGATCTAAACCTCGATAAGGTATTAGGTGAGTATGAGTTCTTGACCATCACTTTGACTTGTCATGGGTGAGGTTATATGTTCTAACCCAATATTCTCCGCGTCTTGGGTGGTGGCGATTGCTTGTATGTCATGCTAGTTACCAGACGAGTCACCGTATCCGTTTAGGATGATGACGTCCCTTAAGGAGCTCAAAAGGTTTATTGTACTAAACCCCGCAGTTGAGTTAGCTCAAGTACAATAATAAGGTTGAGTGGTACTACTTAAGGAATTAAAGATATTAATTATTTTAAGCGATGTAATGCTATAAATAATTAATGGATGTTCGATATCTTAAATACGGGATTCGTAATGTCTAAGTGCAAGCCCGACTCAACTTGGTAATAAAGGGTAAGTCAAGATTTGTTCTCTAGTGGCATGAATAAATGTTTATAAATTAATTTATGTTCGGGCTAAACATAAGATAATTAATTTATTTGAGGCCCATCTTTATTCCTCAGATTTGATCCTCGGTCGGCCCATCCAGTCCCGTCGCTTAGAAGGAAAATTGGCGCCCATGTTGCTCTCTATGGCAAGATTTTATTCTCTTTATCCTATAAGGATATTATTATATTTATGGGATATGCATAGATCCTTTCCATATAGGATTATGGTAATAATCCTTTCCATAAAGGATTATGGTAATTTCCATATGGGATTATGGTAATTTCCATATAGGATTATGGTAATACATTATAAATATGAGGTAAGAGATTAAATCTAGGTCAATGATTAATAATCATCATCATTATTTTCGAGAATTTGAGGGTTCATCCTTTGAGAGATTTTCAAAATTCTTGAGAGCTTGAGGTGATTTTCGAAGCATTCTCCATAGATCGTCCTCACTCGGCGTTGGAGATTGGGCAACCGGATACAGTCCGAAAGATCAAAGTACGAGTCTCGATCCTTCCGCCTCGGCAGATTCAAAGGTAAACACGAGAAAACCCCAACGTGTTGCAATTAATTATATAGGTGCATGCTAGGTATATAATCAATGTATGGTGAATTAAACATCCAAGATAGATCCTCGGAAGAGGCTAAACATAGATTTTCCTTCAATTGGTATCGAGCACCGGATCGGTATCTTGGGTGCATTGGATTAATTCACGTTTGATTATTACGTGCGCTTAATTAATTGTTGGATCCGCTGTTCATCGTGGCTCGTTTTTATTTTTTCGATTTTGTTTTCACCACGAAAATCCGTGGTTAGATTAGATTTATTTTACGTAAATCTTATCCGTAAAAGTAAAACGAAGACGAAAGCGGCCAGATCGAGACGACGGAAAACGGGTCGCGACGGCGTGCGGGCGGCGGCACGCAGGCATGCACGGCGCCGCGGACGCGCCGCGTGACGGGCCCGAGCCCGCATCCGTTTTCGGCCGAATCTGCTTTGACGAGTCCGGTCCGTGCGGGCACGCGAGTCTCGCTTTGAATCCGTCCGTGCCCGCACGCGAGGCCTGTTGAAGATTATAAAGATCATGCTTTGCAATTCTATGTAATAGATTAGGCGAGGAAAGTGCGATTCCACGTGTGAGCCACGATGAGCGTTTTATTTTATTTTATCGTTCATTGCATGTCGTGGATGTTTAAATTATGCAAGATAGCATGCTATGTATGTTTAAATTACGTTGACAAACCTTTAAGTGTTTTCGTAATTGGGTGTGCATAGTAAGCATGCTAGGTTTATCGTGTTTTCAAGCATATTTTAGAATTCTGCGAGCATGTTTTACATGTTGAGTTCTATAGAAAAGCATGTTAGGATTACATGATCTGCATGGACAAACCTTTTGAACAAAAAGACTAAGCAAGAAACCGACAAATTAATTTTTTTAAAATTAAAATATCAAGACCTCCACTTTTTGATCTCTAAACAAAGTGAGGCGACCGTGAGTAAACGCCCACACGCGTGGCTTGCTTGCCTTGTTTATCATAAGTTTGTTAGATGAGATTTCTAAATAAAACTTTTAAATCTATTGAGAAGTGGGAGTTTCATGTAAACGCCCACACGCATGGCTTGCATGTGCGATTTTCATAAGTTCTCTAGAGATAGTTTTAAAATGAGATAATAAAGGAATTTGGATTGGGCGGTATGATCTAGTGAGTATGCCAATTCTAAGAATTCATTTCTCTTTGTTAAAATTGTGGTCATTGCTTAGACATCACCTCAAGTACAACTTCCCGCCAAGTCCTTCTTGCGATAGTGATGTGGTCTAGTAAGGTCCAATCGTTAATTTCATTTGTCATAAGGATAAGTTGACATGGATTGAAATTAAGCGACTAAAAGGTATATTTTAGTCCGGTCGGGGGTTCATGTAAACGCCCACACGCGTGGCTTGCATGTGGGATTCCTTGGGCGATTGGAGGTTTCATTAATATTGTTTTATCAAAAGGTTACAATATTATTATTACGAATTATGTGCGATCGTATGCTTATGTGTTTACTTTATCGTTTGAGATATTTCTCTTACAGATTATCAATATGCTCGCACAAAATCCGTTATCCGGTCCAAATTTTATCGAGTGGAAGCGAAATATGGAATATGTTCTTATCGTTGAAGAACACATGTTTGTTCTCACTACTCCTAAACCCGATGCCCTTCTTCGACGCGTCGACTAATGAGCAATGAGTCAAGCGGACTTTGGAATAAGTCAAACAATATGGCTAAATGTTATATGATGACTACTATATCCAAAGGCTTGCGGTATGCACATCGATCGATGGTAGACGCGATCGATATTTGGTCAAGTCTCGAGAGTAAGTTTGGGCAGTCGGATCGGACAGTCCGCTTCCACACAATGAGAGAAATCTTGGCGTGTAAGATGGAAGAAGGAAGTTCGGTCCATGAACATGTCTCCCACACGACTCATCTCATGGATAGTCTTGATCGGTTGGGAGGAGGTATTGACGGCGGCCAAGGTCGATATCATCCTCAATACACCGCCCATGTCTTTTGAGAACTTTCGGCGTGAATGCGATCATGAGCAAGGCGAGTATACACTTAGTCGGTTGCTCGATGATCTCGTGGCTGCGGAAGGAGTTATGGGCAAAGGAGCACATGCTCTTGCTAGCACATCTAAGGGCCCAAATTTTCCGTTGCAAAATGGAAAAAGAAAAAGGGGCACCAAAGGTGGTAGAGGCAAGGAAAATAGTGGGAGTAATGGGAGCAAGAACATGGCTGCCACCGGAGGCTTGAAGAAGCCAAAGGAGAAGGGCAAGTGCTTCAAGTGCGGTAAGACTGGGCATTGGAAGGCTAAGTGCCCTATGCTCAAGGCTCAAGGTACGCCGTTTGCTTTAGTAACGGAAACATGTTTAGCAACTTGTTCTACCCATTCTTGGGTAGTAGACACGGGTGCGACTGATCATGTTTGTTACACCTGCGAGGGTTCTGCGACAAGGGAGTCGAGTAATGGCGAGATAACGATCTCCATGGGCAACGCGTAAGTCGAGGCCGTTGCGCTCGGAGATGTTACTTTATGTTTTGAGAGAAGTTTTAGTTTTAAAAGACGTTTTATATGTGCGGATTTTCATGGAACCTTGTTTCGCTTTGAAACTATTTACTCATGGATATTCATTATTTTGATAGTGGTGTTTCTATCATAAGAAATGACGAAGTTATCTCGTGTTGACACTTTATATAATTAAGCTTTATACTATTTCTGCAAAACATAATACCTATAACTATGTTGCATCTTCTTCAAACCCTAGAAAGAGAAAGTTTTCTTCGCAAGATGACACCACATTTCTCTGGCATCTTAGATTAGGTCACATCAATCTAAATAGGATCCAAAGACTGGCTAAGAATGGAGCGTTGGGTAATCTCACAGTTACTCCATTCCCAGTCTGCGAATCCTGTATAGAAGGTAAGATGTCGACCAGACCCTTCAAAGCGAAGGGTTATAGAGCCAAAGAAATGTTAGAGTTAGTCCATTCTGACCTGTGTGGACCAATGTCCACACAAGCTCGTGGAGAATGCAGTATTTTGTCACTTTCATTGACGATTACTCAAGGCACGGATACGTATACCGCTTCACCGAAGTCTCAATGCTTTGAGAAATTCAAAGAGTTTAAGGCGGAAGTGGAGCGAAGCTCGGTAAGAGTATCAAGTCATCATGCGGTCGATCGCGGTGGCGAATACCTTAATAACGAGTTCATGGACTATCTAGTGAAGTATGGGATTACCTCCCAACGCACTTCACCGGCACACCACAAAGAAATGGTGTGTTAGGCGAAGAAATAGGACTCTTTTGAAATGGTTAGATCAATGATGAGTTATGCAACATTGCCTATTTCGTTCTGGGGGTATGCCTTAGAAACGGCGGCATACTTGCTAAATCTAGTACCATCCAAGTCAGTCGAAAAGACCCTTCGAGTTGTGGTTTGGTATGAAGCCCGCTTTAAACCACATAAGGATATGGGCGATCCGACTGCGTCTTTGAACAAGAAGGCGACAAGTTGGAGGCTAGATCCGACGCAAGGCTGTTTATTGGATATCCTAGAGGAATGAAATGTGGTTTATTCTATAGTCCTAAGGATCAGAAGGTCATTATTAGCACTAATGCCCGATTCTTAGAAGAGGATTATATGAAGAATCATAAGTCCAAAGTTGAAATCATTCTTCAAGAATTAGAAGATGATCGTATTCCGCCACCGATTAGGCCAAAGGTACGAGATGTCGAGTCTAGTGGGAGGGATCGACACCGATACTTCAAGAAATTGAAGTGGGTCGAGTTCCACCGAGATACCGACCGCATGTGGTACCTACCCAGAAGTTGTGCAAGATAGAGAACCACAAGTTTACGCACCCATCGCTGCCATTGTGCTGTAGAACCTCGTCGTAGTGGGAGGTTGTTCGTCAACCCGAGCGATTTATGTTCGTGGGAGAATCTTGGTTTAGTCCCGAGAAGCGAGCGAGCAATAATCGACCCATGGACATATGCTGAGGCGCTATGGACTTAGAAATGGAGTCCATAACGGCTATGGATGTATATGAAAAGACACCTCTACCAGATGGCAAGGAAGCCATAGGCGTGAAGTGGATATACAAAGGAAGAGATTCCGATGGAGAGGTTTCGCTTTTAAAGCCGGGCTTGTGGTGAAAGGGTACACTGCAGTTGAGGGCATCGATTTCGATGAGACCTTTTCGCCATAGCAATGCTTAAGTCCATCGTAATTCTTCCGCCATAGCGCCCACTTGAACCTAGAGGTTTGGCAAATGGATGTTAAAATCGCTTTTCTAAACGGTTACCTTGAGGAAGGTAGAGACATCTATATGCAGCAACCCGAAGGTTATGTGGTAAAGGGTGAAGAGCATCTAGTATGGAAGCTTAAGAAATCCATTTATGGACTTAAGCAGGCCTCCCGATCATGGAACTTACGCTTTGACGAGGTGGTAAAGTCCTATGGATTTACCCAGTTGCCTAGCGAGAGTTGTGTGTATCGGTTAGATGTCAACGGTGATGTGGTATTTCTTGCACTTTATGTAGATGACATTCTTCTAGTTGGCAACAACGTGAAGTCGTATCGACGTAAAGAGTTGGCTATCCGATCGCCAAATGAAAGACTAAGGAGATGCAGCGACATTCTTGGGATCAAGGTTTACCGAGATCGCAAGAAGAAAATATCGAGCTTATCTCGGGCGCCTTACATCGATCATCGTGATTACTCATTTTAGCATGCGCACCGCCAAGAAAGGATTGCTACCTTCGGACATGGCGTTCCTTTATCTAGACAGCAGCCACCTATGATCGCGAATGAGATAGAGGAATGAGACAAGTTCCTTACGCCCGCCGAGGAAGTCTCATGTACGCAATGCTATGCACGAGGCCCGATATACGCTATGCGGTGAGCATAGTAGCTAGATATCAATCTAACCTCGACAAGCTCATTGGATCGCGATAGAAGCATATACTCAAGTACCGAAAAGGACTCGAGATTATAGACTAGTTTACCATGCGATAGTCTAATGCCTTTGGGTTATCTGACTCGTATTTCCAACCCGACCGTGATGAGAAAAGTCACCTCGGGTTATGTGTTTACCTTGGGAGGTGGAGCCGTATCCTCGTGGAGTGCAAAGCGGCGATGCATTGCGGACTCTACCATGGAAGCCGAATATGTAGCCGCCTTGGAGGCTTCTAAGGAGGCAGATGGTTCAAGAACTACCTCATGGATCTAGGTGTGGTACTGGTTTGCCCAAGAGTATCATAGTTTCTTGTGATAACTCGTGCGATGGCAAACTCGAAGGAACCACGGACCCACAAGGCGACCAAATACATAGAGAGAAAGTACCATGTCATACGAGAAATCGTTAGATGAGGTGACGTGCTGATTGCAAAGATTGATACGACGGATAACCTAGCGGATCCATACGCTAAAGCCTGCCGCAATAAGTCTACGTCGGGGACGTTAGAGGACTTGAATTGCGCTAGATGGCACCCACTTAGAAAGGAAACTTTTGTATAAGTGGGAGAAGCAAAGTGATGGTTTTGTTTGTAATAGCTAGTAGAGAGACACATTGTATACTAAAAGTTTGCTTTAGTATAAGTGGGAGATTGTTGGATTTGTATCTTGAGCGCGTTTGGTTAAGCTTGTATACAATGTTTCCTGTTACCACTATTACAATCTCCTATCTGAAATGAATACTTGATTGCATATATCTGTGTCCCCTTATCTCATATATAAGTTAGATCATACAGTGTGTAGAAGATCACAGAAGTCTGTATGATTGGTCAAGCTTAATGAGATATAAAAAGTTTCACAGCTAAGACAACTTGAGGACGAGTTGTCGGTATAGCTGCGTATAGATAAGAAGTGACTTGACTTGGTTGCTTGTCTATCTTTGATACGTCTCTGACGTATTGAAGGATCACAGTGAGATGAGTTCTTCTATCTGACCGTCGTGAAGAACCAAGATCTCGGTGACTTACGATGATCTAAACCTCGATAAGGTATTAGGTGAGTATGAGTTGCTGACCATCACTTTGACTTGTCATGGGTGAGGTTATATGTTTTAACCCAATATTCTCCGCATCTTGGGTGGTGGCGGTCTTGTATGTCATGCTAGTTACCCAGACGAGTCACCTTATCCGTTTAGGATGATGACGTCCCCTTAAGGAGCTCAAAAGGTTTATTATACTAAACCCTGCAGGTTGAGTTAGCTCAAGTACAATAATAAGGTTGAGTGGTACTACTTAAGGAATTAAAGATATTAATTATTTTAAGCAGTCAGAATGCTATAAATAATTAATGGACGTTCGATATCTTAAATACGGGGATTCGTAATGTCTAAGTGCAAGCCCGACTCAACTTCGGTAATAAAGGGGTAAGTCAGCATTTATTCTCTAGTGGCATGAATAAATGTTTATAAATTAATTTATGTTCTGGGCTGAACATAAGATAATTAATTTATTTGAGGCCCATCTTTATTCCTTGCATTTGATCCCTGGGCTGGCCCATCCAGGCCCGTCGCTTAGAAGGAAAATTGGCGGCCCATGTTGCTCTCTATGGCAAGATTTTATTCTCTTTATCCTATAAGGATATTATTATATTTATGGGATATGCATAGATCCTTTCCATATAGGATTATGGTAATAATCCTTTCCATAAAGGATTATGGTAATTTCCATATGGGATTATGGTAATTTCCATATAGGAGTATGGTAATGCATTATAAATATGAGGTAAGAGATAAATCTAGGTCAATGATTAATAATCATCATCATTATTTTCGAGCATTTGAGGGGTTCATCCTTTGAGAGATTTTCGAAAATTCTTGAGAGCTTGAGGGTGATTTTCCGAAGCATTCTCCATAGATCGTCCTCACTCGACGTTGGAGATTGGGCAACCGGGATACAGTCCAGAAGGTCAAAGCACGAGTCTCGATCCCTTCCGCCTCGACAGATTCAAAGGTAAACACGAGAAAACCCCAACGTGTTGCAATTAATTATATAGGTGCATGCTAGGTATATAATCAATGTATGGTGAATTAAACATCCAAGATAGATCCTCGGGAGAGGGCTAAACATAGATTTTTCCTTCAAAGCCTTAGCAGACTTCCTTGTCGAGGCTAACTTCGCCGAGAAACTGAAGCCCAACGAGTCCGTATCAGACGATGTTGAAGCCAAACCTATAAATAAAACTCGGAGGATTCTTTGGCAAGTCTACGTTGACGGGCTTCGGAAAAGCGGTGGCGCAGGTATCCTACTTTAGGACCGATGGCGAGATCACATATGCACTTCGGTTCGCGTTTAAAAATACGAACAACGAAGTGGAATACGAAGCCTTAATTGCGGGACTTCGCCTAGCTCAAAGCCTTCAGGTACGAGCCGTGCAAGTTCATAGTGACTCTCAAGTCATAGTGAGTCACATGTTGGGAAAGTACGAGGCAAAAGGCAACAGGATGAAGAAATACCTATAAAAAGCCAAAAGCCTACAACAAGCTTTCTCACACTTCCAGTTAGTTCGCATCCCAAGGGAGCAAAATAGCCGAGCCGACGATACAAACTAGCCTCATCGTCGACGAACTCGCCAGTTGAAGAAGTCCAAAACAGAAGCATAAGCGATGACGACACTGGAACCGAAGTCAACATAGTATCTGACGACGAACCCAATTGGATGACTCCCATTCAAGAATACCTAGAAAAGGGCGAGCTACCCCATGACAAGCTCGAGGCTAGGAAGATCTTGAGCAAATCTCTACGATATACACTTGAGCAGGGAATTCTCTATAGAAAGTCATACCTCCAGCCTCTCCTAAGGTGCCTGGGTCCGAACCGAGCTGATTATGTACTACGGGAAGTACATGAAGGATCATGTGGAAGTCACATCGGACCCCGCGCCCTATCAAAGAAAGTCATGCGATGGGGATACTATTGGCCGACGATATTCCAGGACTCAATCGATCTCGTGAAGAAATGTCCGAAGTGCCAAATCCATGGGAACGTGCCGAGGCTACCTCAAACCGACCTCGCCAGCATGCAAAGCCCTTGGCCATTTATGCAATGGGGGATTGATATTGTAGGTCCATTCTGCAAAGCTCCAGGGCAGTTTCAATTCCTGATTGTCGCGATCGACTACTTCACGAAGTGGGTAGAAGCCGAACCCTTGGTAAAGATCACGAGCAAAAACGCCCTCCACTTCGTCTGGAAGAACGTCGTGTGTCGCTTCGGCATCCCTCATGTCCTTATTTCAGATAATGGGACACAGTTCACGGATAAAATATTCAAAGAATGGTGTCAAGAGCTTCGGATCCAGCAGAAGTTCACTTCGGTAGCTCATCCTCAAGCAAATGGTCAAACCGAAGTCACCAACCGGACAATCGTGAAAGGACTCAAGACTCGCCTTGACCAAGTAAAAGGCAATTGGGTGGAAAATTTACCGCAAGTCCTATGGTCGTATCGTACTACACCTCGGACATCAAACGGAGAAACACCCTACAGCTTGGTATATGGAACCGAAGCAGTGATCCCTGCAGAGATCGGTATGCCGAGCCCCCGTACCATTCACTTCTCCGCTGAAGCCAATGACGACAATCTACGATCTGCTCTAGATCTACTCGAAGAAAAAAGAGACCTCGCCACATCGTAGAAGTCGGATATAAGCAACAAGTAGCTCGGTATTACAACCCGGTGTCAAATACCGATAATTTCAAGTGGCGACCTCGTGCTTGAAACAATGATATCGATAAAAGCCGCAAAGCTCGGCAAGCTGGAAGCCACATGGGAAGGACCATACCGGGTTGAAGAAGTCCTCGGAAAAGGCTCGTATAAGCTCGCCCATATATCCGGACAACAAATACCCAATACGTGGCACATCATTCATCTGAAGAAATATTTTGCATAAGTGTCGATAGTTGAGTCTATTCGGTCGTGTTATCAGTGCATTCGCTTGCGTCGGCTGAGTCTTGTTTTGTTATTACGTCGGTCTCATCAATAAAATCTTTTCTTGCATGTTTTGTTTGTCACTTATGCATACTATATCTTCTCCATTATACTATACCCTCTTCGGAGGACGAACTATACCCTCGACGGAGGACAGACTACCTTCGTTTAATACGAGGACGAACTAAACGCGCGTGAGGGGACCACCCCTAGCAATAAAACTTGCCAAATAAGGAACCAATACCTCCGTTTATTTCGGGGAAGAGGGGACCACCCCGAGCGATAAAACTTGCCAAAAAAGGAACCTATACCTCCGTTCACTTCGGGGAAGAGGGGACCACCCCGAGCAATACTTCTTGCCAAAACAGGAACCCTTACCTTCGTACGAGGACGAAATACCTTCATTTACTTCGAGGATGAATACCTTCATACGAGGACGAAATACCTTCGTTTATTTCGAGGATGAATACCTTCGTACGAAGACGAACCACCTTTGTACGAGGACGAACTACCTTCGATTAATACCTTCGTTTATTTCGAGGACGAACTACCTTCGTACAAGGACGAACTACCTTCGTTCATTTCAAGAATGGACTACCTTTGTACGAGGACGAGCTACCTTCGTCTAAACGAGGACGACCTATCTTCTTATTGGTTACGGTAATAAAAGAAAGTGTTCTCGAAGAGTTAACACGAAGCAAACAAAATAATTCTTATTTCAAAGTATACAGTTTATACATTACGAGGACGAAGAGGGCCCAGGAGGCCGAGAAAAACTGAGCCAATCCCTAGAAAAATCTGGATTCAACAGTTCGTCTATACTAACCCTACCTCTACCTCGTCCTCGATCAATGGTGAGAGCCCTGCCAGCCCGACCTCTAGGTCCTGCAAGACGACCTCGGCCTCTCGACGACACCCGACCTCGGCTCCTCGAGGGCCTACGTCTCTCTTCAAAAATGAAACGCCTCTCTTGAGCTATCCACTCCGTAGAAAAAGGCGCCGGGGCAATGGCAGAAGTCCTAGCAGACGAAGAAGCCGCAGCAAAAGTAGAAGCCTCGGTCGTCGAACGAAGCACCCGTTCAAGAAAGGAATGACAAGCCATGACGATCTTGTACAAGTCGCCGATCTTCTTAAGTTCGGCATATTGCTCTCGATATTGCCAAGAATTTGAGCCGTACTCATTCCTATATCTCCAACAAAGGGTTGCGAGCTCTTCAACTTTTGCTTCAGCCTCGGAGATGGTCATCCTTCCACCTCGGCGTGTAATTTCTTCATACTCTGCGTGTTCCTCAGCAACCCGCTTAGCCGTCGCCTCAGCGATCTCGAGCTTATCCTCTGATTCCAAAAGGCGAGCTTGAAGCTCGTCACAGTTCTCCTAGGCAGCCCTAAGCTTAACTTCGACCTCCTCCTGCACATGACCGAGCTTGTCTTCCAAGCGAAGGACTTCGGCCTCCTTGACTTCGAGAGCCCGCATCAAAACTTCGATTTGACCCAACCAAGGGAAAGCGTCAGGCATATCAGGAGAAGACCAAACACAAAAGACAAGCTCCTTCAGTTGAACGACAGATTTTATTAAAGCCT
Organism: Salvia rosmarinus; assembly: GCA_036937905.1. Classification (NCBI taxonomy): domain Eukaryota; kingdom Viridiplantae; phylum Streptophyta; class Magnoliopsida; order Lamiales; family Lamiaceae; genus Salvia; species Salvia rosmarinus. Next base: position 35,893,954 of record CM072817.1, read on the forward strand.
TTAAGGCTAATCAAAAGCGACATCCTAATGATGACGTATTTACAAGTTGATCTAAAAAAAAAACAAAAGGGGATCAACTGACCCCTCCAGAAGCTCTGCCTTCGACCCCGGCTAGCTCGGCCGCATCTTGGGGAGCGTCGACCTCGGCTGCGGTGGCCGTCTCCAGAGCCCGTTCTGCTTCAGCCTCCTCTCCCTCGGGGATTCCCTGAGCCCCGGCGCCCTCCGCCGCCTTAGCTACCGCTTCCCCGGATCCCTTCGTAAGGTCAGCCATCAAGGCTTCAATCATGGGATCGCGATCCACCGGGCAAGCACGGACAGACTCCACGGTCAGCAAAACCGAGGATGAGGTCAAGCTCTGCAGCACGGGCAAGTCCTTCAAACCGCGACCCAGGACCTCGGCATACGCTCGAACCAAGGCGTCATCATCTGTCGCCTCATGCCCATACTTGGACTTATCCAACTCTGGGTAATCCTCGGCGACTTCATCAATGACGTCCGCCACTGCGCGCCTATTCAGCACCGCAACCACGTCGGTGACCATCCCAGAGAAGCCCCCAGAGAAGAATAGCCTCTCCGCAAAAACGCGGAGCATCTCCCCTTGCGAGGTCGCCAGTTTGACCTCCCGACGCCGGGCTCCCTCTGCTTCGGCCCTAAGACAATCGACCTCGGCCTCGCCGCCGCGGTCGCCTCCGCCGCCTTAGCCGCCTCCGCCCCCTAACCTCGCCACCTCGCCCACCTCCCGCCTCCTCCGACCGCATCCCGAGCTCGGGCCTCGGCCTCGAAACCTCCATCTCGCACGTAACGAGCCACCGTCGAACCGGGCAACGCCGCCTTTCGTGCTCCGTCACGAGTGGACGCCCCGCCACAAAGGCGCACGCACAGCCGCCGCCAATACGGCCTCGACCGTAATAATGACCAACCAAGTCAAGATACCATAATTATGTTATCTTAAATATATACAAATAGATACGCTACCGGGGAAAGTGCGAGTGCGGTTGAGAACCAATGATCTCGACCTCGGGATCGAAAGCACCGGCGCCAATGATCGCGCTTAAGCCTCTTCAGCGCTCAAGGCCGAGGCGAAGGGACTTCGCCGCCACACCCCTCTCGAGGTTTCCTCAATGACATCCTTCAACGCCAAAGGGCATTCCGCCTCGAGCTCGGTCCTTCCTCTTCTTCTTCCCGCTCACGACCAAATTCACTACAACGAGGAAAACAATACATAAGTACATCAACGGAAAACATCCAAGCAACAAAAGGAGAAGAGAAAGAGAGGCCTCAACCTCGCCGACTCCACCGCAAAGAGAGGTCATACGGGCTCACCCGATCCGCAAGCTCGGCCTCGGAAAGACTTCGCTACCAGCCGATCCTATCTAAGGATTGCTCAAAGCTACCAAGTCATGATCCGTGGCCATATCGGCGACCTCTCACGGTTCCAAGCGAACCGAGTGACCCAGAAAACGACAAAAGAAAAATTTCGGTGCCGGTTGGAGATTTTCACTGTCTTTAATTTAAAATTGCGACGAGGTGTCAAATAATACCACCCTCACCGGACTTGAATCGAAAGAACCTAAGGACGAGTCCTAAGGTCGAGGAAAGTTATGGCGGTGAGCAAAGACACCTAGGCTACCAAATGCCTAAGGAGTTCGGCGTCAATCGAGCTAAAGGAATGGCAAACAATTGTTGCAACTCAACATATATGGGAGGGTAAGGAAGACGAATGCCATTTTTCGTGCTATCCTCATACACTCGTGGCGTAACCGTCCGGAGGCAGCAAGCCCTATCCTCCGCCGGGGAGCAATAAAACCAAGGATTTGAATATGAAAATTAGAGCGAGCTCTAGTCTAACGGAGGCTTCTAAAATTGAAGAAACCAAAGAAACCCTACCAAGATCTATCAAAATGGAAAGCAAACTTTACGTATGAAGGAGAAAGGACATCAAAAGTATAAACTTCCATGTCCACGTAATCGCAAGCGACTAATACTCAACTAAAGTGCGACCACCGGCCGTGAGATTCATCGGAGGAAGAAGAAGAGAAAGTCATAACTTCTCGGTTTTAGAATCGAGGAGGATAGCGTTGAACCTTGCGAAACGATAATGGCGGCGGGGAATTTTTAGACGATAAAGAGTTTCGAGGATTTGAATTTAGGAATGTGCAAGTGATAGGCGAAAAGGCGTGTCGTAGTTATTCCCCAATATGCACTTTATCGGAATCCAACCGCCGCTACATTAAATGCGCATTAAATGCTAATAAGGCATCCCGTGTTCAGCCTCGGTTTAACGCCTCGTCAGGTGAAGCCAGTCAAAAGACCTCGGCATAATGCCTCATCAGGCGAAGCCAGTCCAAAGACCTCGGCATAACGCCTCGCGAGGTGAAGCCAATCCAAAGACCTCGGCATAACGCCTCGTCAGGCGATGCCAGCCAGAAGACCTCGGAAAAACGCCTCGCCAGGAGAAGCCAAACCCGAAGACCTCGGCAAAACACCTCATCAGGTGAAGCCGGCGACATACGAAGTCAAGATAGAAGGATAACTACTAGATCGACCATACTCCACTTCGTCACAGACACATCTCTGGTAAATTACGATCCCCCAAACCCATCACGACCTCGCTTCTGCGTCTTTTTTTTTGGGGGGGGGGATATGATATGATACGGCCCAACTCCCAGGCCCAAGCATTAGGCCCAATATTAATAAGTCTGACATGAAGCTCGGCCAAAACGAGTCCGGCCCAAGAAGGCTCCTGAACCAGTGGGAACGCAGAAGATTCGGTCATATCTAGGAGAATCCTAATTAGAGAGGAGATAGGATTCAAATCCTATCTTAGAATAGATCTCGGATTCGAGATCTAGGTCATTATAATCGTGTATAAATAGAGGCTAGATTAGACGGAAAAAGATCATCTACACTTCTTGTAATCACTCCTCATATTTTCAATACACAAATACTCTCTCTCTCTCTCCGTGGACGTAGATCTTATTCATAGATCGAACCACGTAAATTCTTGGTGTTCTTGCGTATTTATTTCCCTTACGAAATTAAGATCGATCACAATATATTTGACGTCACACAAAAATATAAAATAAATTATGCAAGAAAAAACACTATTATAAATTTGAGACTCAACCTACGAAAAGGCAAGAAGCAGTGAAAAAAATATAAATAAAGAATTAAGAAACAATGACGACTAAAAAGGTACATAATGAAATTCTTTTGGATCGAGTTTTTGACATAGCACCAAAACGACAACATAAAGGTGGTAAAACATAAACAAACAAACTCATCAACTATGTTCTACTTCACTTTTCACCCTATGATGCACGAGGTGGGGATCGGTTCGAGCCTCGAGCCAGTGCTGCTCGAACTGGATGTTGTAGAGAGCTTCTTAGAGCTTGGAGTTATGCTCCACGATCGGGTTGAAAAGCTCCTGAAAGACCAACAAAAAAAAAAAACCCATGCATGCATGTACTTTTAGCTATAATAAATGAAGTCATATTTTTTCTACGAGCATAGTCAAAATTTGTAGGATTGTGGGACATCCACATTGATGTAACTATCTCCACAATTCTCCTCCTCCACATCATGTGGAGATTCTACCAGATCTATTTCGTTTTTGCAGATTTCAAACTTATATTAGTTTTCTTTTTAGTATGTTAAACACATCAGACAATCATAATTCTTAATTCAAAGAACCATCATTCTTAAAAGAAAATAAACATGCTCAACCAGATGAGTAGAACACTTAGAATCAATCATTCTAAGAATTTCATTTAACACATGTCAAAAAACTTGTTGAAATTTATAATGCAACTTCTAGCTTTTGGCCCTCCTAGCAGTCCTTTAGCATCGACATAATTTTCACCACACACCATGCATCCATGTTAAATCAATGCACATAGATCCTCATTCATGACAGTTGGACATGACATAAAGATGTTCATATCATCATCAGTGATATCATCTTCTATTATGATGTTAGCTTCTTGTTTGGAGCTATTTGCCGCAACCACTCCACATTGTCAATTTCACTTCGTATGCCAAAGTTTTTCAAACTTCCAACAAACAACAATCTTGTAGTCCTTCTTTCTCCCTTTGCTAAAAGCCCTCATTGTTGAATTTTCTGTTGAAGTTCTCCCTTCATTCATTAGGTTCAAATAGAAATTTTCATTTGACTTCGGCAAAAACTAAAGTTTCCTTTCAATATACTAAAATTGGTTTCATGTGCTCATAAGAATGTGGAAGAGACAACATGAGCCTTAATGTCTTATCCTCATCTTTAATTTTTACTCCATTTGTCTCTAGTTTATAGATAATGTCATTAAGAGTATTTAAAAGATCTAAAATTTTCATACATATTTATCCATTCGTAAGGTTTGAAATTATTCTTTTAGGTGTAAACGATTCGAAATTCCCTTTGCTAGGTACAATGCTTCCATATTTTCCCATAATTATTTGGCACTCAAAATTTCAAGTACATTTGCTAGAACATTCTTGACCAAGAATATATGTATTTCAGATCCTCCCAATCTTCATCACTCATACCTGACTTCTGTTGGAAATCAACTTGTATATATTTATATATAGGAAGAATTCAAATAAAAATCTATTTTTATAAAACCTAAAACCAATGCAATTTATTTACGAAGTTAATGCACTTTATGTATAAAGTTATTGCACTACAAAATATTGATGAATAGTATTATCTTTTATGAGAACTCAATGGTGCATTAGTTTTATACGTAAAATGCATTAACTTTATACGTAAAGTGCATTGGTTTTTAGGTTTATATATATATATATATATGGGAGTTGATCAAATGAGAACTCCAACTTTTTTTAGAACTAAGAACTAATATGGTACATCCATTTGTTATAATCTAACGGTCAAGATTAATTATAAATCGTTTATTATCCTCAAATTTTAATGGTAACTTAATATTAAGGGATTTTATATATTCATTTACGTAACAATTTTAATATGCACAAAATTACGATTACATGCACAACAACGTGAATTTCATGAACATAATAATTAATTGGAATGTAATAGTATGCACAAGAACTATGATTACATGCATAACAACATGAATTACACGAACAGTAAAGAATTGAATATGAAATATTCAAATAGCGAAACATTTAGGGATTTAACTATTTTTTTATTAAATACTTATAAATCGTCCGATCTTATTCTATCTATCGTCCGATCTTATTCAATCTAATGGTGGTTATTGATTCTTATCTTATTTGAGATGTAGTTCCCTCTATAACCAATCCATATATATATATATATATCTATATATATATATATATAGAGAGAGAGAGAGAGAGAAAACTACCTCTTAGATAAGAACTAAGAATCAATAACCACCGTTAGATTAAATAAAATCGGACGATCTATAATTATTTAATGATAAAATAGTCAAATCCTAAATTTTCGCTTATTGGATATTTCACATTCTATTCTTCGTTGTTCATATAATTCGTGTTGTTGTTCATACAGTCGTAGTTCTTGTGCATGTTATCACATTCCAATTCATTGTTATGTTCATGTAATCCATGGTGTTATACATGTAATCGTAGTAATTGTGCATATGGGAATAATTACGAAAATAAATATATAGAATCCCTTAATTTTAGGACTAAACTGTTATCATTAAAATATGAGGATAATAAATTATTTATAATTAATTTTGACCATTAAATTATAAAAATGAATGGACCACATTAGTTCTTAGTTCTCAAAAAATGTAAGAGTTCTCATTTGATCCACTATATATATATATATATGGTTGGATTTCCGTAGTATCCGGTCCCCAGATAGTATGTAGTACTCAATCTAGATCACACATTTTGAACATGTGGCCACACCACAAGCCGACACGTGACAATCCATTTTTCATTTATTTATTTTTTTAATTTTAGCAATGGCATATTGGGAAAAAATAAAAATTTAGCCTTCTTCTTCTTCTCATTTCATCTCCTTCGATTTTCTTCATCTTCTTCGATTTTTTTACGACGACGATCGGCAGCGATTGTCGTGGTGTGACAGCAACGACGGTGGCGGTGAGACATCAGCGATGTGAAGCATAAGACAACAGATTTTGAAAGATAAAAGAAAGGAAAAAATAAGATTTTGAGAAGAAATTTGAGAGATTTTGTAAAAAAAAAAAGATGTGGATTTTGAAGGACTGAGAGACATGGTGGTAATGGCAATAGTTTAATGTGAAGTTCACCGGTAATCGGAGAAAGAAGCGGCAAAACGACAGAGAAGGATAATGAGGAGTTTTGCTGTCAAAAATGAAGTATGCATACTGCAAAACATTAAAATACATACTATAAAACGCCAACATGCATTCTATAAAACGTAAACATGCATACTAGAAAATATAAGCCTGTATATTTTCTAACAAAAATATGCATATTACAAAACAATAACATGCATACGACTAAATACAAATTCGTATGCTTTAAAAAAGAAAATCATAGGTTTCTCATTCACGATATCTCTCTTTATATCTTCTCCAATATATACAAACACTTATTTTGTTGATCCTTTGTTTTCTTTATTGTTGATCATATGTTTTCTTTTGAATTATGAAGTTAGAAGTAATCGATCTAAACATGAGAATAAATTTTGGAGAAATCAATCTCATATGCATTTTGTGTTCAACATTATGTAGTTTTATGTTCAATCGTATGCAGTTTTTTGTATAACAATATGCATGTAGTTTCTGTAGAAATAAATCTCATGCATTTTTTTGTTAACACATATGCAGTTTTATGTTCAAACATATGCAGTTTTCTGTTTCAAAACATGCATGATTTTTGTTTGTATCACATAAAATATTAAATTACTAATATACCTCATCAGTGAAATCGGTACCAAATGACTTAAAAAATCCGAAAAAAATCTTCACCATAGGATCAATGAGATGAGTGGATGAGATTGAGTACTATATACTACATCAGGCCCGGGTACTATTTGATCTCTCATATATATATATATATATATATATATATATAATAGTCAGAATCGAAAGTATTACCGAGACGTATCTCATCTTACTTGATAGAGGCCTTATCGACTCGACGATTAGTATATGGTTATTTGTTTCCATTTGTATTTCAATTTTGTTTTAGTTCATTTTTAGTTTGATCTCCTACTTTTACATTTCTATTTCAAGTTGTAATACGTCCGGCAAGTTCTGTACTATTTTGTACACTCATTTCCAACAACTTGTTTTTTATATCTTCAATTGTACTTGGTCTTCCTCTCATAGCATTGTGTACATCAGATTGTATAATTACATTCTTGACTTGTACTTTCGACAAGTCAAAGTTGATTATTCCATCAAATTTTTCTACGCTAAACTTCATTGAACTTGAACTCTTTGACATATTGTTACTCTATCCCTAATTGAACAATTATCTCACAAAAGACACCCGAACCTTTTTCAATAAATATTTTTTGATGTGGAAGATCAGACAATGCTAACCACTGAGCATACTCATAATATCAAGAGACCTTAATCGGGCTCTGATACCACTTGTTGAGAAATTAAATTCTCATTTATTCCTAGGGAAATGAAAATAAACAAGAAATAAAATGAACAAATACACAACAGTCACCAACGCATGAATTTAATGTGAAAAATTCCAAAAAGTCGGACAAAAACCACTACTCACGAAAGATAAATCATTATATGATAAATTTCTACAATCATACTATATTTCTTTCTCTCTCGCACCACATAATATTACAAATCTTTACTCTACCTCTGAAAAATTTAAGAAATAAATTATAACTAGAATCAATAATAAGATTATAGTATAATGATTAGTGCACTGTTGCTGCTCTTGCAACTCTTGCATACTGTCATTCGACGGGAATGAGCCCAATTTATAGAGGAATTGGAGTTCCAATGTCTTCCCATATATCCAATCTACAACCGCAATTGCAAAAGGAAATTTTACAGGAGTAGGCTGGTGTATCATTCTTTCGCCGCATTGTCAGAAACAAGGTAGCCTACATCCATGTTGTTGCTACCAATTTCTTCACAATTTTTAATTGTAATAAATGCAGTCATATTTTCTTCACAAGCATAGTCAAAATTTGCAGCTTCGTGGGACATCCACATTGTTGTGGACTATCATAATCAGTGAGCTACATTGGGGTATGAGGGGCTCATGGGTCTCCCAACTTTTTTTAAAATTATTACTACTATATACCTATATAATATTAAACAATGCATATTAGTGTAGTTGGTTAAATCTTTGTCTCTCATTTCATTGTTCAGGGTTCAAGTCCAGCTTAGGGTTTATCTTTTCATTTTTTTTTCTCATTTTTTTCCTACTCTGTGTTCTTTGTTTTCTTTTTTTCTTTTTCTTTTTCATTTTGTTCACTTTCTTTCCTTTTTCTTTTTTCCTACTTTGTATTCTTTGTTTTCTTTTTTTTTTCGTTTTTTCCTACTCTGTGTTCTTTGTTTTCTTTTTTTTCTCCACTTTGTTCACTTTCTTTTCTTTTTCTTTTTTCTATAATTTGTTTTATGTTGATAAAATAAATTATATATGCAAATAATAAAGTTTTATATATAAATTAATAAAATCAATTCAATTTCTAAAAATATTATGATGAATTTATTATAATAGTTATAGGTAATATTTATTTTAATTTTATTTTAATAAGCTTTATATGTGATTTAATTCTATATTTCATTGTATATTTGTAATGGGTGCAAGAAAATCAAGATTTAATTTTGTAAGATAATACCATTCACAATATTAATATTTATAATTTTCTTATTTTAATTTTTGTAGCTATTATTAATTGGTTGTTTAGTTATTTATAAGTTAATCTTATTATTTTATTTTACAAGATATTATAACATAATGAAAAGAAATTTAATATAAACAATTACCTCTATTCAAATAATATTATGTTATTATTTAAATTATTATTATTATTTAATTATTTTTAAAATTATATTTTATTACTTTTAAAATTATAAATAATTGACCACCCAAGAAAAAATTTCCGTACTTATTCATAATCCAAAACATTGACTCTCCCACCCGCTAGGGGTGAGCATTCGGATTTCGGTTCGGATTTTTGCCTAATCCGAACCGATCCGAAAATCCGAATTTTGTGAAAGAAAAAATCCGATCCGAACCGAAAATCTGAAATCCGAAAATCCGATTTTTTTATACAAAAATCCGAACTGAACCGAAAAATCCAAAATTATGAAAAAACCGAAAATCCAAAATCATTTTTTGTTAATTCTTATATATATTTATATTAAATTTCAACATATTTGAATAAAATATTATTTTTATATATAAATTATATATAATTCGGATTTTCGGATTTTTTTCGGATTTAAAAAATTCAAGCCGATCCGATCCGAAAATTTGAATTTTTGAAAAATTTCAATCCGATTCGATCCGAAAATCCGAACCGAATTTTATATTTCGGTTTGGTTCGGATCGGATATTCGCTTTCGGATATTTTGCTCACCCCTACCACCCGCACACATTATTTCCGAAAAAAAAACAGATTACCACAAATCCATGCAAATCAAGAAATACTGAGGTCTCACGTGATCTTACTATCGGATTTCGGGAATTACTACGATCTTGGGATTTTTGTTTAGAATCAAAGAGAGAAATACATGCTTATTTTAGTGAAGTAAGTAGTCCGTGAACACATCTTTCATAGTTAATGGTAAAAAAGAATACGTTAGTTTTTCTTTTTTATTCTTTTATCATTTATTAACCGGGAAAATGTGAGACTTGGTAGTTCTCAACCTTTTTTTCCCACTTTTTTGTATACTCGAGTGTATTTTATTCAATATTTCCATGCTTGCTTAACACAAACTGAAGTGAGCTCGCGTAATTATATTAATTTTTATGGGAGAACAGAGATTAAATGAAACTAATCCATTTATTTAAAATCAAATGTAATGCAAGTCCCCACGTATTTAAATTAACTCACGAAACTGATCGATCTATTAGTCACAATGACAAGTTCCGATTTGTTGAAGGGGAATTAAAAATCTAACGCAAAGTACAAGGATGCACTTCTACCAACTCGGTTTAGGTATGGAGTACGAGAAGAAACACCAATACATAATCTTCGTCTATTTTCAGCTATACAGATCGAACAATTTTTGTGTGTCACGCAGAGATGGCCCCGAGATCATCAGATTGGAAACGTCGCCATTCTTCAGCTACCCGCTTCCATCCAGTTGCCCGAGGGAGGCCAGATGCGCCATATATTGCTGCAGCATCGCAAGAAAAAGGAAAAAGTATATGATACAACCAAAAACTCAATATTAAATCAGAGAAGCAGCATTTCTAATTTGATTCACCAAGTAACAAAAGCAAAATGATTCATTTGACACGGGGTTGATATTGTTACTTTATTTTAATGCTAGCCCACACAGAAAACATCTCTCTCTCTGAATTCCTAGGCAAGGGCATGTTCAGATTCCAATGACGAGGCAATGTATCCGGCGGAATAATATCAAACGTTGTCAAAAAAATGCATAAAACCATCTTAGTCCTCTCAAACTTTATTAATGGATATCTGACTCTGTTTTAATGTTCTTATGCAACAAAACCAGACGACAAACGAAATTATTCTCCCCGAGAAGGGGCCGACAACAAACAGAAAAGTTCTGTTAATACGAGTATAAAAGAGGTGAGGTATCAACTTACTGAATGGTATGCATACGGTGATTTCCCTTGGCGTTCAAAATGTTTAGCCAAAATGCTCCATTCAATTGGCCCCCACTCCTCTATTTCAAAGCAATTCCCCAATGCAGCTTTATATAACTAAAAACGTATTAAACTCTCAATTAGCCATATTTAAAACTTCAAATGTCCAAAGCTATCCCAAGTGTCTCCTTTCTAGGAACAAGGGCAGAGCACAAACACGAGTATGCTATTTAAAAGAGTGAAGCACAGTATTCTAGTTAAAGAGTATCAGATATATAAAACTCAGATACTGTAATCACAGTAGCACGGGATTAAGGTCAGAATTCTCTGCATTTCAGCTATTAATTGAACATCACTGGCCAACGAAATTATTAGAATCAAGGGTCAATTTAACATGAATTAAAACAGCCAAACTGCATCTCGAGACACTGATGTGGCCTCCGAGTAAGGTAAATTTCCTCATTTCTTGGCTCCTTAACTGCATGAACTTTGAGCTACACACCTAGGTGTAATTTCATCAGCTATAGTAGAAAACAGAACTTGTGAAGTTTAAACCGAACTTGTGAAGTTTAAACACCCTCTCTTTCACTCAAACACCAGAACTAAATAAACAAAGTTTGTTTCTTTTCTTCTTATAATCTGAGACAACGTACCTTCCCAGTATCTGTAAGAAGCTCAGTGCCAGCAGGATAAGATGCATAGAATTGGTCAGCCCTCGAGTGTCCAGCTCTTGTCCTGCAATATTCAACAATCCAAATAAAGCATGAACCTAAAATATACAGAAGAAGTTTAATAAAGACCGAAGAAAGGAAGTAAACAACCAATTTTGCCAAATTTGCTACTTCTCTTGGTAGTAAATCCAACATAATTTCATTTCCACTATCAGAACTTAGTCAAAATGAACAGAATTCCTATCTTATTAAATCAGCTCTGCGGGAAGAGAATATTCTGGAAGCTTGAAGAGATGTAAAAACAAGTGCAGAAGGACTTCCACAAAATTTCCATGACTAGCTCTATCTTTTAAGATTAAATTGGCATAAAATCACATCAATATTGCCCATAAATCCATAATCAAATGACTTTACTTCACACTACTGAAAACTACATTTAAATTCAAGAACCATAACCTCAAACACCTTTTCCAAGATCAGAATGGCTAAGATGGCCATGTTACAACTTACAAGACAGTGATACTAAACATGGAATCGCATTCCAATAGCTGCTAAACACAATGGTTTTCGACTCCTAACCTCCACATTTTCCCCAAAAAGAGAACAAGGCCATAAAGACTTACGTATTGTTTTTTTTTTGGTAATTTAATACAGAAATTATTAAAGGCTGCGTCACGGTGGACTCGAACCCGAGACCTTTGGCCTCGGACATTAACCACTCTACCACTAGGCCAACACACACACACGACTTACGTATTGTTGGTGTAAGCAAAGTTAATCAGCGCAACGAAACAGTAAAATCCAGTGTAGGACACAATTCTCCGAAACTTCTGAATGTTTAGAATCTCTAACCAGCCATCACGGAGCCGTTGCCACATTTTCGATTGTACGGATAGGTATTTTATAACAATCCTAAGAGAAAGACATGTACAGTTCATTCAGGCATTTTATCAAACACCTCATTCACATTCAATGGAAAAAGGGGAAAAAGCTAAAGAACCCGTTCAATCTGGACTCATTTCAAATTTGCAGCAGAAAATACTACTTACCTTGAAAAAAATCGAGAAATCAAAAGTGAAAAGCTGCTAAAACCTCCATCTCAAAAACCCCAAAAATTATAAAAAAATTATTGGAAGAACAGAAAATTCAGTAACCTTGAATGTGAATGGAGCGCCCTCCGCCACCGGAGTCTCACCGGAGAATTTTTTAGCAAGCGACGTCCTCAGCTCACTGTATGTAGTGTGTGAGAGAGGGGAGAGAGATGACTCGCAAAGGTTTAAAATGGGCTTTTCTAATCTTCCTTATTTATTGGGCTTGGACAAATTTGCCACTCGAATTATAGTCAATATAGACTCCACTTTACAACCTTGATTTATTTTATTTTATTTTTCACTATTAAAACATGCAAAATTCTATAGATCATTCAATTTAACTTCTACGTTTCATTTACCATTACGTGAATTACACCTATAAGTGAATTTAAAATTAGATGACTAGTGGAGAATCAAAACAACAAAGCATAATTATACGATCTTAGTTCAGTCGGTTAAAAACTAATAATTTTAAAATAATAAAAATACAATTATATGCGTATTTTATGAAGCCACGTGCACATTGTAAGATTAGAGGTGTCAAAACACACCAGCAGACTAATCTTTTCAGTTTTTGGACTGGGTATTCCTGAATTCTCCATTTTCATTAGAGCTGTCAAAAGTGATCTAATTACATTTGTATTTTTGTGCATAAAAGTGTTTTCAGACTAGTCAAGTGTTTCTTGGCCAGACTAGCTTGGTTGAACTGCTGCACAAAAGTTCCCAGGTAATTACTTTGACAGCCCTAATTTTGACCCATGTGCTCCGCCCGGCTGGAAAAGTACGCCTACGGCCCAAAAAATCAACTTTCGGGTTAGTCTGAACCATGATTTTTCCAGTTTCAGCCCAAATTCTTCCCTTGGCCCTCTATGCTAGGCCCAACAGTTTGACAGGTTCACGTGAGTAAAGGCGTTTACGGGGCCGGCTCTATGCCACAATCAGCCTGACTGAATGTACTAGACGGGCCGATTTCGACCCATCTGCATGCATGCTGCAGTTTGTAATTAGGCCTGTCGACCACGGTTCCTGTCCAGAATTTTTGGCAACCTCTACATGTGAGGCGAGAATCGATCATTGATATCCAAAATGACAAAAATAATCTTAATAGTTCACATTTGATACATTTTTGGTCGATAAGTCTACAACAAGAAATCAAATTTCATATCTTCACACAACCTTAGGCAAAAGCTAGGCCAAGAAAACTGTGTGCAGCAGCTGAAAGCTCACTTGAAAAACCTCCTCAACCCGTCGAAAAGCCTCAGTGCCTTCAACTCGCCACTTCTGATATCTCTCAGTCGCCTTCTCAGTATCTGGTGCAACGACACAAGAGCATGAGACGATAATCACATCGAACAAGCTTATGCAAAAGATCAAGAATGTGGGAAATGTGTGTGCATGCATGATCTAGAAGAGCATGTATGAGTCTTGAAATCATTCAGCAGCGGACAGTTTCAATCTGTTTCTTTTCAGAAAAAATGTAGTCTGATAGGCTAAAACGCACTGTTTAGCCTTACATATTGAGCACGAAACAGAATCCTCCGTTCACTGGTGCACAAATCAACAGCAAGTTGCTTCAGGAACACCTTTCTGTTGAGAAGCTTAGGGTTTGTCACGTCCAAATCCATTGATCCGCTCGTCTGTTCAGAACAAAAAGATTAATCTTAGCTACGCCATTCATTCACAGAAATTGTGTTTGTAGATTCATCTAAAGCACTCACCTGAAGGAACTTGGAGTACTTAGATATGCTGGCCTCACAAGCATCGAGTAAGAACTGCAACGCATCCTCCTCTATTTCACCATACCGGATGTCCTTCTTGGACGTCGTCTTGTTTGATGCAGCACCAGCCATCTGCTCGTACACACTTAGTTCATCCTAAATACCCAAATCAAAACCATCGTCGTACAAAACAGAAAAGAGACCAAGAAACCAGACCTCATCAAATTGGCTTATCATGCTAGGGGGGCTAACTGCTAGGTAAGCATACGCCATCAACTCAAGCGGCCAACCCGTAATTTGCACGGGAAAACACTGCGACCTGTAAACATAACACGGCGCAATCGATATCAGCAGACACATTCGTGCTCAGATTAGCCGCGCAACTGCTAAAAGTAAAAACGCACTCACGCAGATAGTCCTTGCTTCTTTAAAGCTTCCAGCTTCTCTCTGTAGCACTTGTCGGATTTGCTGAGGGAAAGAGAGAGCTCAACGGAGTCGCTAGGGTTGGTGCCTTCCTGAGGCACGAATCCGTATGAGAGCAATAGCTCTCCATTGGATTTCTTACCATACGATATGAAAACCTGCATCAAGTCATAGCCACCTTATATTCCATTTTTTGCACAAATTTAAGGTCTAATTTTTTCACAATGGCATCAAAATAGTAACATATTGATGGAGCGATTCTTGAAGCTCGTGTACCTGCTCACCTGGCTGATATGCTCTATCTGTCGTGAAAACTACCCCCTGAGATGATTTGTCATAATCCAGAAACGTCTCCACCTAGTGCATCCACAACATTAAGATTAGAGTGAAAATCACGGCAACTAGCAAAAATGGATTAAAGTAATTCCATCATATTAGCCTTACATCGCAACTATGGTTTAGCATATCTGCCCAAGGAACCAAGGCAACCCTTCCATCCATCGAGGGTAAACGGACCTATTATAAATCAAGAATTTAAGAGATAAATGTCCTGGTTATTTGGAACATAAAAGTGGGGAAATCATGATAGCATAGATACCAAGCGAGAAAAAAGTATGCCGAATGACCATCTGTAACTCTCCATGTTGAACACCTGTATAAATACATAGCAACAGCCAAATGAAGCAAGTATTCTTCAGTAGAATATCATAGAGAAAGCAAGAATGCCTTAACCATCATATGATCTCCTTTAGTTCTATAAAGCAAGAATCGAATGTGAGGATGGAGCTGTGACTACGTAATGCAAAATCGAAGAACATGAAATTTCGCCTCACATAAAATGCTCTTCATAGTTGCAGTCATTTTATGCTACACAAAAACTCAAGAAAAATGAAAAGATCAAATAAACTCAGAGATCCAATTCCCAAGTATCATGTATAATTGAGCCTTTCACTCTGGATCTTTCTAATGAAACAAACCCCAATTTGTACTCTAGTGGAGCCTAGGCAACCTTGGGCGATGATATGCCATTTTTTGCTTTTTACATAAAATACACTTCTCAACCAAAATTCAAGTTCAACAGAAAATATAGTCAATCACTTGAACAAGCAACGTAACGTGCAAATTAAAGAATGCCAGATGTAACATTAGTCAGACACAAATACAGACTGTGAAAATGGAGTTTGTACCTCTACAGGAAATAAATCAGGATGCTTGGAAAATATCCTGTCCCTTAAGTCAACGTACCTGCACAAGAGGTTAAGTTAGGTCTTAGAAATAAGCAATCATAAATTTAAACTGTAATCAAAATGTGAGATTAATGGGACACAATATCCATAAAGTAGAGATGTAAATCTAGTCTGCTTCGAACGAGATTAAGAGAAATAATTCATACGTTCCAGTAACATCATTGATCCTTTCAATTGCCGCTGTCTTATTTGTGAAGCTTCAAGATATCTGTCTAGTTCCGAACGTGTCCTGAAATCACATGGAGCTGCTGTAGAGAAACCAACTGAGCACAGACCCAATACGTGTGCAGAAGGAAAACTGCAACAAACTCCTACACAACTATTTAATATATAGGCTTACCAGTACAGAAGTGAATAGGGCTGCCTCGGCAAGGCTGATATGTAGTTGCTCCATCTCGAAGAGTTCATGAGACCTGCCTCACTAATCAAATAGGTTGCAAGCAGTGGCCAGTCCGGCACGTTGTACTGTTTTAGCACCTCACCAGCCTCGCGACAGCTCCAGTTCTAAAGCCACATCTCCGGTGCAAAAGCAGGCAGAAGTTAAGTAACTAAAGTAATCAAAGCCCAAGCCAGGTTAAATCAACATGAAAATCTGTTGATGGAAATGTTTAAGAGATACTGAACTCAAAATGATCGTCTTTTTTATCTCATAAGAAGAGACCTGTGTTTTTTATTCAACAAAGCTTCTCAAAAATACAGCAGCTAAAATACAAATAACAAAGAAAAACACAATCCTAGTCAATAGAGGTGCATTGAGAACTAACTCCAAATGCCCTATCGGGACAACTTATTAGATACACTAATAATGATATATGACCACACTATACTAATCTTACATTTAACATAGGAACTGCGTCCACTTACTACAACTATTCAATCTATCCATTGCAGTAGTACTAGGCGATATAATTGCTGAAAGTTGGGCAACTTCTGTCGCTGCAAGAGACAAGTGTATAAGAAATGAAAATATTTCAAACCAAATCTCAAATTTCAACACAGAATCATATGAAGAAAGTAAATGTTATGCTTTCCCAAGTGATGACAACGGCAGTTACCATATAAAATTTCCATTGAAGAAGGATGACCAGGAAAGACACTGTTATTCTTGGCAAGTATTAAACACATTAGCATATATCTATGTCTTTTCCACGAGTGGTGGTGCTACTCCAAGATCAAGGGATCGCCTTTCAAGTTTCCTCGTTGAATAATGTAGTATTCATAGATAACAAAGTAAGAGCTTAAGAGTTTAATATGCTATTCTCACAAAAAAGAACAGATACAGATAAGGAGGCAAAACACTTATCAGCACAAAATTTGCTTAAAGAGAGCTTCTAAGTTAACGAAGACATGAAGTTGTTCATTAATGACATCCCACGATCAAATGAAAGCATGTTAGAAGTCATATGGATCCTCCTTAATTAGAACTAAAAGACATGAATCCAGACACTAAATCCTAATCATGAAGGAACAAAGACGAGCTCCGCTAACTTATGGGCACCTTACCGAACTTTGAGGATCATAAACCATATAAAATAACCAGAAACAACCCAAAATTCACCTCAGCTAGCAACTTATCACATAACAATGCCCCTCAAACACAAATCCACTCATTCTCTCCATAAAATGCAACCAATATCCAAACAATCAATAAACTCTACACCGACTTAACAAAATAAGAATACATTTTCAGAATCATATAAACAGGAAACAAAAATCCCAACCAAAAAAGAAAAAGAAAAAGATACAGATAAACATAAAGATAAACCTTTCAAACTCACAGAATCAGCAGTGATGAAAAGTGAGGGAGGCACAAACAGCAGCTTCTCCCCTTTCCTAATATTCTTCAAAGCAACAAGCCCCCTCTCTCCAACCTCCACCTTTTGTATACCCATCTTCTGCGGCGGGAGCCCGCTCTCCGACAGCCACGCCTGCAGCGCCGCCGCGTTTTCCACGGAGTCGACGTCGCAACCCCAAGGCACGCCGGCCACCGCGGTATTCTCTCCGGTGACGGTGACCGAGCACCGGATTCGCTCGAAAATGCCGCTTCTTTTGGCGGTTGGTGGGAAGAAGCAGCCGGGGGAGTGGACTCTGGTTGTGTACAGTGATGGGTTTTGAGAGAAAGTGGTTACGAGCGCGGTTTGGAGGATTCTTGATGCTTCTGCCATGGCGATGGCGCTGCTTTTGCTGCTGCTGCCTGCCTGCCTTATCTGATTCTTGCTTGGGGAATGATTGGTAGTTTATAACAGTTGATAAATGATTACCAGTTTTATGAATTTGCACAAAAGTCCCTAAGAGAAAACGTAATTCCATATTGGCCGTGGTATTTTGGTGGGAATACATTTTTGTTCGATTTAGATAACGAGTAATGAGTCGAACTCGACTAATATCAGAATTGTCATTCATGTTAACTTCTCATTACTTTTGCTTATTCCCTTGTCTCTTTAATCATGTTCTCTTGTGATTTCTGTTATGTTTGATTGTGGATATGCTTGGTTAAAAATAAGTTATTATAGGAATTATATTGACTGCAATTCTGATGGGTCTATATTTTAATCAATTGTTTGTTGGATTTTTATCATTGTGTTCTTATTACATATGTGTTACAATGATTAATCATCGTTTCATCATATCTATTGTGTTGTTCGAAATTTGAGAGAAAATGAGGCACATAACTTAAATAGACCAAGAGATGGAAAAATATGCTTAGACTTTTCGATCATTACTGCTATTTGAAGTTATAGATTCTTATTGTTTGGATATGGCTATCCTAACTTATAATTCACAACTTTAGTATGTCCAAAAAGGAACTATAGCTAATCTTGAGATTACCTAGGTAATTGGAATCATAACATGCAATTTGTTAAATTGACAGACATCTAATTGTAAGTCCATCAAAGTCTAGATTTTAGATAATTTTCCCTCCATATTTTTCTTCAATTGCTTTCATTTTCACTTAATTAAATAAGATTTGTATAATTTATTTCAACTAATTAATCACTTACTGAAATTTTCAATATAGATACATTGAAACAACTTATTAGTGATACTCATAGTTTTTTTTCTTTTGTTATGTAATACTCATAGCCTTTAGCTATCATTATGTGGAATAAAACTTTGTTCACGTTTAAGTGCAACTACACCATACACTTGAGGTAGAACTAAAATAAGAAAACTATATAAACATTGTTGGTCTCACAACGAGCCTTATCACGTGTGTTTAGGGAATACATCTGAGTTCAAAATTGTTACTCTGTTTGGAGGGAAGTCTGGTTATCCCGATGCGTACCCAAAATCTTTCAAGATTGGCTTCTCCTGATTGAGAGTGCAAATCGGTCGATATAACACTCCTACTGATAATTGTATAGCTTATCGGTTGAATCAATATGTTAGTGAGTCAAGTGTAAAAGTGTGTGGGCCCAAAATTATATTCATTCTTGAAAACTTTCTTTACTTAAGAAAACATATTCAAACTTGTGCAACTAATTTAATGCAACTTCAGGTTGGTACAATCTTGGCTTGAGTTTTGTCAAACAATTAAAGAAATGTCATGATATGTGAAGTCTATGACAATTCAGATATAAGTTGTAAATAATAAAACAATAAGAACACGATATTTTTAAAGTGGTTTGGAGTATTTACAAACTCATACATCCACGGTTGCCCATCAAAATAAGCAGAGAATCACTTAACAACCTGATTCATTTGTGTATAGTGTTAAGATTACTATTTAGAGCATCTCCAATAGTTAACTCTATTGTAGAGTTAACTCTACACCATTTTAGAGTAAAATATAAAGTAATCATATATTCATCTCCAACAGTCAACTCTATATTTAACTCTACAATAGAAGATTTTATTTTTATACTTTTGTTATTGAATTAATTTATTGATGTAATTATTATATATCATACATATTTATATTTAATTATACTGATGCTTAACTAAACTTAATTTTAAAAAACATAATTTAATATAAACATTTTTAAAATAAAGTATTAAATAAAATGCTAGATTAATATTTTGTATATATAATGATTAATTTATTTCAACATAAAAACTAACATTACATAATACTTGACAAAGCATACATTACATGATAATATAATCTAATTTTCTAAAACTATAATATTCCTCCCACAAATAATATAATTTATCAACTATTAATTTTTAATTTGTTAAAAACTTCGTAATTAAAACATCAAATAACAAATTCACAAAAAATAAAATATGTTGTGGGCCTATATTCAGTTAATAAGTTCGAATTAATGACCCAAATTAAATAAAACCATTATGGGCCTGAATTTAATAACCCAAAATAACAAACACAGTTATAAAACACGATTAAAATAAAAAGAAGCGCTAAAATTTTCCCTTTCTGCCGCCGCATCTTCTCCTTTTTCATTTTCTGCGTTTATTCTTCTTTCATTTCTCTGCATTTGTTCTTCTTCTTCACATTTTTTTTTCAATTTAATACAAAATTTAAAGGTCGTATCACGGTGAACTCAAACCCCAAACCTTTGGCCGGCGATTAACCATTCTACCATTAGACCAACACACGCACACTTCTTCTTCACTTCTTTTGTTTCTTCTTCTCATCAGTCTTCTCCCTACAAAAAGAAAAGAAAAGAAAATTGAAAAACAGAAAAATAAAGCAAAAGGCGGAAAAGTGAGTAAAGTAGTAGTGAACAGTACCCGCTTCTTGGAGCGGGGTCCGGGCTTCGAGCGTAGCGTGTAGCGGTCCATTGGAGAAGAACCCACTAGCATTCAAGCGGTGACCACTGTTCTACCGTCTCTTTTGGAGATGCTCTTAGTGCTCACACAATCTGCAAGTTGAATCTAGAAATATCGTCTTCTACAATCAGCTTTCAATATACTAAACATGAATACTTTTACTTGCTTTTATATCACACCTTATTACTACAACAATGTAAATGTGAAATGGTGGATTTCCAATTAGAGTGAGCCTTTACAATGAGTACAAATGTAAGATTAGGCTCGCTTCAAACTAAACTTGGATATGGAAATGGGCTTACGATCTCAAAGATTAAGCACTTGTCATTCACCTGTTTAGTTGAATATCAGTTTGAGATATTTTTAGTGTGATGACTTGTGAATGTTTCCCATTTTGTATTTTCAGTAATTTTTGTCAATTTGTAGAAGTTTTTGTTTGAAACTAAGATGTCCTAGGTTTATAGCTAGGAAAATAAAACTGCATGTTGGAAAAATAGTATACCTCTTTGTTATTTCTAGTAAGTAATGAAACTTTTTGTAAGATGTATGTTTGAAAAACCATATCAGGTTCTTACAAATTCCGCCTTTTATCATTTGTTGACATGTAGATTGTAAGACTTATGTGTCAGATCCATCGCTATAGACATTTTCTTATTGATCGAGAATCAATTGGTAGTTGGATGCATCTATTGAATATCTTGACCTTGTCTGACTTGAAAACCTCTGTTGAACCGTTCAAGTATATTCTCATTTAGTCTACAGATGCACCTTGTATGCGCAGAGTAACCTGATTCAGTAGGTTCAGTCTTCTTCTTTTAATTGCGCTTGGTCTTGAGCTCTTCTAGTTCCTTTAGGGCTGTCAATCAATCTTCAATTGTAACAAACAACTGAATATGACAACAAACAAAAATTATCTAACACATGACCTTATCTAACATGAGAAATTGTACATGATCTAAACTTTTTATTATTAGAAGTTTTGGGATATAATCAATATTTAACTTTATAAATTTATCCCAACAAACATAGATGGATGATTTCGATTATAAGTGTACGTACATGAAAAAAGAAGAAAGAAAAAAGGAGTAAGTATAGCACTTGATTTTGAATGCTTTACAAGAGTTGCATTATTCTATAAATAAAATATACTGTAACTATATTCGATATAGTAATTGACATGTTTAACAGGGAAAAAATCAATTCGTAAATTGTACGAAATTAAAATGTTGACACCCTATTCGTCTCTACTATTTTACAAAGGAAAATGCTAAATATACATAATATGTACATACATAATTAGACATTTTTGTCATTTTACACATTTTCAGAAATTAAAAGATTAGTTATATTTTAACTTAATTACCCATAATGATAATTAAAGAAAGGATTTCGAATCCCAAGTTTGACCCATCTTCTTCATCATCTCATAGTATTTGATACACGTGTTTTCCTGTTTGTTTGTTCCATGTGTTAAAAATGCGTATGGATATTTTAGAATATTAATGGAGTTCACATACATCTGACAATTCTAAACATCGTACCCAAAAACCAAGAAACTAATTTTATTTATCCAACCCTGTTGCTGCATTGCAGCCTTAATTTGGATATAGATTAGATCACAGATGCTCTCATTTCACTCTCTGCAAACCTAGTCTGCTCAGGGAGGATTTTCTCACATAAACACCTGCTCCTCTCTTTCTATCTGATGTCTTGAGTTGAGCAAAACGAATGATTTTGGCTTTTCCTATTTATTTCTTTTCTTCTTCTGTTCAATCAGTTTTCATATTTTGTTTTCCTTCAATTTTTTTTTTGCAGATGTGAATAATACAGAAAAAGGAGCAAGCGTCCAAATAGATTTCATTCATGATGGTGAACAATATTTTTTTTATTATGTTTCATTGATCATTATTTTATAACAAATAAATATAGATAGTGAAATATATGGATACAGATTTATATAAACATATAATTGATAGATATATGTAATTATGTAGTAACAATATTTAGGAATAATTTGTTTCCAAAATTATTTGAGTAAAAAAAGAAAAGAATAGAACATAATCTCATAATATAATTGTCCTAAAATAGATCAAGGATAATTTAGTAATGATCTTATTACTATAAATAACGAATCGGATTAAAAAAAATTAAAGGACATTATGTCTTTTACAAAATATCTAACCGTGCAAACCAATTTACAAATATTAATATATTCTGAAAATCGGAAAAATCAAAAGAAGCTAGCCGTGCAAAGTTGGGGTGGGACCGTTGGGGCAATACTAGTGTATCCACAGACTACACAACATCACAAATCCTCAAAATAATGTGACATCAAAATCAAACTATTAATCCGCTATAACTATACTCTAACGTAGGGGTGAGTAAAAATCAATTTTTTAATCCAAACCAACCAAACTGTTTATATATTCAAACCGAACCAAAACCGAAATATTCGGTTCGGTTTATTTTACCAATTTAAATTATAATTAATATAAATATTATAATATTAAGAATATAATATATATATATATATATATATATATATATTTATATAAAATATAAAAAAAATCGGTTTCGGTTTGAAACCAATTTTTTCCCAAACCAAACCGAATCAATTAATTTCGGTTTAAAATTTAAACCGAATCAACCGATTATTATACAAATCGAACCAAACCGCTAATTTGGTTCGATTCGATTCGATTTTCACCCTACTCTAACGAAAACCATTAACTATTTCCCGGGGCTAAATTGCAATTCCATAAACTACAGGGTCTTCAAATACACACAGAACACACACCAGCAACAACAAGAAATATCCTTCAACCGTTGGGAGTGTTTTTTTACAAGAAAACGAACATGATAGCAACAAGCAGCTCAATTGTTTCATCAACTCCTCTTCCCGCCACTCAAACCCAATCTCTCTTCCAAAATCATCATTTTGTGGTCCAAAGCCCCAGTTTCAATCCATCTGGACTCAGATTACAGCTGTGAACTCGTAGAACTCTCGTCTTTAACCCTCAAGCAGGCGAAATTGCGCCGTCGGAGTTCGTTTAACGCTCAATACCCGCAAGACCCATCTCTTGTTTCTGCTTCTCCCTCTGGAAATGAGCTCCTCGCCGACAGGGAAACCGGCGGCAAAGGCGGTGGAGAGGAGGAGAGGGACTGGACGACGTCGTTTCTGCTGTTTGCTTTCTGGGCTGGTCTCATGTACTAAGCTCTCTTCATCGTTCATCAGACACCGGTATATATGATATATTGTGTTGTTTAATTCATATTTTACTTTTTTGCTTTTATCTTTTTTTTTTGTATATGGTAATGATAAATTTGGATTCTTGAATTCAGTAGCAATCTGATTGGGTGTAGTTTGATTTTATGGATTTGGGCTGAATTTTAGGTAACAGATATGTATTTCGTGAAGAAGCGGCTGAATTTGAAAGGTGATGATGGCTAGAGATGAATCAGATGTTGTTAGCTTTGTGTTATATAATGGGTTTATGGCCCTTGGTTTACAGTATGCTGATCTTCCCAACTGCCCAAGGTGAATCTATTTTTCGAATTTCTTGGAGGTTTCTCCTTGCGATTTCTGAGTAGTTTGAGAGAACCTATGATTAGCTTTTGTAAAATGTCTTAAAAAAACAATTCCAATGAAATGTTTTTAGTGTCTTGTTATACCATGTTCAAACTCTACGTGTTACTGTTATTGCCTTCTTGGTGATTTCTCCTCATGATTTCTATGATTAGCTTATGGGGAAATGTCCAAAAATCAATTTCACTAAATATTAGTGCTGTTATTAATATGTTAAACTCTATATTTTCTTGTTTTTAAATTTTCTTGGCGGTTTTCCCTTGGTGATTTCTAATAATTTGGAGAGAAGAACCTATATTAGCTTTTGCTAAAAATGTCCTAACAAAAAAAAATTCAGTGAAATGTTATTGTAGAATAATAAACTATAGACATATGTAGAAAAAATATATAAACATATTGGAAGAAAGTAGTAGTGTGTATTTCATCATTACATAAAGCATCTATATATAATACAAGAGACTAAGAATATTAGGGTACATAATCAATGTGGGATGATATTTTATAACACTCTCCTCAAGTTGGAGCATATATATCGATCATGTCCAACTTGGTACAAAGTTCCGAGAACCGTTTGCTGCCCAATGGTTTTGTGAAAATATCGACAATCTGTTGGAAGAAGAAGTGAGCGGAGTAGCAATAGTCTGACTCAACACACACTCACGAACGAAATGACAGTCAACCTCAATATGCTTAGTCCTCTCATGAAACACTGGATTATTAGCAATGTAGATAGCGGCTTGGTTGTCACAATGCATAGGTAAAGGTTCATTAAAGGTGATCCCTAACTCCCCAAGTAGATTCTTCACCCCAATCATCTCAGTAGCAGTGTGAGCCATAGCTTTGTACTCAACCTCGGCAGAAGATCGAGCAACATCGTGTTGTTTCTTACTTCGCCAAGTTATCAAATTTCCTCCCAAATATGTGCGAGATCCGGGTAGACTTTCTATCGGTTTAGAACCAAGATAATCATCATCCGAATACCCTTCAATCTTTAGATGACCATTCTTTTAAATAGCAATCCTTTTCCTGAGACTTCTTGATATATCAAGAATTGAATAGCAAAGATCCCAATGAACCTGTTTAGGCTTATCTAAGAAACGACTAACCAAACCAACAAAGAAATGAAATGTCGGGCGTCATTATTATCAAGTAGATAAGTTTTCCAACAAGTCGTCTATACTTAGCTTTGTCCTCCAAGAAATCTTCACTATCATCCCAAACATTCGGATCAACATCCATAGGAGTATCAACTAGTTTAGCCCCGAGCAATCCAGTTTCCTTGAGCAAATCAGAGCATACTTACATTGTGATAGAAACCCCAGACTTGCTGTGAGCAATTTCAATCCCTAAGAAATACTTAGGACGCCCCATATCCTTAATAACAAAGTGTTGCTGCAAGTAGTTCTTGGTCTCGTCAATCCCCTGACCATCACTGCCAGATATAAGTATGTCATCCACATATACAACAAGAATAACAATCCTAGATGCTTGATGTCGTACAAAAACGGAGTGATCTGACTTGCACTGCTTAAACCCAATATTTCCAAGAACATTCCTGAACTTATCAAACCACGCTTTAGGACTTTGTTTAAGACCATAAATGGCCTTCTTGAGACAATAAACTTTAGTAGCATCCTCCCCTAAGCAACATACCCCGGAGGTTGCTCCATAAAGACAGTAGGAGTTAAATCACCATAGAAAAGGCGTTCTTCATCAAGTCGATACATTGGCCAAGAAAGGTTAACACCAAAGAGAATAAGATGCGAATCGAATTCAAGCAGGCAGTAGGAGAGAATGTCTCAAAATAGTCAACACCATAAGTTTGAGTGTACCCTTTAGCCACAAGACGAGCCTTGTACCGATCAATAGTATCATCAGCAAGAAACTTAATAGTAAAGACCCAGCGACAAGAAACAATATCTGCTGAGGGAGGGGCAGATACTAGAACCCATGTACCACGACTGAGCAAAGCACGTATTTCCTCATCCATAGCAGCCCGCCAAAGAGGATGTTTGAGTGCCTCATGGTAAGAAGTTGGAATATCTGTAGACAATAGGCAAAGAGCAAAGGCACGAAAAGGAGGACTCAAACGAGCAAAGGAAACATGATTAGACATGAGGTGTTTAGTGGTGCAAGTACGTTTACCTTTGCGGAGAGCTATGGGTAAGTCATCAGTAAGAGGTGGATGATCTTCAGACACTGCAGGTGAAGATGAAGCAGGTGGTGGACATGAGGTCGGTTCGGGGATAGGTGCGGGCAGTGGCGGACCCAGAATTTTTAATTAGGGGGGATCCAACTTTTATAAATTCGAGTAAATAATTTTTCAACTAAAATAAAAAAATAACAATTTCAATCACAATACGATTTAAATTACAGCACAACATTCACAACATTAATGAAACAAAGTTAAACACAATAAACTTATAACATTTCTCTTCTATTCTTCATCTTCTGGAATCGTTGCATAATAGCTTCATTAGTAACATAATACATCCTTTTCTATGTAAGGTACCAAACAATCATTTAAAAGTTTGTCTCCCATACGATTACGTAAAACACTCTTGATGAACTTCATCGCTGAAAAAGCTCTTTCTACTGTAGCAATGGCAACTGGTAAAACCAAGGATAGTCTAACTAATAAATAAACCAACGGAAAAACTTCATGTTTTCTTGTAGAAACCATCTCCTGAGCAAGACCACCAATACCTGATACCTTTGAGAATCTTTCATCTAAGCGCATATCAAAAATAAAGTTCTCAAGCTGATTTTCAAGTTCATACAAAACCACTTCAGGATACTCATATGGATAATACTTTGCAAGACAAAGTAGCTTCTTAGTATCAAATGCACAAAATGAATCTCTGGGATCAAAGCATGTCATGCATAAAAGTAATTCTGTGTTGACTTCATCAAAACGTTGATTTAACTCTAGAGCTTGCATACAGAATAAAATAGCTCAACTCGATAATAATGGAGATTTGTCAATTTCTCACTTCTACGTCTTCCTCTTCCTCGAGCTGCATATTCATTTTCCATATCTAGCACAATTATCTCATTTGTGCTACAAAACTTAGAAACTTCAGTTACCAAAATCTCTCAGTTATTATCTCTCATTGCTTGCAAACATTTTTTTGCTACCTTAACAAGATTCATTGCATTAACAATATCTTGATCCTTCTTTGCAAAGACTTGAGATAGTTCATGTGTGATCCCTAAGAGTTGTCTCATAAGATGTAACACAAAGACAAATTCAAACCTATTCATAACTTCAAACAAATCAATGGCTTCACCCTCATGCATCATCATTACCATTTTCTTGATATACACTAGAATATCGTTGATAGAAGAAAATAAAAGCATCAAGTTGATGAAAGTACCATAATGAGAACCCCAACGAGTATCCCCGGTCGCCTAATGCCATCTCTTGATTCAATCCTCCCGCTTTAATTTCATCATTTGCAATTCCTTCAATAATCTTCTCTCTGGCTCTCTCGAAGCATATCTCTACGCTTACAAGAAGCTCCAACAACATTGCATAAACGCATGACAACATTGAAAATGATCCAATACTTGTATGCTTTTTAGCAACCGCAATAATTGTGAGTTGAAGTTGATGGGCAAAACAATGAACATAATAAGCATTAGGATTCCTCTTGAGTATCAAACTCTTCAATCCCTTAAATTCACCTTTCATATTGCTTGCACCATCATATCCTCGACCCTCAAACCGGAAATGCTCAAGCCATGAGTAGATAACAATGAATCAATAGCCTTCTCAGTGAAGTTGCAAATGTGTCGCTAACATGCACAAGATCCAAAAACGCTCAATGACACATCCTTTCTTATTCACATAACGATAACAACACCCATTTGCTCTTTGATGATACATCTCGACACTCATCGACTAGTATGGAGAAAAAATCATCTCCAATATCCATAATGATAGCTTTTGTTGTCTCAACTGCAACTGCATTTATGATATCCTTTTGGATCTTCGGTGATGTAAGCTAGGTTGTTTGGAGCATTTTTTAGAACAGCATTAGATATCTCTTCATTACAAGAAGCAACCACTTTTAGAAGCTCGATAAAATTTCCTTGATTCAAGGATCTTTCGACTCATCATGTCCTCGAAAAGCTAATCCTTGCATAATAAGATAGCGAAGACAAATAATTGATGTATTCAATCTACAACGATAATCAAGCTTAGATTGTTTTGATACTCTAGCAAGAGACACTTCAATGTGTTGGGCTTGATTCATCAAATCTTCGCATGCCAAGTGACATGCATTATGATGACTATTGTGGTCTCCAACATGATATCTCAATCTTTCTTTTTTGCGCCAAGAATGAAACCCTCCAGATACAAAAGCATCATGTCCTTTTTCACTATGTCCCGATGAAAAAAGATAACAATACAAACAAAACGCTGCATCTTTTGCAATGCTATATTCTAACCAAGTCTTGAATTCATCAAACCAAAATGGAACAAATTTTCGTTTTCGATTTCCTTCAACTCTTTGAGGAAAATCATGATTACGTGGTTGACATGGACCTTTTAATAAGTAAGTTCTCCGAACCTGCTCAATTATATTGGCTGGATAGCTCATTATGTCTAGTCATAGTCTTGGATCACTTGGAAGATTTTCTAAGTCGACTTCAATATCCATTTCTTTCAATGATGCTTCCATTCTTTGAGGTTGTACTTGGACAAGATTAGGTCCATTAATTGGTGAGGATGGGACATCCACAATAGGCGATGCTCTCTTATAAAATCGTTCATTTATCTAAAAATAGCAATCAAATTCAAAGTAAGGTCTAGTTTTCATTTTTCTAAATTTG
Organism: Salvia rosmarinus; assembly: GCA_036937905.1. Taxonomy (NCBI): domain Eukaryota; kingdom Viridiplantae; phylum Streptophyta; class Magnoliopsida; order Lamiales; family Lamiaceae; genus Salvia; species Salvia rosmarinus. The sequence goes on from CM072817.1 coordinate 35,922,979, forward strand.
TCTAAAACTTTTACAATAATCAAATAACATAAAGCTGAAATTAGTGCTATTAAAAGCCTATGAATCATTTAAATGAAAGCAATAATTAAAAAGAAGAAAAAATTATTAGTAAAAAGTTTTTAAAAAAGTTAAATCCAAATTAAGAAATAATAAGTATATAAAAAGAATTTCAATGATACTTGACTTTTATTAACTAACAAAATCATGTAATCAAGGCTACTGCACACTTATTTTAAGAAAATATACTATTTGAATATTTTTGCTACAAGCCTTTTAAGTTTAGAAACAATTACATATATATATAAGCCAACAAGCCAAATACTCGCAAGTCAAGACAGATTCAATTGCAACCGCCAAATCATCCCCTACTCAACACTTTGGCTTGTTGTTAATAATTAATCAAGCAATTCTAAGTGCTAAGAGTGTATCTCTAAGTTAACACTAATTAATTTACCCAACTCCTACATGCATAATTGTTAATAAGTCTCGCGATCTAATCAGTGATGACTTGTTCTCTGTTCATTTTCTAACTTTGTTTAATTTCCAAAAGTAAGGTGCTTACACATCCTAAATCAACTACAATACTAAAAACGAGAGTATGAGAAAAGAATTGTAAGTCATTTTACAATTGAAAAATTAGGGCTTACTTCAAAATTGAATTTGGGGAGTTGAATTAAGGAACTTTGACTGCACTCTTTGGGCTAGTGGAGAAACAGACGCCGGAGAAATAGACGATGGAGAATTGACGGCCAGAGAGATACGGTGTCGACTGGTGACTGGTGAGAGAAACACAGTACGGGAGAGAAGATATATGGTAGAGGCGCAGAGCTTAGAAGATGTATGGCAGAGGCGCAAAGCTTCTGTGTTTCTATGAGAAGAAGTATATACATAAATATTATTTTCTTTATTTTAATTATTAAATGTGAAATTATTATTATACCTTGAAATGTTTTTGAAATTCCAGTGGGGCCCAGTGCCCCCAGTGCCCCCCCTCCCCTTGGGTCCGCCACTGGGTGCGGGGGTAGTTTTTGCGGTAGGTGCAAGTCGAGGACGGCATGTATATACCTGCAATGGTTGTGCAGGAGGACCAGGAGAGATGGTTGTCGGGACAAATAAAGGAGTAGGGTCGGGAGGTTTAGCTAAATTACAGAAGTAAGGTTGAGACTCAAAGAAAGTAACATCAACACTGATGTAATGACGCATAGTGAGTGGATCAAGACAACGATACCCCTTTTTTGTTCTAGAGTAACCTAGAAAAACACACTTAATAGAACGAGGGGACAACTTATCCAACCCAGAAGTAAGATCATGAACAAAAAAGACACACCCAAATATACGAGGAGGAACGGGGTAAAGAGGTTTATCTGGATGAATACACGAAAAAGGAATATCCCCATGCAACACACTAGAAGGCATCCTATTAATAAGGAAGCAAGCAGTGAGAACAACATCAGACCATAAGTACTTAGGAACATGCATGTGAGACATAATTGTACGAGCTACATCTAGAATGTGATGATGCTTACGCTCAGCAACCCCATTTTGTTGAGAAGTGTGAGAGCATGAAGTTTGATGAACTATCCCATGAGAATCACAAAAAGATGAAACAGATCTTTGAGTGAACTCAAGAGCATTATCAGTGCGAAGAATACGCAAATCAACAGAATACTGAGTTTTTATTTCATGATAAAAGGATTTGAGTACATCGGGGACTTGAGATCTTTGTTTAAGTAAGTACAACCATGTCATGCGCGAATAATCATCAATCAGAATCAGAAAGTATTTGAAACCCCCTCTAGACTCAACCCGACTAGGACCCCAGACATCACAATGGACGAGTTCAAAAGCAGAAGAGCTACGTTTATCTTGTCTAGACGGAAAAGAGGTGCGATGGTGCTTGCCCAACTCACAAGACTCACACTGAAAATCAACAGAAGCAACAGGAACTAAACGCTGAAGACTGACAGAAGACGGATGACCAAGGCGACAATGCCACTGATATGGAGACACAGCAGCAGAGAGAGCACGGGAAGATGTAGGAGCAACAGAGTCCAAGTAATATAAACCGTCACGCTCATGTCCTCCACCAATCGTCTTCTTCGTTTGCAGGTCCTGAAAGATACAGTAGGAAGGATAAAAGGTGACAGAGCAATTGTGAGTTTTGGTTAGCTGACTAATAGATAATAAACTAACAGGAAATTTAGGAGCAAGCATGACATCATGAAGAGTGATATGAGTAGTAGCGTTGACAATACCTTTCCCCGTTATCGGAGAATAAGTGCCATCAGCAAGACGGACGAGTGGTATGGGAGAGTGAAAAAAAGACTTTAAGATGGACTTAGTACCAGTAATATGAGCAGAAGCACCAGAATCCAACATCTAAGACTTACCATGAGACACGACAAACGCACCTGCATTGGTAGCCGTAGATGTAGAGGCAGCCGTAGTAGATGAGTAGGAGTTGCTGGAAAAAGTCAGAAGAGACTCGTAATCAGCACGAGGGACATAGACCATGTCTGCAGTAGATAATGAAGTCTGTGCACTAGAAGCTTTGTTCTTGGTTGCCCATTCTGGTTTTCCAAACTTCTCCCAACATTTTTCAGACACGTGGTTGGTACGACCACAGTGAGAACAACTTCGGGCATTCTTGTGAACCTCAGATCCATGACCACGACCTCCACTACCACGACTAGAACCGTGACCTCGGGCAACACCAAGGCCCTGACCGCGAGCAAACATTGCAGAGTTATCAGAAGAGGTGGTCTCAGAACGACCTGTAGTGACACGCAGAACTCGGGAAAGAGCATTAGACAACGTGGGAATGTTGTCACTAGCCAATAAGCTGTCCCGAATAGGTCGAAGAGTAGTATCCAAACCGGAGAGAAATTTGGCAACCATAAATTCCTCCCACTGAGTTGCTCGTGTCGCAGCATCACAGGATAAAGGATGGTAGAGGAGGATTTCATCAGCAATCCCCTTCAGAGTGGAAAAATAGTCGCTGACAGATTGTCCATCCCGTGTATGAGAGAAGAGTTTCTCATATAGTTCAAACACACGAGATACATTCTTATCATTAGAATACATCTCGTGTAGAGTATCCCACATTGCTTTGGCATTCTCCAGAAACATAATGTTTCGACTAACATATTCATCCATGCTATTGAGAAGCCAAGTCATAACAGAACAGTCATCGGCACTCCATGCTTCATATTTCGGATCGGTACTAGCAAGGGCAGCGGACAAAACATGATTGCGTTTTTTTTAGATCCCAAGAATAACAGAAAAGCACGAGACCATAGGAGATAATTGGAACCATTCAATTTAATGGTGGTTCCTAAGGCAGATTTATTCTCAGACATGATGAGAAAATGGTAGAACACAGAACCTTAGGGCACGCAGAGTAGTGGCAGCGGCAATAGAGCAGAACAGCGGCGGCGCGGAGATCAATAGAGATGGCAGGCGCCGCTAAAAAAAGCAAGCGCTAAAAACAGTAGCGGCGGTGACGCGAATAAAAAATAGGGTAAAGTGTAACTAGGTCAAAGCAGGAAATGAACCCACTCTGATACCATGTAGAATAATAAACTATAGACATATGTAGAAAAAATATATAAACATATTGGAAGAAAGTAGTAGTGTGTATTTCATCATTACATAAAGCATCAATATATAATACAAGAGACTAAGAATATTAGGGTACATAATCAATGTGGGATGATATTTTATAACAGTTATACTATCATATTATACTATGTTCGACTCTATGTGATGTTTGATTTGTGTTTGAATTATGTGTATGTGTATGTTATATTGTTTATGTATGAGCTTGAAGAGAGCAATCTTTGCCTATCTGGTGGTGCTTTTTTACCTTTTTGCAGCTCGAAAAGCAAGATTCCAGTTGCTGCATATGCTCTCATTCCCTACTTTGTTCTCGGGAGGCCACCAGCTCCGCCTGTTGAAGAATCGGAACTGAGAAGATGGCCTTTGAATTTCCTCGGATCAAAATTAACTGTGGGGGTAAGGAGACTCTTCATAAAAAAGTGTCTGCAAAGAAAATCACCGGAATTTGGTGATATAAAGTAACATTTTGTCCTAAAACATAGCTCATGGATGCACTTCCAGTCGTGTTAAGTTTGACAGAATATCTAATCGTATGAAATGCATACTATGTGCAGTCGACTTGTAGATGAACATTGGGCAATGATTTGAGGGTAATAACCATTAGTCTAGAGTTCTACTATATCTCTTTGAAACGTACCTTACTGATTATCCTTCATATTGCATTGGCTGCAGGGCTGGCCATAACGGCTTATGCATTTTCATCTAGTGGAGATGTGTAGAAGCAATTTTAGCAGTATTTTCAAGGAAGCAAATTTGTGTGTTTGATCCCATCTTAATCAATTTTGCTAAACATGGAATTGCTGTTGCTTGTGAGATTCAACCTCAATGTCGACTCTTTTTGTGGCAGATCCACATCGCGAGTATTGATTCTGCTCTCCTCTCAACATTCGCGCCTTTCTGGATGTACAACGACATGACTGCTCGAAAGTGAGGATTGAAATCCTCAAGAATTTTCAGCCAATTTTGTGGGATGTGATTCTAAAAATGGTGAATTATCTTGTAGGGATGGGAAAGGCTCTTGGCTTCTTCCTCTCTCACTAGTTCCATTATTAGGTCCTTCCCTCTATCTTCTCCTCCGGCTTTCGTTGTCGTTCGAGAGGCAACCATGCCAACTTCAGACGAGGCCTGATGAACGAGGTCCTCTCGTTGCATGTGCTATCGTGGTCTCGATGAAAGAATAACTAAATTGGTGCGATAGAGAAAGGTTGAACGTGTATAGTGTGATGAAACAATGTTGAAGGGGATAAGGTAACATGATCTACAATAGAGTTTTGTAGTTAATTCATATATTTTGATGATTGTTGGGAGTGAAAATGGTAATTTGATGATATGATATAAAATATAATGACAAAAATTTGGGTGAGCTTCGCCTCACCGTGAGCTCGTTTTTTTTTTGTTAAAATAATTATATATTAATTATGATGAGTAAGGATAATTAAATTTTATTAATTCATGATTAATGTTTATTAATTTTTTATTATGATTTATTAACTCATAATTATGGTTTATTAATTCAAAATTAGGATTTATTAATTCATACTTAAGGTTTATTATTCAAAATTAGGGTTTATTAATTCAAAATTAGAGTTTATTATTCAAAATTAGGGTTTATTAATTCTAATTAGGGTTTATTAATTCAAAATTATGGTTTATTATTCAAAATTAGGGTTTATTAATTCAAAATTAATATTTATTAATTCAAGATTAGAGTTTATTAATTCAAAATTAAGATTTATTAATTCACGATTAGGATTTATTAATTTTAAATTATTATTTATTAATTCGTCCGTCCAGAAGGGGTGGGGATCGAGCTCGGACATCCGGGAAATAACCTCACCTTTGAGGCAAAGTCTCGATTTCATCTATGGGTATCTTCCAATCCGTCTTTTGAAGCAACTAAGAGAAGTCTTGCATTTATTTCATCAAAGACAAAATGCTTTTTGGGACAAAAGCAAAAAGGGCCTCCCAGCAAACCCAATCGCCAAGGAAGTGGGAGCCTACGTGGAAGGCCCTTCCAACTCACTGAGACAATTTTGAGGTGCGTCTAAAGATCAAAGGTATCATGACTTCGTTCTGGTTCATCGCCGCCACCACCGGAGATCTATTTTGAGACGGATCAATACCGGGGATCGATGGAAACCTTTGGCAACAAGACGAGCTTTGAATCTAACTACTAGAAATATCGTAAGAGTAAGATAAGAAGTGTCTTCATTCAAGCAAGTGAGATAGTGTCTCGTGAAAGGAAGGAGAAAGGGAAGACGAAGGTAGTGTTCCGGGTAGGCTAATCCAATCCAAATTATGACTTATTTAATTTATAATTAAGATTTATTAAATTAATTAATTTTAATTGAATTAATTTAATATTAATTAATTAATTAAAGATTAATTAGGGGTAGGTCTCACAGTGCGCATAGGAGACCACCCCAAATATAATTTTTGTTTAAAAGTGAGATCGATTTTGAACTTGTCCTCATCAAAAGTTATGATTTTAATCATCTCTCGGAATGTCATCTATCAAATTCACTACCAAAATAAAAAATAATATTGATGTTAATTGTTAGGGCGTGATTAGGGATGCGTATTTGATTTTCGGTTATCGGTTATCGATTAATCTGTAATCGAAATCGAAAAAGTTGTTATCGGTTAACTGATAACCAATTTTTTCGATTTTGATTCGGATATCGAATCTCCTTCAAATTTATTCCGGTTATCGGGTATACCAATTAATTGAAATTAATATATATATGTATATATATAATATTTTTGAAATTGTTTAATTTAATATTATAATTTTGATAATATTTGAAATTATTTCGGTTAATTTCGATTATTTTTGAAAATATTTTTTATTTTAAATTTGGTTATTCGCTAACCGAACCAACTAACTAAATCAGTTTATTGATTGTATCGGTTTTGGTTGATAATTTTTCTCAATTTCAATTTCGTTAATCGAATCTCACCCCTAGGCATGATTGTTATGTAGTTTTGGAATTAGAATGAAGTGGTGATTCATGGGTTCATTCTCAATTGTCAATTCTATAATTGATAAGATTTTTACTATATGAATAACCATTCCCAGATGAATGTTCATTGCCATAAACATGAGACTATTGAAATTTTAATTTTACTTTTTATTTTCAAATAAAATTAATCTTATTATTTTTTATCTTAAAAAAATTAATAATAGTAACAAATAATAATACAATAATAGTATTTATAATAATAAATAAATGATTATAATAAAGTAATTGTAATTAATAACAATAATAAATAATACTAAATTATTATTATTATTATTATTATTATTATTATTATTATTATTATTATTATTATTATTATTATTATTATTATTATTATTAATTATAAATTACAAGAATAATGATTATTTCGTTCATTTCATTCTTACTCATTCATTTCTTGTATATATCAGCCATATAAATCTATTAATATATAATTCCATTACATATTGAAGACACCACATTTATCTACAATCTTATGTGGTATTTTTATGATTTTTCATTCTTATTTTTCTAAAATGCCATAAATTTCCTTATTTAACCACTTATCATTTAATATGTTGATTGATTGTTATGTTAATATTAAATGTGGTATTATCAATGCTTTTCTATCTTTACTACTTTTATTTAATTCAATTTATAATCTTACAAAAAACCAATATCAATATTCTTTAATTTCAATTTGATATAAAATCATTGTATTGTAATTATGATGTAATGTATCCCATCAAATCAAAATTTTTTTAGAAATATAATATATTTGAATTGTAATATTTATTTTTGTGACATGTATCTATTAATATATAATTCCATTACATATTGAAGACATCATATTTATCTACAATCCTATGTGATATTGTTATGATTTTTCATTCTTATTTTTCTAAATATCATAAATTTCCTTATTTAACCACTTATCATTTAATTTGTTGATTGATTGTTATGTTAATGTTAAATGTGGTATTATAAATGTTTATCTATCTTTATATTTAATTCAATTTATAATCTTACAAAAAATCAATATCAATATTCTTTAATTTCAATTTGATATAAAATCATTGTATTGTAATTATGATGTAATCTATCCTATCAAATCATTTCTTCTTCTTTTTCCTTCGACAAATATAATATATTTTAAGTGTAATATTTATTTTTGTGAATATTTATCTATTAATAAATAATTCAATTAGATATTGAAGACACCACATTCATCTACAATCCTATGTGGTATTTTTATGATTTTTCATTCTTATTTTTCTAAATGACACAAATTTTCTTATTTAACCACTTATCATTTAATATGTTGATTTATTGTTATGTTAATATAAATGTGGTTATATAAATGCTTATCTATCTTTCTTACTTTTATTTAATTCAATCTATCTTTATTAATTTTATTTAATTCAATTTATAATCTTACAAAAACCATTACCAATATTCTTTAATTTCAATTTGATATCAATATTCTTAATTTCAATTTGATATCAATTTTTGAATTATTATTTTATATTATGCTTATAAATTACAACGCAAAGTGATTCCCGTCGAAACTCGACGGATTACACACTAGTAATATATTTATTCCTTTTCATTTATATTACCATTTTATTCTCATCTAATATCATTCCAACATATCACCTTAAAGTTGATTGAAACTATTAATGGGGGTTTCAAAAACCAGGTATCTCGATTTTTACTTTTTATTTACTTATAATGATTGAAATGGAGCATTCATATCGTAACTTAATTGAAATTTAATGAATAATATATTATTCTTTTTTCAGTCTTGAATTAATAATTTCAATCACCCCCACCTTCGGGGCATGATTGCTCGAGGATTTACAATTTGGTAGATAACTAAATCAGCGGATATAAAGTCGGATATGATACAAATTAATTAATTAATCCATGTTAATCAGAATGAAGTGATGTATAAATCATATTTCACTTATTTAGATGGGATATAAATCGTCTTCGATCACTTCAAATCGAATTTATAAATCTTACTGGATAATCCATTTAGGTGGTATTTACTTTGCATGATTAGGTTGGATAGATAAACTTAGTCCAACTAAATCAAGTGTTTACTTTTAAGGATTAATATTTGAGGATATCCCAAAGTCCGGGATTATTTTAATCCTTTGAATTATACTTCATTAATTTTAATCCAACCAATATAGGTAGGATTGAAATTATCTTCCAAATAAAAGGAGAATTATTTATCCTAATTTTAATCTTTCACTAATCCTTTGTAGTAAACAAAAGATTGATAGATAAAAATTATCTTATCACACATTTAATCTATCAAATAGTCAATCCTTCAAAATGCTAATCATGAAAAGTAAACACTCCCTACTTGATATAATTAAATAATAAGCTTTGGAATAGTTAATTACTATGTTAACCATCCTTATCTATCTTATCAACCAAATTAAACAAGAATTTGATTTTATTTTCCCAGCTGAGTTTAATTGATAACTATCATTGGATCGTAGATGGACTAGTTAAGCTATAATATGTTAATCCATCCTTATCTATCTTATCAACGAATGTCTTCCTTTGCATTGTTGATGTCTTTTTATAAGCATAATGTATTATAAAATCGAAACTTTCTTCAATCGACATTAATCTTAGCATAATTTCGGCAATATTTCTTAGGTGTTAAGTATGTTTAAATAATCTTATTTATTTTGTGTTAATGTCTACACACTAATTAAAAAGAAAGTTACTAAAATGCAGTAAATTTGTTACCCTTAGTTTTGGTTGAGTTATAATATAAAAAACTAATAAATCTACAAATAAATTAAAATATCCGTACCATCAGCAAGATTAGAAACCAAACATTCGAATTCATTCATCATCTGAAAAAGACTAGGTTATGATTCAAGTAAAATACCAATAATACCCCCACAACAAACCCACGAGAATACTCGAACACTAAAAGTGGATGGAAGATTGACCCCCAAAACATGATTGTTTTTTAAAGTATGAAATTAACCTCTCCTTTTTTTCCCTTTATTTCAATATATTTCACAATTATTGTAATGATCCGGCTTCTAAATTGATGGCTGATTCCAAATACCAACACAAAATTTTTTTAGTGTGTTTTGTCATCAAGTTTAACACAAATCTTTTCAGTGTAACATACTTTGTAAATATTGCATAAAATAATATCAAATATAGTAACATGACTATATAATTGGAACACCTCAAAATAAAAATGGCGAACTACGAATGATGCATTACTTAGAAGTGGAATGTTGTATCAATTTATTTCAAAATCTTCGCTTTATATTGAAATACTCCATAAATATTTACAAAGTCTTGATATTCAACTTGTATGTAGTTGCATTATTCAATACAAAGAGACTATTAATACTTGTGTGTGTGTTGGCCTAGTAGTAGAGTGGTTAATCACCGGCGCCAGGTCTCTGTTCGAATTCAACGCGACGCAAATTTTAAAATTTATGTATTAAATTACCAAAAAGACTATTAATACTTGCAGAAATGAAATACTCCTCTATCCCATTTAAAATGCCTCATTTTTCTTTTGGGTCATCCATTACAAATGTCTCATTCCATTTTGAAATAATTATCCTTCAAAAGTGTGAACTCTATTCACTTTTTAACTACTTTATATTTTTCTTAAATACCCATATCAAAGAAATGGTATACTTTAAGCGGCATAAATGGAAAGATATTATATGGAGATATAGTACACTATATAATTGTATAAAACCGTGTGTACATTCATAAACTGTTAATTTATGTCGTAATAAATATTAAAAAAAAAATTGAATAGGCTTTTTACGCTTTTACTTGTACGACACACACACTACACACACTAACTGTGTAATTTCAATTAATTTCACAATCATCATCCTACAAAAAACCCTTTCCCCCAAGTCTTCCTCTCCCCTCTTTCCCTAAAATACAAAAATCACACACACACTACTGCCCCCCTCTCCCTCTCTCTCTAGAACGGAAAGAGGTCCATCTATATTGAGCTTCATTGCATTAACAATCTATATACTATTCTTCATCTGCGCACAATTTTATACACAAGTAAGTGTTTGCATACACATATATATCTATACATATATATAGAGTTATTTGCTGGGGGATTCAGGAAGAAGAAGATGAGCAGTGGGGTTAAGGGAGGTGCAAGTAGGGTTTCGATTACGAGCGGCGTTAAGACGATTATCGAGAATATAAAGGAGATTACTGGCCAGAATCACTCCGAAGATGAGATTTATGCAATGCTCAAGGAATGTTCGATGGATCCCAACGAAGCTACTCAGAAGCTTCTACTTCTCGGTAAATATTCCTCTCCCTCTCTCTTTTTCTCTCTATGGGGTTCTACCATCTGTGTTTTTAATAATGAAAAAAACTTTTTCTGTTTTTTTTGGAAGATTTTTATGTCTGCTTGATGTTTGATCTCGATTTTTTATTTTGATCTTCGGCTCCATTGAGGATGGGGGATTTGATTGTTGATCTGCTCTTTCTTTGTTTCGTGTTAGCTATGTAATCACGCATGTGTTGCTGTTCTCTGTTGTTTCGATTTCAATACTCTGTTTTTTATGGGAATAGGAAAATCTACGGGGTTTTGCTTTTGTGGTTGCATTGCAGTGATTCTTGAATTGCCCGTATGTTGATTTCTTCCCTTTTTTTTTGTACTGAGTAAGCTTTTCTGTAATGGAAAAGCCGTTTTTTTCCCGCTGCTCCTTTTTTTCTTCCTTTTTTGTTTGTTTCTTATGTTGCGATTTTTCTTTTCAATCTAATGGATAAAATTGAAATTTCCTGCTATGAGTTTAATCCTTGTATTCTGCTAAAAATTTGGGATATCCTTTCCTGTGGTTCAATTTATTTCGGACAGAGATGGACTGAGATAAAGTTATAAATTCATTGAAATGGGTTTACGAATCTCTTGAGATATTCTGGCATTCTATTATCCTAGTTAGATTTTGGTGGGTGGATAAAAGGTTGTCCAAGATCTAGTTATGTCTGTGGTTCCCAGAATAAGTTGCTTATCACTTCTGTAGCCAAGGTTTAAATATGCGTTTTAAGCCTCGAGGCATTTTCCAATGCCCCCAAGGCGCAAACCTCGAGGCGGTCTGAGGCGTAAGACGAGATGTAAATCATAAAAACACATAAAAATTATAACTAATATAATAAAAACACGTGTAACAAATATATGAAAACACATAAAAAAACATAAGATTGTAAAGTACTTATAAGTTTTTAAAATCTTAAAGTCAAGTCTAATATAATTATTAGCCATAATAAAACATACCTTGCTGTCGGACTGCTGCCGGAGAGAGAGAGAGAGAGAGAGAGAGAGAGAGAGGGAATTAGGTCTGGTTTCACTCAATTAGGGCTGTTTTTTAACATCCCATTAGAAATTAAAGCAAAAAATAATGAAAGCCCAAAAAACAGAAAAAAAGAATGAAAAATTTAGGTCAAAACGCTAGTTATACACCTCGGCCCAGTTGAGGCATCCGCCTCGTTCGCAGGGGGTGAGGCGCTGCCTCAGAGGCTCTTTCCCGGCGCATTAAACCGAGGTGCGCCTCACAAACGCCTTTGTCTGTAGCCACAATAGGTGCAAAACTCCCCAAATTGATAGCAATATAATCATACACTACTTGCTTCAAGGTTGTTTTGAGGGAACAGTGATCTTATTTGCATGTTTAATAGGCGTACAGGCTTATTGTTATTTCATTATAAATTTTCAATTTTATTAACAGCAGACTGATGTCTATTTTAATATTCTTAAACAGATACCTTTCATGAAGTAAAAAGAAAACGCGACAGGAGAAAGGAGGTACTGCTACGTCCCAGTTTAATGACCACCCCTCCCCCCTCCTTTTGTTGTTTTGACCTGGCTTAGGATAATTTATTTGAGCTTTGTCTTACTGTGTAAGACTGTTCTGATTTTTTTTATTATTATGTTCTTAATGCCAGAAGTACCTTTTGTAAATCCCAACGTAGTACATCACTTCTCTTTTACAGTAGAGGTTAAGGTCAAGAGGATAAAATCTCATAATTTACTGTTTGTACTTTCCCAGAATCAAAATAAGGAGCCTGCCGAGAAGTGGAAACCTGGCACCCAGACAAGACCAAACAGAGTTGGTCGTGGGAGCTACCCATCACGATATGTATCTCATGGTGAGGAAGTAGCCTGCATTTGATTCCCCTACCATGTCATATCACTTTATACATGCCTTCTATAGTTGAATTATTCATGTTCTGCTATATTCTTTTCGTATTCATAGTTAAGATCATGTTTAGCTCTGCTGGTGGAGTACTGCCTTTGCTCTTATGTCCTAAGATGTGTTTTGATGATATTGTAGAAGTTTCTTGGGATAAACATTTTGGTGTAATCTAATAATGTATTATGGGGTTGGTGAGTCTGGGGATCAACTATGATCGGGTGAGCTCTAAGGAGAAATGTGTTATACACTTCCATAGAAGAATGTTTGGATGAACTATTCTCCGCCAGCATCTATAGCTTCTATGTGATGGTTTTGTTTATCTGTAGGACTGTATCCATACATACGTGCATGTGTGTAACATGCTCTATTCAAAAAACCCGGCGCAGGTGTCAGTTAGCACCCAGGCACCACAATTTTGGCCTAGGTGGTCAGTTTAACTGTTTAAGTGCTGGGCAGTCTAGGAGGCTCTAGGCCTAGATGGGCTCGTAGGTGGGTCTAGAATGTCATGAAAAATTTACAAATATTCTTTTTGTATTTCTTCTTGAATTTGATGATATAATTTGGTTTTTGATAATATTATTGCCAAAAAGGTGTATACTACTAGATAACAAATAAAAATATTACTCCATCCGTCCACCATATTCGTTCTTTGATTTTGGTGGCACGGGTTTTAATAAATTGTAATGAGTGTAAGTGGGTGGAGATAATAAATGAATAGATTAATAAATAGTGGGATTAAAAGATGAGCCATAGAGATAATAAATAAATATATTAATGGATAGTGGAATGAAAAAGGTGGGTCATAGGTGGTTTTTTTTTTTAAGTGAGAAGATTTAGTGTAGAAATTATGAGTTGATGTTTCCAAAAAAGAAAGTGAACTTTTTGTGGACGGATCAAAACGGAATTAAATAACGTATTTGGTGGACTGAGGGAGTACTAACTACTAAATTAACAGGGGTTTGAGCGACGCCTTGTTCAAAAGTTGCTACTGCCAAGGTGCCCCAGGCACTAGGAGCCAGCTCACTGATATTGAGCTGTTGTGATGATTGGAATATTTGTAGTATTGACGTCAGGGTGTAAAATATGTATACTTGCATAAAAATAGAAAATCTGTTTTCTCACTCTTTGCTACTCTGGCATTTCCTTGTATCTTCTCAATTTTGTCAGAGGCTGGTGGTGGAAGAAATTCGCCTGCTATAAAGGAAAGTTCTGCCAGTCACCTTACTGAGAAAAGTACTAGCAAGGCTCCCTTCGCTGCTCCACAAGATCTAAGAAAGAGTGACCCTTCTTCTGGTACCAGGTGAATGACTAGCTATGACCTTCCAATGTGCATATATTCTATTCTGTTATGCTTCTTGTTTTTAATCATCAAAACTTACTTTTATGATGCCGGTGTGATGCTTTGGGAGACCCCCCACTCCCTGCCCCCAGTCTAATGTTTTGTTTAAGTCGATCTCTTGTTGTCTTTGCAGCCTGATTACTGGTGTTTCTAATGGTCCATCTGGGATTACCCCCAGAGTGCTAATCCAACTGCTATCTATAATAAATCAGAGAAACCTCTTCTGGTTGCATCCCCAATTGATTCTGTGAAAAACCTGAATGCTCCTCCGGTGAAGGACATCCAGCAGCACCAGATACTGCAGTCATCTGAAAATGCTACATCTATTCCTTCAGCATCAGGATCTTATTTCTCTTCTTCAGATCCAGTGCTGTCACCCTCTCAAGATTCTCCACCCCCTAGTGCAGTAGGTAGCAATCATTGTGAAGTGGGAAGCCAACCAGCCCCTGGGCAAATGGTTGATGATAAACCTACTGGGAACAAATCTGCTTCTCCCGAAATATGTATGCAAATTTTGTTTGTTCTGTATATATTTTTTCATTTTCAGAATATTGAGACCTTTTGAGGTGCCATAGAAAGTTACTAATGGAATGATTTCTTTTTGAGATCTGTAGTAGCTACTTCAGAGGTTGGAATTGCCATTGAACAAAAGATGCCAAATGATCTCCAGAGAGTTGGAAAGAATCAGCATTTAGAGTCTACACAAGCTCCATCTTCTGCACTTAGTGTTTCTTCTGGTAGTAGGCCTTCATCTAATTACAACAATCGGTCTCAAGTGATTGGTCCCCAAAAAGGTATGCATCTTTATGATGCAATATCAAAAGTTGGTATATTCTGTGATATGGTTCGGTTTTACTGCTTGATGGTTTCTGAACTAAGTATGGAGTTTAGATTTTAAAGAACTACTATTTAGGAGTGTTTATATTCTCAAAGTAGTAGCGAGTTCATTGTTCCTCTTATTGTTTATACTTTTGCTTTTTGTAGCTGATGATTGTGTCAGTGTGTGATTCTTGGTTGAAGTTGGAAGTTTCCCCTGGAGTAGATATATACATTCATTAAGTTTGAAACACATAATTCTATTTATTTCAAAATAAAATTGGTTGTGTCTTTCTTGGATATGATGATACTTTCAGTCTTGTAACGTGAGCACATATTAGCATTAGGTATCAGATGCAAGAAAATGTATTTGATTCCAATAGTATCTGACATTGATCTGAATATGGATCATGGACCACAAATTGCTAACAGTGGTTGTGTCATATGTACATTTTTGAAACAGTTGGTCCTGGCAAAGAGTGGAAACCAAAATCAACAAACACCAATGTTAGTCAGGGTGCCACTGCGGTTCCTTTATCAGATGTTTCTACAGTGTCCATTGGAAGTCATCCTGAATCGCTGACTACTCCTGCTGCTGCCACTACAAAAGAAGCAACTCTGGAGCTGCAGAAGAAGTTAGAGGAGTCGCACATTTCAGAGAGCCAACATGTAATTATTCCTAATCACCTACATGTCCCTGAAGTTGAGAAACTTGGGTTTTGTTTTGGAAGTTTTGATGCTTCCTTCGCTCTGGATATCAACCAAAATGGTATTCAAGGTGACAAGAGTCCATCACCGTCAGAATCCTATGAGACTATTGATGAACCCGTGAAGGATCTGGAATTAAGGTGCCTTTGTCTTTCCTAAGTTTATACTTAAATTCTCTTTGTACCTTACATATAATTTTGATTGCTCGTGGCATGCTTTGGTTTGACAATGATGTTTCTCCAATCTATGTATATTCTCATTGTAACTGTATATAATTATGATTATTAATGAACACATAATCAGATTGTGGTATC
This sequence comes from Salvia rosmarinus, assembly GCA_036937905.1. Lineage (NCBI taxonomy): Eukaryota > Viridiplantae > Streptophyta > Magnoliopsida > Lamiales > Lamiaceae > Salvia > Salvia rosmarinus. The sequence goes on from CM072817.1 coordinate 35,939,003, forward strand.
CATGAACATTCATGCATCAGTTAAACATTTAAAGTTATGTTATTGTATTCTGTTGATAGAGCTCTCTAGGTTCACGATATGAGATATCACAATGAAAAAAATATTTGCCATTTTATTTCAAAATGGTCTGCATATGCTTGCAAATGAAAGGGGTATGCATTCAAAAAGAATAAGTGCAATTGTTCAAATTGTTAATCACATAATCCTTAAATACTCAATCCTTAAATACAAAATCCTATATTCCTATGTGTTGCCAATCTATCTATCACTCAAAATAAATGCTCCCTAACGGGCATAGAGACATTGACCTGCACCATTTGTGTAACGTCTTGTTTGTAAAGTTGCAGATGAAGATTCACACAGCAGTGTTGAATTCCCTTGTTTTTAGGGTGCTAATCTGAAGCATCCTGCTTGAATGTTTAAGGCTCAAGACTGTTCTTTTCTTTCTGAAATGTTGTAGTTTCTATTTGGTTACAGCTATCAGGCTTCATCGACAGCTGCGGAGGATATTGAATCGAAGTATCCTGAAGAACCCCAATCACCTTCACAAGGGCCGGACAAATTTGCATCTGGTGGGGTTGAGGTCCCATCCTCTATTACCACTGATTACAATGAGTCCATTATAGAGGTTGCTCCTGGAAGCCAGCCACATCCTGTGGTCCATACTTCTTCAAACTATGGATTTGGTTTCATACCTCCAATATTGGGTGGCCAGCTTCCAACTTCTGAAAATTCAGAGTCTCAGGCTCGTGACGCTCCTCGACTTCCAGGCTTTATTGTAAGTTATCATTTGTCAGTTCATTTTCATACTTTCTTTGTTACTTGCTAAAATAAGCCCATATTGATCACCCATGCATCTAAAGCTATGATATTTCATCTTTCTGTGATACTGATCTTGTCATTTATATATTTTTGATGTTGGTGTTCATCTTTACAATCTCAACCATTAATGTCAATGATATGCTGAACAGGTGCCACAATCTTTTGACCCAGCAAGCTATTACGCACAATTTTATCGTTCTGGCATGGATAGTGATGGTCGCATTTCCCCTTTTCACGCTGCTGGAGCTGCAAACAAGTATAATGGAAATGCTGCATTGGTCTCTGCACAGACTTCTCAGACTCCTCAAGAGGTTTGGAACCCAATCTCTATAATTTCCTTTTTTTGCTCCATATCTGCTACTTGTGAACTTTGAATAAGTTAGACCATGAGTGGTTGTACTTGTACTACAAAGAATGGAATTTCTTAAAGCCAAAGGTATCTTTGTTGTTCATCACGTGCATAATATTGTAATTTTGTTGGTTAGCTTTGCCCTTTTCTGGGGAAGAAGCCTGTGTCGGTAGTTCATGATGATTACAATTGTTGGCTATGGATCCATTAATACATTTGGCAAAACGATGTTTACTCTTGTAATATATATCCATTTATTAATTTAGGAGAGTTACTCATTTCAAGTGGTCTGATTACCTTGCTATAGTTTCCGAGGTAGTGGTCTGTTGATCATATTCTGTCATGGACATAACTGTGTGGAAATTGCTTCTTATGTTGTTGAATGTTTTTGACTGAAAAATCTGTTTTAGTTAGTAGTATGAAAAACTACTGGTCAAATTAAACTGAAAATTGACTGTTCGTTTCTTTTTCTCATTTATAAGGGTCACAAACAGTTGACTTTTGTTAATATGCATTATGCTTTTGTTGATATCATATACATAGATTTTGCTCTTTGATGTGATTTTGATATTTACCTTTATCATCAATTTGTAGAGGATACATTGTAAATTTACTGAATTGATGTAATCCAGCTGCAGGGTGGTGTCCCTATGGTTCTGTCCACGGCATCTCCAACACCGCTTGCGACTCAAGCTGCTGGGGTGATGCAGAGCTCCATACCTTCGACACAGCAGCCTCATCCCATGTTCCGGCAACCACCTGGGGTTCATCTACCCCATTATCCCCCTAGCTACATTCCATACAATCCCTATTTCTCCCCATTCTATGTCCCGCCGCCCACAATTCATCAGTTCTTAAGCAATGGTGCATTTCCTCAGCAACCTCAGGCTGGCAGTTTATATCCAACTGCACCTGGGACAGCTGCCAAATATTCAGCTGCACAATATAAGCAAGGATCAAATATAGGAAGCTCCGCTCCCACTGGAGTACCTGTCAACTACGGCCCATATGGTCTTTCTCCCACTAACTACACTTCCAGTTCAGCCCCAGCTCCCGTTACTTCAACATCAAATGAGGATATTGGTGTCCCACACGTAAAAGAGAATAATGTCTATAGTAGTGGCCCACAGGTATTGTTTATCCATAAAATTTTACATTATCTATTATTGTAAAAACTAGGAATATCAAGGAGTCCCATGATCATAATTCTGAGATTATACCTTTTGCTCCTAGATAGGTGGTTGTTATTGATATTGCCATTTGATCAGTGGAAATTTGAGAATGACACTTATTCCCAGTACATAATTTCCCTAGAGTTATTTATTATTTTCATTTATCCAATTACATAATTGCCACGGAGTTAATAGTTTCATGATCTGTATGCACATAGATGATAGATGTGGCTCGAAGTTAAGAAAAACGTTATGGACAGCGACTGGCTTGAATTGTCGATGCCATTATAGTTTGATTTAGACCATTCCTACTTCTAGTTAGAGATGCTTCTCCTTTTTTGAAGTATTTGGAAGAATTGCCGATCCCATTTGTTTATTTTTTGTTGCAGAATGAAGGTTCTGGTGTATGGTTTACCACCCCGAGTCGGGATATTTCTGCCTTGCATGCAAGCTCGTTCTACAACCTTCCACAGGGTCAGCTGGCTTTCACCCCAACCCAGACGGGCCACGGAACCTTCACTGGGATGTTCCACCCTGCACAGGCAGTAACACCACAAAACGTCCACCCTCTATTGCAACAATCCCAAGGCATTACAAATCCTGCTGATATGGTCGGACCAACGGGCAATGTTTACCAGCAGCAGCCGCAGCATGCACAACTTAACTGGCCTAGCAACTACTAGGAGAGGAGATGATTCTCCTTGAGGAGGTGAGGTGACAACTCGAAATCCCATTCATTACTTTTCTCAATGGAATTTCCAACCATGTTCTGATTGAATGGTAAGATCAGAAACACAAAGAATGCCCGACAAACTGAGTGTAAATTAATAGAAGGGGGGCCAATGAAATTGGCTGATATATTTTTGTGGTCTTCCTGTGACTGGTAACTTCTTTTTTTAAGTTAGTTGAGGCCAGAAAACGCGCCAACTGTCTCTTTCTCGCTCCTCCCCGTAGATGGTTTTTGACTTTATAGGTCTTAGCTTCCTTGTTAGTAGTGGTTTCAAATATTTTCTTTTTCGGTTGAAAGTTAGAGTTGTTATAGGTGGCGGCTTCTCTTGTGAGGTTCGTAGGTGTTTGTTCTCTCCCCCTATTGTTTCGCCCCCAGTTCTTCGTTTTCTCCCCGCCTTCGTCTTTCCTGTAAAGTGAGAATTTTTTTTCGGGTAGCAAGGAAGATGTGCTTTTTCCCAACTGTTGTAACTGGCCTTGTTATATTCATATGGGGAATTTTATGTTTCTGATAGACTAAATAATCAAGAATTCAACTATTGCTCTTTTTTTTTCCAGGTTTCGTCCTGCCCTTTGTGGTTTCTGTTTGCTTGGTTTTTTTAGATTTTTGTCTTTAAATCAATTTTTTTCTTCTGCAGAATGTGCCTTTATGGTGAAATATTTTAGGTACCTCTTAGATGAAAACTAAATGAAAACTGATTGCAATTAGATGGCCTATGTTATTATTGTAGTCTCTATGCCAACCAGCATATTCGGTATAAATGTTCGTAGATAAATTGGGAATATTATTATTTATGTATTTCATTGAAAAATAAAAAATGAAGAGAGAACGAAAATAAATAGAACGTTGGTTTTATTTCTTTCCAATTTTAAAATTTACAAGTACCTCTTTGAGTAGTATATAAACAATAATAATCTCAATGAAATGAATAAGGGTTATTCATTTTTTAGTACGGCTCATGTATAGCACAATGCATAAACACTAGCAAAAAAACAAAAATCACATCCAATAATATCACCCATTGAAAATATCGAGGATATAAATCTCCCCTATATTGCCACCGGCTGGCTATTCAAACGTGTATTACAAGTTACAACCACTGACCCAATTAATTAATTTCTTGGACTCATCGTTGTTCACTAAATAATCCAATCTCTTAAATCTCAATAATCTTTCCTTCTGCTAATTTTAATTGCTCAACTAATCTGCAGCAACAATAGAAGAAGAAAATTGCTGAAGAAGATATTTGGCAACAAGAAGTCTAGCCCGGCCATGAAGATTGTCCACGCTGGAGGACACGTGGACCACTCCCGCCGCTATGATCATACATAAGAATCCCTCCTTCCTCCTAGCCCGGCCCGAGATCTTTCGGAAGCCTTGGGACTCGGTAGTCCGTCCCGGGCCAGAAATACTATGTTGTGCCTTGCAGGACAGTGAAGAAACTCAGGCGTCGGATCAGGAAACCTAGCGCAACGGTCTCTTTGACCAAAGATGCTTCTCAGAGCAGCCTATCGTCTTTCAAGCCCGGGACAAGAACCAAGGCCCGGAACCTGCACGTGAGGTTTTTAGGCGTCGATTCCACCAATGCAGTTTCTAATCCCTCCGGTAAAAACAGTGGAAATAAACCTGCAAATGGTTCAAAATTGAGACTTGAGAAAAAGGAGAGGGCCCGAATTGAATTTGCATGGGAGCCAGCTCTTCAATCAATCACTGAGTGAAGATTTCGGATTGTGTTAATTCATGTTTTAACAGTAATTTGATCTTGTAACTTTCCTTGTACTGATGATTAACCATTTGTGATCTTGTCGTCATTCAATCTAATTTACCGTTACAACTCGTCCGGTAGTTAGAAGAACTTGTCCCAAATGGACAAGAATATAAAAGGTTGAGCTCGAGTCATTTGATATTGAAACCACATTAATTCTTCATGCTATTTTGTCCTTTTGATTGAAGTTGATATGATAAAAAATGAAAGTAACTAAAGTTTTTGCATGATCTCTTACATCTTAATGGAGTTCGGCTAATACTTTTTACCTAAAAACCTAGAAAAGTGGCCCTAATAATTTAGTCAGGTGTGAATAAAATGTTTGGTAGATCCAACATGCATCATGCAATTTTGAGCCAAATTTAGGTACTTTTTTTTCTTTTGAAAGGCAAAAGATTTTTCCTTTCTCCTAACTTACGTTAATTTCGACCTAATTTTATGTGTATATATTCTTTTCTTTGTGTGGGAAAGTAGGTCAAACAATTTGCACGATTGATTTAAAAGAAAATATTTAGTTCAGAATTGTAAAGATTATGCCATATTTTCATTTATATATATATATATATATATATATATATATATATATATATATATAGAAATTGGATCATATGATATGAACATCATATATTAATCTTGAAATTTTGAAACACTACTCCTATTTTTCAAAAATGGGCAGAATTTATTTAAGTATTTTTAAGCCATTGTTTGATTTTATTTATTAAGAAATAGTTGAGATATAGTGTTTAATATATGATATGAACATCATATATTAATCTTGAAATTTTTGAGACACTACTCCTATTTTTCCTTTGAATACCGTGAACTATATGTATATATATAGTGATTTATTAGATTTTTGTTGTTAAAAATAATATGGTATTTGATGTTTGGAAATAATATGAACCTATTATGCATTGTTGAGAATTTATTGAACACATGTAATATATGTGTGAGGACAAAAATAATTCCAAGTATTTGGTTCATATTATAAATTTTAGTTGATGTTTAATGTTAATATTAAATTTTATTGCATTATATAACCATATTGTGAAAGAATGAAATTTATTGAATATGTATATATATATATATATATAAGGTGATTACCGAAATCATTATATGGTGAAAAGCATGGGTTTAAATTTTTAATGCATGATATGAAATGATATTTCATGTTCAGTATATGGTATAAGCATGATATAATTTTTGTGGAATTTATTGAACACCAAAGCTCATTAATTTGTAATTGCCGAAAACTTTGAGCAATTTAACCTATGGTTTAAAATTTTATATGATGATATTGAATTGGTAATTAAACTCTATAGTATGATAGGAGTATAAAATGATTTTATTAGAATTTATTGGATATATATGCTAATTGTTGCTAATTATCGAAAACGTAACAAAATGGCTAAGTATGGGTTAAATTCTATGTTAAATGGTACTATGATAGTTAAGCTATAAGCTTGGAATGAATGGTTGTGATTGTGATGGATGAATGGAACACTTATACACACATACACAATAATTTTGCATTATGTTAGAAATTAGGGTTTTCTAATACTTTAGTATAGTTTATATTGTGTATGATTTTGTTTATTGTTGAATGTTTATGTTCATGTTGTACCGATAAACCAAAACCCCAAATGTAAACAACATAATACTATATGTACGAGAATCCAAAAGAAATCGACCAATTTCGATAACTTAAGAAGGAATCAACGAGAATCGAAGTTAGATATAAATTAGGATTTGCTACTATTAAAAGGATACTCAAACGTGAGTTCCTAAGTTAGAAAAACCAAAAGCCGAGCTACAACGTTGATACTCAATAACGACAACCCAATACGATATTAGATTGAGCGTTAAAACAACTCGATAACGAATAACGATTTTACGACTTATATAATCTCCGACGAGTTAAGAGAAACAAACCATGTCGTAACGTGTAAGCAAAGATTCGAACATAAGATGTCGATCCTTATGTCTCAAAAGTCGAGTTAATATTCCCGAAGCACTTCATTTATTCTTAAGTACTTACTTACATGATAGCATGTGCTCACTTGAATCATAAATCAATACTCATCTTTTAATTGTCGTGCTAATACGATAAGTCGTCAAGCATAACCTACTAGGACGTAACTATAATTGTTAAGTCTAGTTAAGTGGCTTGAGAATATCCTAATATACCAATCACAACTTGAATACTAACAATCTATAACGTAATAACGTTTAGAAGAGCACTAAGGTTAAGAGTCGAGGATAGACTCGGAGTATGTGATTCATAATTGAATTTCACCTATGAACGATGAAATAATATAGCTTGGGAATTGGAAATGTAAGATAATAGAAATTATCTTAAAACAATCACATGAAATCACAAAGAAACCCTAATTGGAAACTTTAAGTCGTAATTTATAAACGACATTCGATCGATAGAAAGAATCTAAGAAATGTTATTTTCTTATGAAGGGTTTGATCGTACGTAGTTGGCGAGGAAGAACCACCACACCCTGCTCATTTAGACTTACTAGCTTTGGATTAGCAGGTGGGCTTTCTTGAAACAAAAATGTTATGCATAACTCAAAGCATGATTTACAAAGCTTTATGAAATATTATCACATGAAATGTTATTGACTGCCAAATGTTTATGTTTTGTTGTTATCCTATCTGAGATTGGTATATCCAATGTGGTATGAGAATGTGTTGGTCCACCAACGTTAAAAAAGGGTAACGATCGGATCCGACTTAGTTAAGGACTAACTCGGATTGTGTACACGTGTGACTGTGTGTTAAGGTTAGCTACCTCGACCGGTCACGTCGACTATGTGTAGGTGGCCACCTCCATAGTGCGTGAATAAACGAATGAATGAATGAATGATCAGATATGGAAACAACGTGAATGAAATAGTCAGGCCTGACGCTTTTGAGAAATGATAAAATGTTTGATAGGCATGAGTCTTTCAACTAAAATCCTCATGTGCTATTGTGGGCAATTCAATAACTTTTGATAAAGAAAATGTTTTTGGCAATGAGTCCACTGAGTACTTTTGTATTTTGCCCTGCATCTCGTTTTGATGTGCAGGTTGAGCAAGGATCGATGATGGGTGCGAGGTGGTGTAGAGTAGCAGTTGTTTTGATGCTTTATTAGAAAGGTTTCTAGAACCTTGGGCATGCATCGTCATATGCATGTCCACGTTTGATTTATAACTGCTTTCATACCGTATTGAACTTGAGGTCGTACCTCGTTCCTTGAATTATGCGCTGATTGCACTACAAGAATTTAGCTTATAGACCACATGTAATAGACTACATACATTAATACTAAAGTTGTCTATGTTGTGATAGACCACGTGCAGGGTGAAACGCGTGGTCTATAACCGTTTTTTCAATCGGTTATAGATGACGGGCTGCCAAAATCCGTGGTCTATTAGCGTGGTTTTCATATTATAGACCATGAGGTTCATTCCGCGCTATTATTAGCATAAAATTCCATGACAACGGACTTTAGCCCACGTCGTCTTCCTCTCGTGTTGATTAAATACCACGGTCATTAACCGCGTGGTTTATCGCCTCACTAAAAAAAAACTAAACCCTAATGCACATACATAAATACTTAAATATATATGATAAATAACTAAAAAATTTCTAACCCTATTACATGACTCCCTCTGCCGTCCGCCTACTGATTCTCAATTTCACGCCAATATCCAACCCTACAATTTGGGGAAAAAACAGGGCAATAGCGGTTGCCCCTCGGCATCCTAGCAATCGCCCCTCCTCGCCGATCGCCGCCACTGTCGCCCCTCCTCGCCAACATCGTCCCTCCCAACATCATCCCTCCTCGACAACATCGTCCCTCCTCGCAGTCGCTGCCAACGTCGTCCCTCCTCGCTGGTCGTTGCTAGTGATTCACGCCACTGCCGACAACTTGTGCAAGTAAGTATTTGACTTCACTTATGAGTTATGGATCTGTGCGTGCGTGAGTTATGGATTCAACTTAAGAACGTAATAAAAGTTCAAAAATTATAGATTATGGATCTGTGTGTGACATTTTGCCTTTTATGTTCCCGTACCTAGATCAGGGTCAGGGCAATCCTGTTTTTGTGCAGTCGAATCACTTGCCGCACTTGCTAATTGAATCGTCTCCGGGTACTGCTGGTACCGGAGCAATGCCCGGTTTGGTTAAAGGAATTCCTGTTCCGTCTTCACACCAGCCAAAGGTACTTCAGTGTACTTCTTTCTTTTGTTTCTATTGTTGTTTTTGATAGGTAAAGTTGAATGGGTTTCTTGTGAGCTTTGACTTGGTAATTTTGTATTCAATTGAGCTAGTTTAACCGTTTAAGTTTTGGATTTTTCTGGATTAAAAGTAATCTGTTCAGTTTACAATAGAATAGTTTAAGTACATATGTAGTGTATTTAAAAAATTAGTGGTTTGCTAAGTTTAAAGCCGACTAGTATTCTCCACTGTATTGTGGAGATGCATTACTTTTTCTTGGTGACTGTATTTTAATGGAGTGTTTGTTATCATTTTGCTCAGCACTGAAAAGACAAACGACCTCGTACAAAATATTATTCAAATGTATTGATCAAGCTGAACTTTCTATACCATAGCTTATTGTGTGGACCCGAAGCCTTCTTGGCATCTTAAATCTTGTTAAGGTGGTTCAGTCCAAAGAAAAAACATTGTTGTAATATGGGAATAAATATTGCCAATGTGTTTGAGCTTCGTTGAATTTAGGATTCGTGGGTGGTTGTTTAACATCTCATGGTTTAAGATTTTTGTGGCTTTGTGTGATTCAAGAGAGTCTTTAGAGTTAGAATTGGCTTAGATTTTTTCTGTTGATTGTAAATGATGTCTGCTTATTATCATGATGCTTGTTGTAGGTGTGGATTTGTGGAGTGTGGATGATTTCGTTTTGTGCTTAAGACTTATGTTTGGGCTAAATGTTAGTTGTAGGCATGTTCAAGTGCAAAGCTATGTTTGAGAAATTTGCTAGTTACACCACTGCAGATAACTTCACCATGTAGTCTTACCTCTATTGAAACAAAATCTGTTTCAGCCTAACTATGTAGTTTTCCTCAGGAATGTCGATTGAGTTAGTGTCTTTGCACAGTCGCATATGGAATTTGAGTAGAATCCAAGTCTGCAACAATGATCCAAATGATGATTCTCTTGAAAATGTTGCTGATTGGAGGCTACCTTCTGGAAATTTACTACATGAAGACGGCAAAGATGCTTCCCCCGAAACAATAGCTGCACCTATCTCTTATCCTGTTAATGCTGATAATGACTATTCTCCAACAGCTGCTGAACCACATCCAACATCTCAAAATGTTGAACATTGTGAGAGCCTGGACATGGAAGGTGATAAGGGCTTTGGAAAGCATAATGCTGTGGAACAAAATGGGGTGAAAATAACCAGCAAGCTCTCATCTGACCGAGATAGTGAGATGGCCAAGTCCAGTGAGACGCCTCTGCTGACTGATAATGGATTTAATGAAGTTCATGAGATGAATGTAGAAATCACAACTTTTATGAGCAGAGTAAGCCCAATGGTGATGTGGAGGCTGATGTTTCAAAAGACGAGCATTTGCTTGATGTAAGTGGACTAGAGACAAGCAATAAAAACAATGATGCCTCCGACCCTTCAGCTAGTGTAGTTCAAATCAATCCTACATCTGAGACTTGTGAGGCACTCACTTTTGTGAATGCTGACACAACAGCTGGTCTACCTGATGAACAGAGGAATGCACTCTCTGTTGAATTACAGTCTGCAATGATGGATGCCGACAACATGCAAGCCATTGAAGATTTATGTTGGAGCAGAGATGGTGAAATGAAAGGTTCAAGATGGTGAAATTGATGTTTTGTGGACGAATTTAATTAGCTAGGTAGACAATATTTGTTGTGTTACAATTGTTGATTGGGGATTTTCCCGGTATATAACGTTTATGTATTGTACCTTGATTTCTCTATTTATGAGACAATATATATTTTATATCTATTTTGTATTATTGTTTTTTTATGGCAGAAACATGTATTTTGAATTATATAATAAATAAATAAATAAATTTATTTCGTTGACTGATCAATACACATCGGGGTTTAACCATTGTATAAAGTTAGAACACTGTTGTCTATAACAACATAGACAACGGGTAAACCCATGTTGTCTATGATGCTATAGACAACGGGGAATATCCATTGTATATTACAAGGCCTCCGTCGTCTATAACATGATAGACCACGGGGATTTTTCCGTTGTCTATATTGTGATAGACCACGGGGATTTCCCCGTGGTCTATAGCCGGCCCTAATAGACCATACCTTGATAGACAACGGGGTTTTCTGTAATAGACAATGGGGATTCCCCGTGGTCTATAACCAAAATTCTTGTAGTGTTGGGTAATGTTTGAACCTTGAAACCTTTTGACAAGTCCTTTTGTGACTTGAGTTGGTATTGAATAGCTTATCCCCTTTGAGTCTATGCGTATTGAGTAGTTAAATGGTTAATTGCATTGATTAGTTATGTTTATATCCGCTGCTTTATCATACTGGTGACGATCCATATGATCCGTACTTCCTTGGTAAGTCGGGTCGTCACAGAAAGTTACTGAATCCAAAAGTTTGACATTTTTCACCCGGGTTCCAATCCCATGAAGGACGATTTTTTTTTGTAGATTCAGTAACTTTCCCTACGGATTCATCAATTTTCAGAACAATTCATCATTTTTTTATTCTCACATTCTCATGATAAAAATGATTCTCACATTAACATTCTCTTTATTCCAAAAGGGAGCTCTACCGTCGAGAATCATCTCATATATATATATATATATATATATGGTTGGTATCCCGTAGTCCCCCCCCGATAGTATGTAGTACTCAATCTAGACCACACATTTTGAACATGTGGACGCACCAAATTTTGACACGTGGCAACCCATTTTCGCTCGGGGTAAAATGGGAACGCATTCAATGGGGTCAGTGATACGATCCTCGGCGGTGCGAAGGATCTATCGAGACGCAAACGGAAGAACGAACAAGATGGAATATCCCAAAACCTCGAATCTAACCTCAAGTGATATAGGTCAAGATTTCGCCTATACCCCAACTAGATAGTTGACGCAACAACTCGGGGACGATGAATGACACACGAACGAGGGATGGATATCTCGTCGATCGTCGATAATTGAATTTCTTGCAAACATAAGAAAATTCAAGAGCTAATGAAGAGAGAATAAAACTCACATATATCCGTAAATCAAAAGTCAATATTTTCAGATGCTTACAAGCCTTTATATAGGTGAAAATAAAGAACCCTAATCCTTGTCAAATAAGGATTCCTAATCAAAACAGAAAATAAAGAACCCTAATCCTTGTCAAAGAATGATTCCTAATCAAAACAGGAAACTAATTAATATAAGAGACCTAATTAAACTAGGATACTATTTAATCTAACATTTAAATGGGTGCGAAAATAATTAAAACTAAAAACGTGGCCCACAATATCAAGTAATGGGCTGAAATATCGGACTCCATCATTCCTCCTCTTGAGAAGGATTTGTCCTCAAATCAAGTCGTCACCTATATCAACCGATGACTTTTCCTTATTCACCACCCACTTCAAATCACTAGCCCTCGCAAGACAAGACTTTTGGATTACTCATTTCTCCTTACATCTATCACTTTGCCCAACCGACTTCACCAACTTCGACTCCTTTTACAACAGCACTTGATCCTCATAAACTTGTTTTGGAGTAAGAGGAACAAGTGGCACTTTCTTTTGATTGAACTCGAGGGAGTATTTGTTCATAAAACCATTATGCTTCACTTTTCTATCAAACTGCCACGGTCGTCCCAATAGTATATGACTTACCTGCATCGGAATCGCATCACAAAGAACTTCATCCTCATACTTTCCAATGCTAAATGGAATCTTCACTTGCTTCGTCACCTTGACAATGCCATTATCATTCAGCCACTGCAACCGATATGGCTTAGGATGTTTCACTAATGGTAGCCCTAAATTCTCAACCATGGTCATGCTAGCCGCATTGGTACAACTCCCACCATCGATGATCACGCTCCACACCTTATCTTTGACATGACACCTCGTATGAAAGATGTTCTCTCGTTGCTCTGTATCACTCACTGGATTCTGTACACTCAAAGCTCTCCTAGCAACAAAAATGAGTGCATCCGGTGCTTCAATCTCTTCAACATCGGAATCCTCCAAGGCTGGCATCTCTGGATTAGTAGCCTCTCCTTCATCATCGGTCACCACCTCTCCATCATCCCGAATGATCATCACCCTCTTATTCGGACACTCTCTAGCAATATGTCCAATTCCATGACAAGTAAAACACTTCAAATCACGATTTCGGGTACCATCAGGGTTGGCTTGAGTTGTGTAACTCGTAGGATCTGTTCTTGGCTTTTCAAATGGCCACTTCTCCTCATTCGGATGCTCATCTTTCTTCCATTGGTGCCCTCTTGATGAAGAACCACTAATATTTTGGGGCTGCCTCAATTGACTGATTTTGCTTCGTGTTACCGCCATTACCCCTCCTCTTGAGTTGGTTCTCAATCTTTATAGCCATGTGAACCATATCCTCCAACTCGACATTATGTTGCAACTCCACTCCATTGCGAATCTCCCAATTCAATCCACCAAAAATCTTGCCATAGTCGCCTCTATCTTCAACAATCTTGCTCGTATCATGGCTACTTCCATCTCCTCAAGTAGTCATCCACACTCGCCCTTGCCTCAAATTACGTAATTTGTTGTACAGCTCACGATAATAATGATTAAGCACAAATCGCTTCCTCATCACGCCTTCATCTCGTCCCATGTGTGGATAGATCGCTCTCGATTCCTCCTCCTACTACTCACCAACCGATCCCACCAAACAAGTGCATAATCGAGAACTCTATTGTCGCTAACTTCACCTTCTTGAGCTCGGAATAATTATGGCAATCAAACATGAGCTCCAACTTTCTCCCACTCCAAGTATAATTCAGATCATTTTCCTTGAAAAGAAGGGATTTTCATCTTGATCTTGCTCGATTGTTATCTTCTCGATCTCTTCCTCTAGGCCGCCTTTCATCAAAATTTGAAAATCATCTTCCTCATTTTCAGCCTCTTCGTATCTATTATCTCGATGAAAATTTCTGCCGCCTCTACATCCTCTTCGTTCTCCACCTCGTTGATACACAATAGGATCTAGTCGACGTCGTTCCTCTCAACGAGGTCTCTCCTCAAATGCAGTGATTCGATCATGCAGCTCTTCCATCTCTTTTGTGATTATCATTCCCAATTCAGAACGCAAGACCTCCATCATGAATTTTGTTTGACGACTGATAGAATCATCGTCGTCCTTATGACATGATCCATCTGATTCCACCTTCTTAGACATTGCTGCAGAAAACGTTAGAAAAGAAAAAAATAACAGGAACCTCACCAACTCACAAACGCTCGTGTATTACTCAAAATGAGTCACTCAGCACTCGTGTATCACTCAAAATTTGTTTTTTTGTTTTTTTGTTTTTTTTTTCGAATCCTCACTGAACGTAGATGTGGAAAATCTCAAGAACGAAAAAAAATAAAGATACGGATATTGAATGGATAACGATATGGATAATGTATGGTATGGATAACAATATGTATAATGATATGGATAACGATATGGATAATGATATGGATAACGATATGGGTAATGAATGATATGGATAATGTATGATATGGATAACGATATATATAATGATATGGATAACGATATGGATAACGATATGGATGACGAACGAATGGATGGACGAACGGATGGACGACGAACCTGCTCTGATACCAAATGATACGATCCTCGCTGGTACGAAGGATCTATCAGCACGCAAACGGAAGAACGAACAAGATGGAATATCCCAAAACCTCTGAATCTAACCCCAGTGATATAAGTCAAGATTTCGCCTATACCCCAACTAGATAGTTGACGCAGCAACTCGGGGAAGATGAATGACACACGAACGAGGGATGGATGTCTCGTCGATACGTCGATAATTGAATTTCTTGGCAAACACAAGAAAATTCAAGAGCTAATGAAGAGAGAATAAAACTCACATATATCCGTAAATCAAAAGCTGAATATTTTCGTATGCTTACAAGCCTTTATATAGGCTGAAAAATAAAGAACCCTAATCCTTGTCAAATAAGGATTCCTAATCAAAACAGGAAAATAAAGAACCCTAATTCTTGTCAAAGAATGATTCCTAATCAAAACAGGAAACTAATTAATATAAGAGACCTAATTAAACTAGGATACTATTTAATCTAACATTTAAATGGGTTGCGAAAATAATTAAAACTAAAAAACGTGGCCCACAATATCAAGTAATGGGCTGAAATATCGGACTCCATCAGCTGGGTGCCCGTCCGGTGCTGGGTAGGAGAGTCCGCGAGCGTTGGGGTCTCCGCGGGCGCTGAGTTTGGGTTGATGCACAACAAAACACAGATAATGCATACATAATAACATGACAATGCATTTAAATGAACACATAACTGCATCGCGCCCAACCGACGCTGGGTGCGAGTAAGCGGGCGCTGGGTGGGCTCCGACGCTGGGTAAGGACGCTGGGTGCACGCCAGCGTTGGGTAGAGACGTTGGGTTGGAAGAGCCACAACAAAACACAAAAAATGCATATGAAATAACATAACACTGCATTTACTTGAACATAAAAATGCATCGCGTCCAACCGGCGCTGGGTGGGAGCAAGCGAGCGCTGGAGTGTGTTTTCGCGCGAGAACGAACGCACGTTGGGCGCGCCCGCGCACGCTGGGCGCGAGCTCTAATCACATGCATTATTCTCTTCAACTGCATGCATTTTTTGTTCATTTCAATGCATTATCCTGTTCAACTAAATGCATTGTTTGTTTTCGCAATCACATAACAAATCAAATTACTAATCTACCCTTAATGAAGCGAAAATTAGCGAAATTAAGCTTAAAAAGTTCGAAAAATCGAACCATAGAATCTATCGATGAGTGGATGAGATTGAGTCTTCACATAATATCCGAGAACTTGGTGACTATATGATCTATTCTCTCTCTCTATATATATATATATGCTTTTTCGTTAACTTATTTGACAGTGGGTGAACTCATAGTCAAGAAGTTCTTATTTGAATTTTTCTAACATCTCTTTAGTCAAATTAAGATGTAGCCACAAGTAGCAGCTGTCGGTTTCTATTCATCATCAAAACTCCCACCACCAGTCATATTTGTCAGAACTATAGCAATCGTGAGAAATTGATATTAGGTAAAATCCGAATAATTTCAAAGCAAAACTATTTTTTTTTAATGGGTGGCATTTTACAATGAGAAGATTCTTTACTTAGGTTTTCGTCTAATATTCCAGTACGCAAATTATTATTCTTGTTTTAAAATATATGAACCTTCCAAAAGGACTGAGAAGGCTACAATCACCACTATTTTACCTTATTTTTAAGTCTTTACATATTATTACGTTTTGAGTAACTCAATCTGATGCTCCATTTGGAGTGCTCCATTCCATCAACTCCTTGCAATCAACATTCTTTTAATCATACAAAGATTCACAGCTCAAAGAATTCGAGACGGAAATTTTTATACAAAACAAAATATAAATTTATACAAAAAGGCGTTATGGTATTTACCACTTCCATCATATAATTATTTCTTACCCGCACGAGAAAAGTTCATTTAATTGATAAACAGCACCATCATATCCATCAACACATTGGCTTGGCTGCCTATATATATAAGCTTGCTTTTCCTATTACACTTCAATTCTCTCCTCTCTCTCTCTCTCACAACCCTTTTCAAGAAAATCTTGGTATTTCAAAAAGATGGACTCTGGACCATCTCCTTCATCTTTATCTTCGGTCACAACCAAAGATGAGTTTGAAGGGCTAGAAGTGGCAGAGTTTGACGACAAAGCGCTGTGGGAGCTGCTCCACAACGAGCCTGCACGGAAGGGAGAAGCAGGCCCCGGTGGCGCAACTCCCAAGCAAGCTGTGGAGATAATAGACTCGAATCCCAACTCGGCCATTGAGAGCTATTGGTGCCTCAACAAAGATAACAACAACACAGTCCAAGATTTCGACTGGTTTCGAGTAATGGAAGAAACCTCCATACCATGCAATGACATGGGAGGATGGCATGGAGAGGCATGCACGGAAGATATTCTTGAAATAGGAGACTATTCATTTTCACACACTGCAATTTTTTCTGATGAAATTGGGTATATTGGATTGTGGCATGATAATTAGAAATTCCACTACATCGATTGCCGAAACTAAGGGCTTCTTCAAGAGCCCTTTGACTCATAAATTCAGCACATGATGGTAATACAATTAGTTGGCACTAGCTATAAGACATACTTTTCACACTTTGTATCAGGATACGGTGAGAAACACGATTTCTCGTCATAAAGTACTGTGATTTTCCCTCTTCTACATGGCTCGCGAGCTATTGATTACACAACATCAAGAGAGATTGAGAAGTCCATTCATAAAAGCATTTCCAAACTTGAATTACTTGAAAAGACTGCAAAACTGTTTGTTTCCAAATCATGACATGACATACATCTCTAGAATAAATTTCATGGATAATTCAAGTAATGAAGAAAAACTTGCTAGTGGTGAAAGTTTGCTCTTTGGTAGCCACCCATCTAAAAAACAAACAAGTATAGTAAGTATATGCCCCTACATCTCTGATCACTCGCCAAGAAACTTGCGTTTCTTGGAAGTGTTCATGTAAGGCCGATGTACCCATTCCGTTGGAGCTTCTTCTTGATCCATTGTTCCTAGTTTTATCTGAAACGTCAAAGATTTGCCATGAAAATTTGATTTGATGAAGAGTCGCTAAAACATGTGTTCCTATGTTATTATAGTGGTACCTTGAAAAGGAACATTTCAAAGCGAGGGCCAATCTCTTTCAGATCAATTGATTTAGGACCTCCACGTTTCTCGTAGACATGATGCCTGCATTACATACTAAATTAGAACCACATAATAGGTCAATGATTACATTACAATACAATTCCGCATTATCTGAATAGTTTCATATGGCATGCTAAGAAATTTATTTTTGCACAATTTCTCACCAGCACCACAACAAAACAGACCACAAGTTCAGAAAAATAAGGAAATACCAACCTGAATGAAATCCAATCCGACTGAGGCTCACGAGCAAAAGTGATGATGCGCTTTGTATCTGGTTTGGGTACCGGGAAAAGATGCTTTAAAATGTTTGCAGTCCTCTGGCCAAGCTGAAAAAAATGACGAATCCATGATGATCAGCCTTAATCTACCAAGCAAAACAAAATCTGAAATGTCACCAAGATGCCAAAGTTTAAAAAAATCAAAGACAATTATCTATCCAAGTAAGATTTTAACACCATCTGACATCAGTCTAAGTATATATCTAGAGACAGGATACTGAAAAAAACAAGAACCACCAAAGCAACTGTTTCAGTAAAGTTTACCACCACCCTTATATTTTGAGCCGCAGAAAATTGTCAAATCTTTTGGTAAGTATTTGATAATATATCAAGAACCCCAAAGAAAAAGAATATCAAATAAACATAATATCAACTAACTTCGTATAGAGAAGCAAAGCGTAATATGATCAAAAGTATCAATCATAATTGTGTTAATTACAAGGTGAATGATTGTATTTAGTTTAAGTGAGGACATGGTGAATGAGCTGTCTGCCTATATTGATAATATATTCATAGTCATCAATAGGAAACTTCATTGCACGGGTTTGTAAGTATTATCCAAAAATCTGAAGGAAAAGTTCATGTTATCTGCAGTAGCGATAAGAGTTACCACTATTATATAAACTATGTATTAAGTAATAGCAACTACAATAAATTCGAAGCTTCAGTAAGAAATAGCTTGCTGCCTAGCTCAAAAAGAAGATACAAGCAAAGGTTGAAGTCATATCAAAGAAGTTCTTAATTGTTTGTATGATTCATCTTAGCCAAGACTCAACCATTAAAGGTTGAACTATATAACAGAGGAACTTTCTATTTTTAATTGGTTGTGAGAATTCAACTTAGACAAGACTGATGAATATAAAATAGTAAAAACAAGATATGCCCATTTAAGCAGCTCTTCTCATGCAATTGCAAACACTGAGAATTTAGATACCAAAAGTAAGATTCATGACTCAGTTTTAAGGAAGCATGACCCACCTTAGAGTTAAAGTTGTTAATGATCAAATGTGGGTAAGCCTCAGGCATTGTTCCAATAGCTTTCTTGTCCTTGATATCGTGTCTCGTGACCTACATGAGATTCCTTCGTCGGAATTATGTTGCAACAAAAAATCTAAAAGCCTAGATTCTGAGAAGTGTGCTTACTCACCACATTGTGCAATCGAAAGTATGCAGTGGGGCCAAAAGGTAGATGGCTTATGACTAGCCCATCTGGCACGCCACGATTTTCATGTACTGATATCACATCAGTAAAATCATGTGACCGACATGTTTCAATAATTTCTGAGATAACCTGAGATAAAACTTGGCACATGACATTACCATATACATAAACTGATGGCTTGATGTATCATTCATTCATCCAACAACATAATGCATATAACGGATTTGCCATATGTGACCGAACCACATAGTCTAGGGCTAAGAAACAACTAAGATAATAATGACATGAAGCATTTAAAACTTGAAACAAATAAGAAATCAACAACGGACCAACCTGACCACCACGATTCATTCGCTGTGCATTTGGAAAAACAAACTTCAATTCCTACAGAAACAGCATAACTTCGATAAGCGCAGGGCACCGACCCATACTATAAATACAAGCCCAAAGTAAACTTGGCACAACCTTTACAAACTGCGCAAGGGGAGCACTCGGATCACGTGAAGTGATAAGCAAAATTTTAGGATCGCTGACAGTTGCATTTGCATATTCATCATCAATGCTTGATCGGGGAACTATATTCAAGAAGGAAAAAAAAAACTTTAGTTTCAATTCAAACCCATAATCTACCTCTTATATCTTAGTCAGCAATGATTTCTACTTCATTCACAAGCAACGCGTGAGTAACAAATTTGATGCTATTTTCATCCTCCAGATTCTCAAGCTAGACAAAGAACACAAAACCATTCAAACATCCCAAAAAATAAATAAAAATATACCAGCAGTTTGCTCGTCTTCGAGGTCGATTTCTTGGCGGAGGGCGGCCTCCTCGTTCCTGAGCTCAGTAGGAATGGGCTTTCCCTCTAATAGCCACAACAGAACAGCCACACACACAAAAAAATGTTATTTATTGGGATTGAACTGAAAATGAATATCAGTAGTGGTGATAGTAACCTTCTAAGGCTTCGCGAATTTTGCGCTTCTTCTCGTAGAGCAAGCGCTCTTTCCCTTCCAAGCTCTTCCGGTAGAGATACTCTCTCCTCAATCTCACGTTTCTCTTCAACATCTCTCTTCCCCCACCCAAAATTCTCAAATCCTCTTAAACCCTAATGTCCGACAGCTAAAACCCGATATTTCGATATTTTGGCGGCGAGAAGAGCGGATTCCTTTTTTTCCAATTGGTTGGGTCCATGTAAAACCATGGGCCTCTAAACAACCAATCCAATCCATATTTTTCTAAACAGGCTCATCTCATTTTGATGGGTCTAAATTCTCTAATAAACAATAAAGTATGTGTTGGGATTTGCATACTACATGTGCTTACAAATGATACTTCGATCATAATTATCGATCATTTAGATTATTAGATTTTTTTAAGGAGTTGGATTCGTTACTCATTGTTACGGTTCATGTAGATCGAACAAACAGTGGGTTGTGAAATTGTTCATTCCATCAACTAAATTGGCGTGAACATAAAAAAATTTAATTTCTCACATTATAATAAGCTCCATTTATCAATAAAAAATATAGATCTATATTATTATTTCTTAGCCAGAGAAAGGTTTGATTGTGATTTGTTTACCTTTTTCACTTATATATATCTAATTTCTAATAATAATTTACATCACTTCACCTCCACCAAAATCTTAACTGCAGTAAGACTTGCTCGGCATAATTTTCTGTCTTACACGGTTTTGCAGGATATTATACAAAACACGTTTCTTCTTGTCTGTGTTCCATATTGCAACTAGAGAGCCCCCCAAATCAAGACATGTAAAATGCTGATGCTATCTAACAATGAACTGTTAAATACAACATTTGGATATTGCATGCTAAATCATCACCAGAGTCAGTATAAAGTAATAGGCTACAACAGGGGGTTCGAGTTCATATCTGCTCCTAATAATTTCTCTACTAGAGAAACAAAAATGTTCAGCTCGTCAAGCCTGCGATCATTCAGGGAAGAACATAAGGCTGCAAGAATGGCGGATGTAATCTAGACTCTAGAGGCATGTGAATTTTACTACAAGTTATATGTCTTTGGCACCAACATTGAACTTGGCGATGAAAAAGCCCATTGTATCAAGTTCTGAGGAAGGATCGAACCTCTGAACAAGATCCTCTTCACCAGGTCTCAACCATTCCCTAAAAATCGGACATCAAAATGAGTTAACGAATTTGTAACTTGAGATTTTCCAGAAATAAAAGCATGAAGAGGTGATTTTGAATGTACAAGAGAATCAAAAGTCTAAAAAATTATGGTATGCATAGACCTGCTTACAAAAACTGTCATGCTATTTACACCACGGATCATAGTCTCAAACAATTTCTAAAATAGTGAAATTTACTCCATTAGTAGCATATATACTCCAAAAAGGATCGTACAGCATCACTTAGGGTAAAAGAAAATCTTCTTGTGAGTACAAATTGTGAGACAAAGTGATAAACAGTTTAGAATTAGATCATTCTATAACTAGATCTCGATGGTATTGAAAAATCAAGATAAAGTGGGGATGCCTTTTCAAACAAATACATATCACCACTGTCGCAAGCTTAAGACAATGAGCATGTGAGTCGTTCTATTCCAATTGAACTGAATTTTGACACCATGACGTCAAACAACTCAAAATCCTACAGAATCAACTTCCATATAGTTCAGCGACCAGTCAGTATTCTGTTCCTTCGCATGTACATACTGAATGCAAAAACATGAATATTCATTCTAGATTAGGAACTTAATATAAGCTGCAGAGAGGAGTACTTACTCCTGGTATCCATCCGATAATTGACAACCTCCAACAAGGCCAGGTCCTCCTACCTTTGGATGCTGTTATTGATTGAGAAAACATATGCAACAATTATTATCTATTCAACAACACTAATTTAACATGTATACTCAAAAGTACCAACATGTTTCAACAACTGGAATAATTATCATGAACATATTCATCATGTCTGGTACAGAATGTAATTATTACAACAACTTGTACTGTACTACTGTTTTTTGGGTTCAATAATAGTAGACCTAAAAAAAAAGACATGAGTGTTTGATGTAAAATGTTTCAAAGTAGGTGACTCTAGATTATTAAATACACAGAAGACATTTAAGTCTTTAATTCAACAAGGAGGTGGTAGGGAATGGAACATAACGACAGATAAATAGGTAAAAGCAAATCATGTCAATAAATATCACCGTGCCACTTCAAAACTTGCAATGTTTGGCTTGGGCGGGAGGGGGAGAGGGGAGTGAAAAACGTTTACTTCCGTTGATGCTGGTAGAAAATAAATCATGGCACAATATTAAGGTCTAGAGGCCTCAAAACATTGAGCTAACCTGTGATGCCAATGAAAGGAACTTGTATGTGTCCAATGCGTATCTAACCAGTCCCTCATTCTCACCCGGGTTTATTGTACACCTGCAGTTTGAAAAAACTAAGAAGTGATATTCTACTTTTAAAAAGACAGGGTAACATACAGAATAGTGAAAGCTGTGCTGACGGGGAAAGCTCAAAATATATTAGTAATTAATACAAGCATTTTGGTATAAAAATACAATAACTAAAGAAAAAAACCATAGCTTATCTCATATGACCAAGTTGATAGAATGCTTACGTTGAGTACACAATGACTCCACCAGGGCGAACAAGCTGTACAGCCTGGTCAAACATCCGCATCTGATACTTGGCATGGCTTCGTAATGACTCCACAGTATCCTGAAAGCAAAAACAGATATATAGGACAAACTGTTGGTCAAGCAACGGAAAAGAGGTACTTTTGAAATGCATAGGGCAAACATAAGTTTCCAATCAAACAGATAAGTCTGGAATATTCATGACAGTATATCTCCAAAGTACTTGAAAATATCTATTTCCATTTACCATCGCACAAATGCACAGCACATTTAAAGAGAGAGCAATTTAAATGATGCTTCAACTTTAGGCATGCATATATAACAGAACTATCGGATCTAAAGAAGAAAGGAGAAAACAAATTCAGAACTGGATCGTACCTCTCCAGAAAACAACCTAGGTCTTAGACCAAGAGCAGAACAAGGAGCATCAAGAAGAACCCGATCAAAGGTGTTAGGCAAAAAACCTTTAGACTTTTCGACTCTTCCACCTAAGGTGTTATTTCGCCCAGGCCCGTTTCTCATTATCCGTATTTTCTTCCTCAGCTCCGCTTTACTGGTGTACTTTGGTTGATCAAGGATAGCTACTTTGTCCAATCAAGAGGGATGAAATGCAATAAAAAATCAGAATTACTACTTAGTAACAAAGCAACAGTACCACCAGAACATCAGACCTGGTGAAACGACAAACTAGAGAGAGAGAGAGAGAGAGAGAGAACGTTAGCAGCACAAAAAAGTAAACTCACCATGGGTGAAACCTAGAGCAGTTTCTGATATTTCCTCAATTCCAGATTTTGGAGAGTTGGAGTTTTGGATGCTGTCATTCACCCCTGCCTGTTGAGCATCCTGATTATCAGATTTATTTATACGCTGAACAGACTTAAGAGCATCAAGCTTATAAGTAGTTATACACTTCAATCCCAATTCAGCTGCCAATTTCTGGATCTCGAGCACCTGAAATGGCATGCATCAATAAAGTCACAAGATACATATAAAAAGAAAGATTTACAAGATACACAATTGCAAGTAAAGACAGTGATTTAAATAGGTTTGAAACAAAAGACTATAAAGCTGCTACTGATTCTTTGAGTCACATTTTTAGTTTTTTTTTTTAATCTCCTGGACAGATTAAGCAAATCCAGATAACTTCTAAATGGCTAGTTCATTGGTACCCTGGGCCCTGGGTAGCATCCCCATGATATGAAATGTGGCAGAGACTTAGTCATTGTTTATGGGGAAGTGATGTTAGATGAAGATTTGACAGAAACATTCATAATCACCTGCAAAGTTCAGAAGATGCACCTTATTGTGAGATCGATCAGCTGCAATAACTTCTCCTTTGTCCTTCATGAGGATAGCAATTGCTGTGGTTTTACCTCCAGGAGCGGCACACATGTCTAATATCTTCTCGCCCTCTTGAGGATCTACAATAAAAATAAATTGGGGCAACTTAGCATGAAAAACATAAACATAAAAAAGAGCAAGAACCAAGACAAGAAGACTAAGAGCCAACTTCCCTTGAAGGCGACTGGTAAGCATCTTACCAGCACTACACTAATTTCACAAATTAGTGTCAAGCTTTCTTGGTGCCCTACGAAGAGCACCAAGTATTCTTCTAAACAGTAACATTGACTCTAAGCTTCACTAAAACTCACTAAAACAGGAAATGAGAGAAGTGACAAAATTTGCAAAAATACTCATACAATTAAACCATTATGGTCTGTAAGTGACATACCTAAGGCATGTGCAGTGATGATGCTGGGGAGGTTCTGAAGAAATATTTCACCCTCAAGTAAATCTGCAATATCAATATATCATGGTCTAGACTAGTTCCAATATAAACTTTTTGTACACAGACATTTGAACATTCAGACCAATAGACAACTAAGTAGCCTAGGAGATTATAAAACAGAATTTTTCCAGGCTCCATATTCTGTGGAGTTCTTAAGATTTTATGTTCTATCAGTAGCATCCCAACGCTACATCCTCATTGGGGATTAAGTCATACAGGCAAAGCTTTACTACATTAATGAAAATGGCTCAATCACTTGGGAAAGGTGCACTCTTTCTTCTCCTCTCTTCATCAATTACAGATAGACATATATACATATAGACACTCAAAAGACCTACATCACATGAAGATACTCTGTTAGGCTGCAAAAAAAACTACACACTGTACCGTTGAATGAAGGTAGGTTAAATACTCTGTTATTCAGGTCTAAAGCAACTCCTTGAGGTACCCGGAACATCCCAGCTCTGGACATCATACTGACTCCTTGACCAATGTAGAGGCCATTCCGTTCAAAATAAAAAGGATCTGCAACAGATACAAACTTGTCTGTAACTAATAATAAAAAATCTAATAGGGTCAAACATCCAACTGAAAAATCAAGCCTACATGATATGGTAGGCAAGCATGACTAACGAAGCAACATATTTAGCTAAAAGCCCAAGGGAATGTATTCATGCCTGTTTGTGATCCCTGAAGTACAGTTCCACGCGTAAAACCAACTCCCCATCCACCATCAGCACCAGGTTGCTCCACAGCAACTGAAACTGCGACTTTTTCCCCTTTCTCCACATGAGCACTACAGGCCAAAACCCCAGGTACATACACCTAAACAGAGAATATCACATATTGGCAACGAAAGAATTGCATTTCTTGTACCATGTCTTCCATAAAATGTCCCAACAAG
Source organism: Salvia rosmarinus (assembly GCA_036937905.1). NCBI lineage: Eukaryota > Viridiplantae > Streptophyta > Magnoliopsida > Lamiales > Lamiaceae > Salvia > Salvia rosmarinus. Next base: position 35,964,581 of record CM072817.1, read on the forward strand.
TTAAAAAGATAATGCAGATTCGCAGAAGATGCTGTGGTAATAATTACCCAAGAGTGATTGCAAGAATTCTCCAAAAAATGAGTAGAAAGAAACAAAGAAGAAATGCATTAAGTAGAAAGGTCCGAGCAAGAGATGGATATAACTTTCAACTAAAAGAATGTGGCTTGCCCATAGTTTTGGCTCTACTTCTACCGCTTTTCATGAAAAAACAGTTCTAGTTAAGATGCTACATTGCATACTTACATGAGCACCACGAAGAACTGCTTCTGCACATTTCCGGCTCACAATCACCTCTTTAGGAGGATTTTCCTCCTCATACCCATAATCGATAGTATGTGGTCCTGACCCTTGGACAAACACTACATAGTCTAGACCGGGTATCTTACACTTGGAAATGAAAGAATTTGTCACAGAAGCATCAGGGGGACCATCAGAAACCACTGGTTCAGTTGCAATACCATCAGAGTTATGAATAGCATCAGTTAGTTTAGAAGAATCACTTTGCCACCCATTCTCCTGTAGTAGGGAGCAAAGCTTCTGGATGACAGAGTCACTCGTTGACTTAAGCGTATTCACTCGTATACAAGAGTAACACGACGGCTGCCTGAAAACATGATAAAAATTAACTAACAAGAGGGAAAAGTTTGGAGAAACAAAAAAGACGAGCATTTCCAATAATCTAAAGTAAACATGATGGCAAGAGCTCCAAAGCAGCAAGCACAATCCTTAGCTAATATATAAAGAGGAAATATAATCACTAATGGATTCTGCATCGAATATGTGTATAAACTTGATCATTGTTATCATCCAATGTCATAAATAACCAGAAGAGGTTGTTCCACACTGACAAGATATCGAGAATAAAGACAAATGTCGAGACCAGTATGAAATCCTAATATCACCATATTAGCTCCACTTCCACTCCCACTTCACATTGATACTGTCGAACACTTTGGAAGAATCATTACAACCTAGAAAGGCATATCACTGCAGCATCCAGTTAAAGACATTCTATCCAGTTTTTGCCCAAGAAGCTTGGATTTCAGCTCCCAAAATCCCCTCAGAAATCAGAAATCCATAAATGACCCTAATAAACTTGTCATCCAGACAAGTCCCCGAGAATTACATATACCAGGTGATGAAAATAATAAGCTAAACTCCACCCAAAAAAAAACAGATAGACAGCAAAACCATACGTGAGGGCCTTCGAAATTCGAGCAAAATGATCAGCTCCATAAGCTTTGAAGAAATACTCTTCCACTTGAGGGTTCCAACGCAATGTTGGTTTGTAACAATATCGTTCCGATGGATCCATCTGCACCCACAAACCAATCGATCAGCTATGCAAGCACGCACACACACTATCTATGTACACACACACACACACACACACACACACAGAGAGAGAGAGAGCTCAACTTGGGAAGAAAGGGTTTATGGTGGTGGAGAGAGGAGAGGGTTCTGCACAGGATATTGAAAAACGCGCTCCCTCTCTTCATTCAACCTTTTGTCCCAAATTTTGGACTTCGATCATTGTTGTTACAACCCTCCATCAAACTCTTAGGTGGATGTCAAAACTCAAAAGGTTTAACAAATTTTAGTATTTGTTAGTAAATATTTTTTGAGTGAATAAAAGTTTTCATTATAGATATTATTTGAGTAAAAAATTATAGCTTTTGATCAACAATAAATAATTATGAGATTGAACAAGAAAATTTTATTGACTATTATGGTATATAATAAATAATAAGTGATTGTGAGATTCAATAATAAAAACATGTTTATCGGTGGCAAAAAAACAAACCTGATCATCGATCTGATCACAACAAAAATCATAACTCTATGATCTCTCTCCTCTCATATTAACTAATGGGATTGAGACACATGTCTCTATCTTAATGGTTGGTTAGAATTTATTTATTATATGGATAAAATTATTATATTTTTTACATAATATATAAACAAAAATATAAAATATATCGAAGTTCATGTTTTTTCATTCTTTATAAATAGAAATCAAATTTGTAATATTTTCACATATCTAAATTTTTTTTTCATTTTCTATACATCATTCTTTGTTTTTCTCTATGGATCGAGAACAATAATTCCTTCCACAGTTTTCAAAATCTAAATTCATCCCAAGATTGCATAAGTCAATTACAATGTGGTAAATTACATCATTCTCTGTTTTTTTAGTACTTGTAATTTTTTTATATATTTGTTCAAAATATATGAAATGTATATAAATCAAATTGTAATTGTATAATGTCAAAAAATTTAATGACATTAGTCAATTACAATGTGGTAAATCTAATAAATTATAACTTGTAACGAAAAATTTCAATAACTTCTACAAATGAATCAAATTACAATTATATTGTAATTTACAATGTGGTAAGGAAAAAAATATACATAAATAGATGAAAGAAATTACAAATTGAGGGGACGGGAAAAGGGAAAAAGGCTTGGGCTTAATTATAATATCCAAGAATATTATAATTAAGTTGCATACATATCTCTATTAAGAAATCAAAACCCACGCAGTTCTCTTACCTTCGTCTTTCCTTTGATAGTAGTCGGAGATGTCTACATGCCAAAGTCGAAATCGTCATCAAAATCATCTCCATTGGTAGTAGCTTGAGATGTCTCGGTATCGTTGATTTCGGCTTCGGTTGTGGAGATATGATACTCGTAGAATAATTCATCCCATTTATTTTATTGTTCTCTTGCTTCAACCAATGTATAATCTTTAAGCAACAATTGAGCTTCAAGATTATGTGGCATCATCATAGATCTCTATTCATCGAGCATGTATCCCCCAATGCTAAAAGCTTTTTCGACAGAAACCGTTGATGTCGGGATGACAAGTATCTCTTTCGTTATAATTGCGAGAATAGGATATTGGACTTGTTTCAACGACCATCATTGCAACAATCGACATCATTAGGACCTGCATTAAGTAACTCACGACTCTTTGCCTCTTTTAAGTAATCATCTAGTTCGCTATTATCTTCCCCTCTACTTGAACTTGATCCCCGATTTAAGAAAAAATTTGAAGTTATTGTGCAGCACCACTTCTAGTGTCTATTCCTAATGTAAAAAAGTCTACTACTCAATCTAACACTAGTTAGATTTGAAAAGTTATGAACATGTGAAATTTAATACTCATTATAAGAGTTTTTAAAGATCGATAAAGATTAGATGTCACTAGATCAAGATTTGACAATCCTAGATTTACAACACCAATCACATCCTCAAAACTCATTTCATTTAAAAGTTTATAATATAAGTTTAATAGGCCATCACATTTTAAAGAGGGATCTAAACATTTTGCAATCGAAAAAATATCATGAATATGTTTAAAATATTTTAACCGTTTCACAATCATAACATTTATGCAAGTAGTTGAATTTGGTTTTTGACTACACATAATAAATTGATATGCAATCAATGTACAATTAGGGATGGCAACGGATCCAGGACCCCGTCCAGATCCGTGGATCCAGATCCATTTTTAAGGATCTGGATCCTAAAAAATCTGGACCCGACGGATCTGGATCGGATCTGGAACATATATCAATATTTCGGATCTGGATCTGAAGTTTAGGTTTTAAGACCCGGATCCGATCCAGATCCGGCCCGTGGACCCGCCATTATATATATATATATATATATATATATATATATATATATATATATATATATTATTTTATATAATTAAATTAGTTAAACTAAATAATTTCTATTCATGCGTCTCATGTCATTCTCAATTTCCCATTCCAAAATCCATTTAGTTTATATATATATATATATATATATATATATATATATATATATATATTAAATATTATAACTCATAACTTAAAACTCTTCAATTTTCTTTTTCAAATTATTCCCAAACAAATATGTTCCAAATTTCATTTCAAATACTCTCAATTATGTATCTATCGGCATTCACGGCGGGTCGCGTCACTTATACCACCGACGATCGAATTATTTGTTGTTTCCTACTTTATAGTAAATTTGTAACTAATGTCTTCCAATATAGTGATAATTGTAGAAATTCTAAATAATTATTATAGTATTATTATGCATTTAGATTATTATGGTGTTACTATGAATTATAGTTGATTAGAATTTATTTTAGAAGCGAAAACATATGGATCCGGGTTTAGACCCTGGACCCTGTGGATCTTATGGATCTGGATCTGGATCTAATTTTTTTGGACCCAATGGATCTGGACCGGATCCGGACCAAAGCAAAAAAAATCGGATCTGGATCTGGACCTATCCAGATCCGATCCAGATCCGGCCCATTGCCATCCCTATGTACAATGATAAAATACAAGTGAAGAAGAAGGATAATAAAAATCGGATAATTCTTTAGATGCAGCTTGAAATTTTTTAAGAAGTTCAACTAAATCATGACATTCAAATCAATAAGAAGACAGTAAAATCATGCTATTCACTTCACTCGTAAAAGATTCAACTAATAACTTTTTAAACTCAAAAGTAGAACTTAACATTTCATACGTAGAATTTGACCTAGTGCACACATCAATGCTTCATTTACTATGTTCGGTTTTTGCTTTGCAAAATTTAAGCCAACTCCTATGCAATTTTTGTTTATCACGCAACATTTCTATAGCCTTTCTAACCGATGTAATTGACTAGTCTAATAATCTCAAACCATCTTGAACACATAAGTTAATAATGTGACATATACACCTAGTATGAAAATATTTGCCTCCTAAAGTTGGATTACATGCTACAATTAAATTTGGCACACTAGTCGTATTAGCACTAGCATTATCAAATCCTACTAAAAATATTTTTCAGTCAATCTAAATGGTTGTAAAATTTTGATTATGATAGGAGCAATATTTTCAACAGTATGTGTGGAATTAGACTTCTTAAAACATAGAACCTGTTTATTCAAATTCCAAGTACGATCAATCCAATGAACAATTATACGCATATAAGAATTTTTTTGAAAAGCACAAGACCAAATATCGGAACAAATAGAAACTCTATGATCTATTTGGAAAACATATTTCTCAAATTAATTTTATATCTCTTAGCTAATTTAATAATAGTCTCAGTCATGGTTGCACGTGAAATTTTTTTAGCACAAGGATTACAAGCAACTTTCATACTATTTTCAAAACATATGCTATCGGCAAATTGAAAAGTAAGTGAGTCGGTAGCAATAAATTTAGTCATTACTTCACTAGCAGTTATATCATTATATTTAAACAATGAAATATCTGACGTACCTAGATTTTGTCATTCCTTTAAATTAATTTGAGTTTGCTTACCCTTATCATTGGACGAACTTCTTATGGACGTGCCGCCAATATGTGCCATATTCGTTCCCCACCTTGTTCATATATTCTTGTTAGCAAATATTGCAAATCGCCATCATTATGTCAGCCTCGTCATTTCCCCCCTTCATTGAAACTTTCTGGAACCATATATCCCACTACTTGGAGACGGGGCATGCTCCTGCTTCTTTTTTTAATGGCGTTCATCGGCTACGAGACCGCCGTCATCATCCTCGTCAAACTCGTCTTCCAAATTCCAATCAAGTGGAGTTTCTTCTTGTGGTGTAGTGTTTGATGGCTCATCAATATCCTATTTAAATTAACAATAAGTTTTAAATAAAATATTTTAAGAATAAAAAATTAGGAAAGAGATGTCAAGAAAACTTATGGACCTCCTCAATGGCAGCAACAAGGCATTCCGTCATTTCCCGATATGTAACAATTTGATGTTCATCTTGGAGCAACCCTTCTTCATACTCCACCAATTCTTCAAGTTTTCATCGACCGGGGACCCTTCGAAAAAGGTTACGTTTGAGACAAACTTGAGTCACCAACATAGTACCCCTTATTGGTATCTTCGGTTATGAAAATACCACGATTCTCACGAGGGCCTCGTGGTCTCCGTCCAATTGTTGCATTGGGATCAACATTGCGATGAGACCGGAAGCCATTTGTATGTAAGATAGTAAGAATAATAGAAATAGGGTAGGAGAAAGTATGAGAACAATAAATAATATTAGAGTTTCAAAATAAAACTAGAGATTACAATTTCCTACAATAAGATTAAGAGAAATAGAAAGATATAGAATACGAATTGATGTGTTAAAATGGTTGGATTGAAGGGGTATTTATAGATGAATTGTGGATGTTTGAAATTGAATTTGAATTCAAATTTGAATTTAGCTGCCCAAATTGACGGTTTGGAACCGGAACCGTCGGTTTGGGGGTTCTAAATTCAAAATTTTGAATTTTTTTGTGATTTTTTCTCTAATTTCTTGTGGTTTCTTTATAATATATATATTTAATTAATGTATTTTGAACATATACAACAAATAGACATGACCAAAGAAATGGAAAAAAATATAAAATAGGTGGAATCGTCGGTTCCACAATTCCTAAGGTTCGAAATCGGAACCAGCCCATGTAAGATACGGTTTGAACTTTCGGTTCCAATTCCAGTTAGCACCTCTAGTCCAAATTGGTAGTTCCGTTGGTGAAACTTGTAACATAAACACCTAAGTCCAAAACAAGTAAGTAGCATTAGGTACATCAGCAAGACAATCATCAGAAGTTTAAGATATAATCAAAACACATAGTTAAGATAGATTAATTCTTGATACTCAGTAATTTTTCCAACATTCCCGATACTTAAGAATTTTCCAATATTTAGATATTTTAAAAATTTAAACGAGTCGGTATCTGACGACCTCTCGGTTAACCCGTCGTTAGAGGTCACGAGACTCGTCAAGATACATTTATAATCTCCTCCAACTTGAACACATAGTTCCGTATATGGCAAGTTAAGGGGTCGAACCCAAGAGAGCTGGTTGTGTTATTACTCGAGTTGTCACAGTTTGAGTAGGAGGTTGCCCAGAGGGCAAGGTGTCAGTCAGGCTGACGGTCTCAGTAGTAATGTACTGAGAGATAGATCTTGAGCAGAATATAAAACTGAAACTTAAACACAAGGTAAAGAGATTAAATAACAAGTAGTTGGGCCAAGGGTTCCGCACGTTGAGATATTGGTCAAGACGTCGGTCATAGGTTCAAGGGTTTTCACCATGAGTGTGTGTCGTGGTTAAAGGTACCAAGGGGTAGATGCCCTTTTAGGTTGTCACGTACACCAGGCCCCCCAGCCCCAGCTTGCCCGTAGATTTTAGGACTAAGTATAGAGGCCCCCTGCCTTGCCCCCTTGCCAAGACGGTCTCCAAGATTGGTTCGTCCGCCCAACAAATTTACTCACTAGACAAACCCAACTAGCCACAAACGGTCCAGGAGTGGCTCACACCCTGCCCAAGGCCGATGGCTACAATCACCCACTCCAGCCGCACTTCCCGGGATAAAGAGACACTCGATGTCTTACTCCGGCTATTGCTTGTAGCTACCCCTCCCCCCAAGGCTACCGGCCGAGTTAACGCTCAAGGAAAGGAATAACATGGGTATAAAGGCCTAGAGCTTCGGGAACACCCACTCAAGGTTCTAAGGACTTTTAGACATCACGACTTGTATGACATTGACTCAACGTGCTTCACCCCGAGCTCAACCAAACCGACTACTCACGCATAATCGACATAAACATAAAAGCAATAAAAAAGAACATAATCAAAACCATACTTGAATATAAAATCAAACGTAAATCAAAAGCATTCTCATGCGGTTGCTCAGCGAGATTAAATACATAATATAAATTGTTTGCCGTAGGACTTGTTTCTTCCTCACCAATCGCTCATGAAATGCAAGAAAATAAAAGAGAGAAGTTGAGAGAGAATTTAGGGCTGATGCTCTCCACTCCACCGAATGTGTGTTGTGCGAATTGTGTATCGGATATGGAGTGTAGTTGTTGTGGGAGCCTAAGTAAACTCCACTTTGGCTTGGTCAGCGTGCGTATCTCGAGGTGGCAGGTGGTGAGGCGACAGTCGGCTTCGATCTCTGGACACCGACAAGGCTCCTCCGCTTCGATCTGGCAGGTTTGTCTCATTCCAGGCGCTGCAGGTTGACTTTCCCTTTACGGCAAAAATCAAGCAGGCGGCAGAGAGGACCTTGCCCAGAATCTTTCCTTTCGCGTGCAAGTCTGCCAGAGATCTCGTCTGCGTCCCCCAGCTGCATCCTGACTTTACCCTCTGTCCACTGCATCACTCCTCGTCCTTTTCACCTCTCTTCCTCGTCTCGATTACCTTCTTGACTTCAAGTTAGCTCTTTGATCAGGCTCAGCTCCCATGCGGTACAGTGTCTTGGCAAGATGTCAGAGTACCTTGCCAAGATAGTCTTCGGGATTTTTACCCCTCTCATGAAAGGTGGCCTGATCTTGCCCAAAGTCCACCCCAACCTGCAACATCTCAAGCGTGTCCTCCCAGACACAAACACACGCAAAGAACACACACAAAATGCACTCTTTCTAGGGCAAGGACTACCCCAAAAAGAGCACGAAAAACGGGCTCGTCACACTCACACACTTGAACACGATTGTCCTCAAGCGTACAAGCATTCCTTGCCCAAAAGAAAAAACAAACACACAAACAACACACGCAAAAAACCAGCAAGGATAAGATGATAACATGACAAAGATAATCAGGCATAGGCGATTAATACAGCTATGCATCAAGGTTAATCAAGATCGGGGCAAAGCAAGTTTGTGGGAGCTCCTCTCAAGCACTCAAACTCTCTGTGTTTAGGGTTTTCACGCTCAGTGATGACTTGATCAAGGAAGTGCCATAGGCTTGCCTGCCGTCTACTTTCTCTGCCCTATAGCTTGGTCAAAGTTCTCTATCCTTAGGTCTTTTAGGGTTGTATTGAGTGGCTTCTTGGCTGAGTTGGAAGTATTTAATCTTGGAGTAAGGTTGTCTTGACTCAGGTCTTGGGCAGAATATTTTCCCATTTCCCTAGGCAAGATACTTACGGGCCTGAGCACACTTTATATTTTTGGGGGAATTTTTTTTTTTTTTTTTTTTTATCACATGTTCCCCCACCCTTTTTCTTTTCTTTTCTACACGTTTTGAATTTAAACTCATTATGCCGGCCGAAGGCCAAGGCATCTAATGTTGTGTTTTGCCCAGAATGATACCCAAGACGTACATATCCCTCCCCTATTCTTCTTCTCTCAATCCCCAGGTCAGGGAAGAACACAAGATAATTTTTAAAAGAAAATGAACAGCTCAAAGGGTCTAGCAAGGGACATGTATATCTCGGTTTATTTTCATTGTTGACCATGGCTATGAAAAGAACGCCTAAATCATCTACAGCACTCGGACTATAGCGGTTGGGCTTTGATCAAGACAAAGAAAAGTTCTAGCACAACCAAGTCAAGCATCCGAATATCACACGTAATAGAATTCATGCTTGCAGCATGATTTAGCATATGCATGCTCAATTTCTCATACTAACCTTATGATACATGCTAAACATGTATTACAAAGCTTTGCCAAGATCATAACTATCATGCTCATCTCAACATGCTGGTCAACACACACAACAACAACAAAAAACAGGGGGCCATCCACACTCACACACTTTGCTCGTGGCAAAGTGTTAGACTGAGTATGGTCCCCGAAAAACATAAACATGCAAACACAAAACAAACAAACACGAAAACAAAAATAGAAAACGGAAAAACAAGAAAAAAAAAAACACAAAAACAAAAAGAAACAAAAACAAAAGGGAGGATAGCTTAGGGGGATGCAGGTGGGTACCTGAATCCTTGGTGGGCAAAGAATGCGAGCTGGGAGGTCTGGATTTCAGTCAAGGTCTCATGTATTCTGACAAGGACGGCTTTAGTATCTCCTTGGGTAGGATCCGGTGTTGCTGAAGGTCCTGCCTTGCCTTAGCCTTTGAGCGGGCTAGCTTGGCAACGGGCTTCTCAAGCTCTTGCTGGATGGTAAGCTTATCGTCCTCGTCCTCTACAATCCTGAGCATCTTCTTCAGTACTTTCAGGTCGAAGGTGTCCTCTCTCTCGGGGTCATGGCAAAGTCGGGCCAAGCACTCGTTCTCTTTGGCAAGTTAGTCGGCAAATGGCACAAGGAGAGCCTCTGTTCCCCCGCCCATTATGCTCTTCATGTGCGAGATCGCGAAGGACGTGAAGTTCACCTCATCCTTTCGTGCATTGCCCGGAGGATGAACAACTCGCTCTTCGATATGGTTGCGCTACTATCCTTCTTGCCAAAGAGATTATATGAGAGGATCCGGTGGCATACTTGCATGGCCGGGTCCTTGAGGGTGTCCCTCAACGTCACACGACTTGCATTATGCGCCATCCTTTCCAATCAATTTTCCCCAAATCCGGACCATTTCCGTCGGTGAAATTGGGTACCACCTTAATTTCTCCCGTAGGCGGCTCCATTTGCTTCCATCAATGTTACCATGTTGAGAGCTTGGTTGAGCTCATCAATCAGAAACTCCTTCGCCCCCGAGGAGAGTAAACTGGATACCTACTGGCACCCCTTTGTCATGATCTATGTCAAGATCCCCGTAAAACTCCTTCACCATCGGCGCGTACACTGTGGTGTCCCATTCGAGAAACTTCCCCATCCTATTCCCTTAAACAACCTCTCGACCTCCTCCTTGACTCCCAGTTGCTCGAGGAGGGCAGATTCCAGCCGCTTTGGCACAACCAACTCCTTGGTTTTGACGAGCTCCTTGTTGTTCACGGTGTAGGCCTTCCCTCTCTTTGACGAACGCGTCGCGATCTTTGCTCTCTTCGTCGGCCGTTCTCCAGTGAGGAAGACGTCTTCATCCTCGATCTCTTCTACGTCGGGTCGTTCCCTTCGTCCTTGCCTTCTCCGAGAGCATCGCCGGAACTCCCCTCCTCTGAAACCTCCTTCTCCTCCAGCACCTTGGTTTCTGTGCCGACAGACCCGGTGTGAGAAGGGGTCGGCGTCGTCTTCTTTGATGATGAGGCGGTAGGATTCTCCTTCATTTTCCTTTTTCCAACAGAGGGGATGACTTCCTTCTTTTTCTCCGGCGCTTTTTTCGGCTCCTTCTCCGGTGTCTTCTCGGGTGTGGGTTGTTCTTCTTCCTCAGCGTCCACCTCCACGTAAATGTCATGGAGTGTGGGCGCTTCTTCTGTTTCTTCGACTATCTCAGTGGGCGGCGCCACCGGACGATGGGCTCCCTTCAGCGGCGGGCTCGGCTGGTGTCTCGGTAGGCGTCTTCTCCATTTTTATGTGACGGGCTACAGCTTTCCTTGGGGCCATGGGTAAGAGGGTAGGGTTTTTGTGCTGAGGTTTGGGGAAGTTTTTGGGTGTGGTTTGAATGTGGGAAGTGGGTGGGCGAAATATGGGGGGTAATAGAACGTGGGTTGGGGCGGTTATAGGGTAGTGGGCTGACTGATGGGACGTTTCTACGTCAGCCCGCAGAGCTTGCAGACGCCTCCTCGTTTCCCGTGTCCTTGGCCAAGGTTGTTGCCTTGCCAGCTGCAGCGCCTCATTTTCGCCTTATCTTGAGTTTCTTCTTGACCTGCAGTTTTAAGAAAATACGCTCCTCGAGGAAGAATCAATCCGCTCAAGGAGCAAGTCAAAATAACGAGGGTGGGCCTCCCCACTCACACACTTTGCCTGAGGCAAAGTGTTTAAAGTGGTCAAGACCACCCCCTTGACAAAAAATGGAATGAAATATACGCGGTTAAAATCATACCATGCCGGGTTGCCTCCCGGGAAGCGCTGTTGTTTAACGTCGTTAGCTCGACGTCTTCCTTGAGCTTAAGCATCTTGAGGATCCTATTGGAGAACCTCGGTAGGCTCATCTTGCTCAGCGTCCCACTCTCTGAGCCTTCGATCGTCCCCATGGTAGGTTTTAAGTCTGCTTCCGTTTACCTTGAACACTTTCTTGCCGTCCATGTCGCTTATCTCCACGGCTCCGTTCGGATGTTGGGCGTGCACGATGTAAGGTCCCACCCACTTGGTGGTCAGCTTGCCAGAGGCATAGTGGAACCTATTTTGATAAAGTAGCACCATTTGCCCATTTTTGAACTTCTTTTCTTTGATTAAAAGATCATGGGATCTTTTGAGCCTATCCTTGTATATAGCGGCATTGTCATAGGCTTCGAGGCGAATCTCCTCGAGCTCTTGTATGTCAAGCTTGCGCTTCTCTCCTGCCTCATCCCAGTCAAAGTTGAGCATGCGGATTGCCCAGTACGCCTTGTGTTCCAGCTCGACTGGCAGGTGACACATCTTGCCAAACACCATCCGGTAAGGAGACATTCCAAATGGTGTTTTGAAGGCTGTCCGGTATGCCCATAGTGCGTCGTCGAGGTGAGTGCTCCACTCCTTCTTGCTCTCTCCCAAGGCCTTCCTCAAGATGGTCTTTACAATACGGTTTGAGAGCTCAGCTTGGCCATTGGCTTGAGGATGGTAGGCGGTGGACATTCGGTGATGCACCCCATATTTCTTGAGCAAGCTGCCAATGGTGGCATTGTAGAAGTGGGTACCCCGATCACTAACTATGGCTCTTGGCACACCGAACCGGTTAAATATGTTTGACTTGAGAAAAACGGCTACGGTCCTTGCGTCCGCCTTGGCTGTGGCCTCGCTTCTACCCATTTGACACGTAGTCCATCGCTAGAGTATGTATTGGTTTCCCTTAGAGTTTTGCAAGGGGCCCATGAAATCCATGCCCCACATGTCGAATATTTCCACTGGCAAGATAGGTACCAAGGGCATCTCATTCCTTCTTGAGACGTTGCCCTCGCGTTGGCACTTATCGCATTCTCGGCACTTTTCATAGCTATCCTTAAAGATAGTGGGCCAGTAGAACCCACAATCAAGGATCTTCCTTGCCGTTCTCTTGTGCCCAAAATGTCCGCCGCACTCCTTCTCATGGCAGTGCTCAAGGATGCTCTTTTGCTCGCCTTCCGGAACACATCTCCTCAAGATCAAGTCCGAGCATTGTTTCCACAAGTATGGGTCATCCCATACGTATTGTCGACTCTCCTTCTTGAGTTTTTTCCTTTGGTGCGTTGGCATCCCCACGGGCAACACTCTGGTCACGATGTAGTTCACCAAGTCAGCGTACCACGGCTCCTTGGCGTAGATCTCGAGCAGCTCCTCGTCTTGAAATGTGGCTCGGATTGGATCTCCTTCATCTTTTCTCATAATTCTACTCAAGTGGTCGGCCACTTGATTTTGAGATCCACTCTTGTCCTTGATCTCAACGTTAAACTCCTGGAGGAGGAGTATCCACCGTATAAGCCTTGGCTTTGTGTCCTTCTTTGCCATGAGATATTTCAAGGCGGCGTGGTCGGTGTAAACCACCGCCTTGCTCCCAAAGAGATAGGAGCGAAATTTCGAAGGCAAACACCACGGCAAGAAGCTCCTTCTCCGTGGTCGTAATCGATCTGCGGTCCGGTGAGGGTCTTGATGCATAGTAGATGACAAAGCTTTCCTTGCAAATTTTCTCGCCCAAGCACCGCGCCAACAACAGATCCACTTGCGTCGCGACATCACCAAAGGGCATGCCCCATTCGGTGGCCTTATGATGGGCGCCGACACAAGTGCTCCTTCAATATCTGGAAGGCTTTTTACATGCGTCGTCGAACTCCCACGGTACATCGTTCTGGAGGAGGCGGTTCATTGGCTGTGCTATCTTGGCGAAGTCCTTGACAAACCACCGATAGAATCCAGCGTGGCCAAGGAATCCTCAAGTCGCTTGATGTTGGTGGGATAAGGCAGCTTGGCTATTATCTCCACCTTGGCTTTATCTACCTTAATGCCCTTCTCAGAGATAACATGCCCAAGGACAATTCCCTCTCTGACCATAAAGTGGCATTTCTCATAATTCAGCACAAGATCCTTCTCCACGTACCTCTGCAGAACTAACTCAAGATGCTCTATACATTGGTTAAACGTCTTGCCATACACAGTAAAATCATCCATGAACACCTCAATGCATTGCTCAAGCAAATCAGAAAATATACTCATCATGCATCTTTGAAATGTCCCCGGAGCATTGCATAAACCAAATGGCATACGACGATATGCAAATGTGCCAAACGGGCAAGTGAATGTAGTCTTATCTTGATCTTCTAATGCCACACATATTTGCATATAACCAGAGTAGCCGTCAAGGAAACAGAAATACCTATTCCCGGCGAGTCTCTCAAGCATCTGGTCAATGAACGGCAAGGGGAAGTGGTCCTTCCGGTCACCTTGTTGAGCTTTCTGTAATCAATGCAAACCCTCCAGCCTGTCTGGAGTCTCATCGCGACCAGTTCCTTGCCTTCATTCTCGACCACCTGTACGTCGGATTTCTTTGGCACGACGTGGATCGGGCTGACCCACCGGCTGTCCGAGACAGGATAAATGAGGCCCAACTCAAGGAGTTTGAGTATCTCCACCTTGACAACTTCTTTCATTACCGGGTTGAGCTTCCTCCGGGGTCTCGGCCGGTGTAAGGCTTCGCCCCGAGCAAGATGTAGTGTTGACAAACAAGGGGCTGATGCCCTCGAGGTTGGCTAAGGTCCAACCGATGGCCTCTTTGTACTTGCTCAAGACGGCCCTCGTCTCTTCTTCTTCTTTGACCATCAGCTCAGAGCTTATGATCACTGGCAACGTCTCATTGACTCCGAGGTAGATATACTTCAAGTGCTTGATGGGCGCTGAGTCAGTAGCAGGGGCTTTCTTGAGGAAGGTTGCATCCTCTCCTTGTCATGCACTAGCGGTGATTGATAGCTTGGTTGATCGTCCCCACCTTGGTCGGCTTCACCTCAAGCACTTGATTGCCTCGACCTCCTCCTTGTCGAGATACTCTAAATCTTCATGTGTCCTTGGATGACTCTTTCGACACGCCCTTGACCATCACTTTGGCGAGTATCTCTCAATATCCTTCTCGATGAGATCGACAAAGTCCACCATCTCGGTGTCAATTGGAAATTGCTCGGCCTTGTAGATGTCAAGGTGACCGCCTCCTCAAATAATTTGCATGTGAGCTTCCCGTGCATCGCAATCAATTAAAGTTCGGGCCGCCTTGAGAACGGCTCGCCTAGCGAAGATGAAATGCTTTTGTCCGTCATCGCCCATATTTAGGACGTAAAAATCGGCTGGGAAAATAAGGTCCTGCACCTTGACGAGAACATCCTCAACGATCCCTTCAGGATAGACACTTGACTTGTCTGCCAGTTGAATCTCAACACAAGATGGTCGGAGAGGTCCGAGTTTCAACTCTTGATAGATAGATAGGGGCATCACGTTGATTGATGCCCCGAGATCAAGCATAGCTTGATCTATCCTTGTTGTCCCGATCACGCAAGGTATATAGAACATCCCGGGATCGGTACACTTGATTGGGATGTCTCGCTTGACCACGGCTGAGACGTTCTCCCCCATTTGAAACTTGGCATCGTCCGTGTACTTGACTCTCTTGGTACACAGCTCTTTGAGGAACTTGGCGCACCTCGGCATCGAGGTCAAAGCAGTGATCAAAGGTATGTTGATCTCTACCTTTTTAAAGATCTTGATCATTTCGCTCATCTCTTGACTTCTTTGTTCCTTGCCAACCTCCACGGAAGGAGGTCGATCTTGATCTCCGCCTTGTCTCGCTACCTTGGGCAGGGAGCTTTCACCTCGGGTTCGGGTTCCTTGACCAAGTCCTCGACTTCCTCGATTATGTCTTCTGTCTCGACTGGTTCCTCGACCGGGGCACCCTCCCTGCCTGACAAGTTCTTTCCGCTCCTCAAGTTGATTGCGCTGACGTGTGCATTGGGTTGATTTGCACTTGATCGTGAGCATCCCTTGTTTTGGTTGAGCTTTGATATCTCTTGCGTCAAGGTGTTCACCGGGTAAGCACCGATTGCGTGACTCCCTGTCTCTGTTTTGAACTTGTCGAGGTCTTGCACTATCCTTCCTTGGGTAGCTCCTTGATTGTGCACTATCTCGGCTAAAGATGGCCGAGCTTGAGGTGGATTCTGCCCAGGAGGTGCTTGATAGTGTGTGCCTCCGTACCTCAAGTTCTCATGATTTTTCCACGGTGGGTTGTGCGGTCAAAGGGGCTTCGACCTTGAGCATTTCCTCCACCACCATTGTTGACATGCCCAAAGGCATTCACTTCTTCTTCTTCAGCCACTTGTAGATACTCGTCCGTGTTATGGGTGGTGGCAAAGCAAAGCTGACACGCTTTGACATTCTTCTTGGCCATAGAGGGCCTCATCAAGTCCATCATTTGTTTCATCATGGCCTTCATATCTTTCATGTCAGATCCGTCTGAAGTGGTAGCTTCTTGGCTGGGCATCGTCTTGACCATTGCGTTGGCATCATCTCGAGAATCTTCAGCCAAGTCTGCGAGTAGTTTGAATGCCTCGCTGGTTGCTTGTTGAGTATGGAACCTCCGCATGCAGCACTCACGAGCTGCCTCTGACTCGCCCACAAGCCATTCACATAATATTGGATCAGATCTTAATCAGAGATTTGGTGATTGGGACACTTTGCCAAGATGGATTTGAAACGACACCAATAGTCGTACACCGCTTCGCCATTCCCCATCCGGAGGAACTCATCCTTTCCTCACACTTTGTATCCTTGAGATGTGATAGTATCTCTCAAGAAATTTGTTGGAGCCCCGCCAAGTAGTGACACTACCCGTAGGCAAAGTGTCTGACCACTCTCGAGCACCGTCATGGAGAGTGAATGGAAAGGATATGAGTCGGATGTACTCTTTCTTGACTTCGTCAAGACACCTTATTGTGCTACACACCATTTCAAGTCCCGGAGATGACGCTGGGGTCCTCTCGGCATATCATCAAGCTTGGCAAGATCTGCATAAAGAGTGCCTCGGCTCCCAATTGTCCTCGATCTCGGGCAAGGTGATGCCCAAGGACTGAGATCGTTGTTGTTCGGGAACATCATCTCCAAGCGTCTGCTCTCCCTAGAGGTGGTGGATTTTGTGGATTTCTCTCATCCATGTTGTCTTGCCTTGCACGTGCCTCCTCAAGACGGGCGTTTCTCCTCGCCTTGCCTCTTCTTCTCCGAATGGTTCTCTCAATCTCTGGGTCAAACAGGAGTTCTCCGTCCTCGCCTGCAAGGTTAGGTCGGAGCATGCAAAACTAAACAAAAATAAAAAGTGAATAACAACACTAGAATAGCGCAGCCCCTCAAAGAACGGCGCCTAATCGACGACCTCTCGGTTTACCCGTCGTTAGAGGTCCCGAGACTCGTCAAGATACATTTATAATCTCCTCCAACTTGAACACATAGTTCCGTATATGGCAAGTTAAGGGATCGAACCCAAGAGAGTTGGTTGTGTTGTTACTCGAGTTGTCACAGTTTGAGTAGGAGGTTGCCCAGAGGGTAAGGTGTCAGTCAGGCTGACGGTCTCAGTAGTAATGTACTGAGAGATAGATCTTGAGAAGAATATAAAACTGAAACTTAAACACAAGGTAAAGAGATTAAATAACAAGTAGTTGGGCGAGGGTTCCATGACGTTGAGATATTGGTCAAGACGACGGTCATAGGTTCAAGGTTTTCACCATGAGTGTGTGTCGTGGTTAAAGGTACCAAGGATAGATGCCCTTTTAGGTTGTCACGTACACTGTGCCCCCACCCCCAGCTTGCCTGTAGATTTTAGGACTAAGTCAGAGGCCCCCGCCTTGCCCCTCGCCAAGACGGTCTCTAAGATTGGTTCGTCCGCCCAACAGCCTTTACTCACTAGACAAACCCAACTAGCCACAAATGGTCCAGGGAGTGGCTCGCAGCCCTTTGCCCAAGGCCGACGGCTACAATCACCCACTCCAGCCGCACATCCCGGACAAAGAGACACTCGATGTCTTACTCCGGCTATTGCTTGTAGCTAACCCTCCCCCCAAGGCTACCGGCCGAGTTAACGCTCAAGGAAATGAATAACATGGGTATAAAGGCCTAGAGCTTCGGGAATACCCACTCAAGGTTCTAAGGACATTTAGACCTCACGACTTGTATGACCTTGACTCAACGTGCTTCACCCCGAGCTCAACCAAACCGACTACTCACGCATAATCGACATAAACATAGAAGCAATAAACAAGAACATAATCGAAACCATACTTGAATATAAAATCAAACGTAAATCAAAAGCATTCTCTGCCAAGCAGTTGCTCAAGCAGAGATTAAATACATAATATAAATTGTTTGCCCGTAGGACTTGTTTCTTCCTCACCAATCGCTCATGAAATGCAAGAAAAATAAAAGAGAGAAGTTGAGAGAGAATTTAGGACTGATGCTCTCCACTCCACCGAATGTGTGTTGTGCGAATTGTGTATCGGATATGGAGTGTAGTTGTTGTGGGAGCCTAAGTAAACTCCACTTTGGTTTGGTCGGCCACGATCTCGAGGTGGCGGTGGTGAGGCGATGGTCGGCTTCAGCCTCTGGACACCCGACAAAGCTCCTCCGCTTCGATCGGCATGTTTGTCTCATTCCGAGCTGCAGTCGACTTTCCCTTCGGCAAAAATCAGCGGCGCAGAGGACCTTGCCTTAATCTTTCTTTCGCGCAAGTCCGCGAGATCTCGCTCTGCGTCCCACCGCATCCCGACTTTACCCTCTGTCCACTGCATCACTCCTCGTCCTTTTCACCTCTCTTCCTCGTCTCGATTACCTTCTTGACTTCAAGTCAGCTCTTTGATCAGGCTCAGCTCCCATGCGGTACAGTGTCTTGGCAAGATGTCAGAGTACCTTGCCAAGATAGTCTTCGGGATTTTTACCTCTCTCATGAAAGGTGGCCTGATCTTGCCCAAAGTCCACCCCAACCTGCAACATCCCAAGCGTGTCCTCCCAGACACAAACACACGCAAAGAACACACACAAAATGCACTCTTTCTAGGGCAAGGACTACCCCAAAAAGAGCACGAAAAACGGGCTCGTCAGTATCCAAGTACTACACATGTTGAGACAAAATTGAGTAGTAAACTATTTTTAATCGGGTTTTTGGGATATATGTGAATATATAAACTTTAAATGGGTACGGACATTAATTGACATGCTTACGTGAATGTTTTATATTTTTAAATCTTTTGTTATTTATTCTTATCTAATATTAATATTTATTTTCTAATGTTCGGGTTGTTATTGCGATGGATAATTAATTATTATAACAACTTATACTTATAAATTCAAACAAGTTCGGGTAATGAACAAGAATTATTTTACGTGTTTGAGACGAGAATGAGTATTAAAATCAATTTTTATCAGAATTATGATAAGTGCGAGTACATACATTTTAGACGGGTTGTTGTGGCTAAATCTAGCATCATCATTTCAGTTCATCGCCGTGCTCATCCACAATCAACGATTTCGGATGGTGAACCATGGCATCATTATTTTCCTTCATCATCATGCTCCGCCACAATTAACAACTCAGATTAATTGAACCATAGCCAAATATGAAGTTGTTTTTTAATTTTCTATTTATAAATAACAATATATAGTGATTTCTTTTAAAAACTCGACATAATATAATTAATACATATTAAATTTAGATTATCGCTTTGATATAAAAATTATTTTATTTATTATGATCATAAACACAATGTTAAATGATTTTCCATCGAAACTCGACAGATTATATGCTAATGCCAACCGAAAAGAGAGGGAAATTCACGTCATTCATTTCGTGTGAATTTTTATTTATTTTTCAAATAATGTTATAAGTTCTTATACAATACGCAACATTTATCTGAGTGAGTTGAGTATTAACGTGTTGGACAATTTGAATATTGGCTTCATACGAAATCGTTTAGGAAGACAATTCAAAATAAAACAAAATAAAAACAATTGAAAATTTACTTTAAAAATATAATTACAAATTAATTACAAGTTTTGTACTCTTATGACTTCGATCCTACCGAATTCAAAAATTCAAGTATTTTTATTTTTTTAATTTCCGATAATAACATTGCTTATTTATTCTAATTGTTTCCCTACCTTCACTGAAAAAAGAATTAGGAGTTGTGAATCGCTGAATTATAACAAAATTATTTAAGATGCAAAATTTGAATTAGGATGTAACTAGTGTTGTTTTTATTGGGTAGAGAACAAGTGTTATTAACCCATGAGAAAATGACCAGCACTTGCGTAGACGTTACATATTTTATATTTGTTTTTATTATTTTTCCCTTGATAACTATAGTAATCCATGATATATATGAATGATTGATAATATAAGCATATTATGACCAACTCAAGCTATCGAAATGGAAAAGCCCAACTTCTTGAAACATTAACAACATCAATCTACAACAAAACCAATGTAGACGTTATCCACCGCGACACCCACCTAAATTGACAACAAAAAAACAAAACAATTTGGACAAGAATGTGTCCAAATTCACAATAAATTTAAGTAGGGTGTCATAAGAAATTGGGAAACACAAAACGTCTACTCAAATAAAGTCGTATAAATATTACTTATGGTAAACACTATGTTATTTCCCATAATTATAATAAGGAAATTCAAGTACTTCGAACTTTGCAAAATTCATCTCCAGCCGACCAATTTTTGACATGAAACACACGCATATAAGAATACACAAGAATCCGAAAGTAGCCCCACACTTAATTGGTTAAGAGTTAGTAGATTTAGAACAAGAATCCAAATGTTATAGTTGTTCCTGCTAGGCAAGGGCGTGAATGAACACTTAACTAAGTTGGTTAATGGTTAATGGATTTAAAACAAGAATCCAAATGTTATAGTTGTTCATGCGAGCGTGAATGAATACACAACATTAGGTCATCAATCAAGTGTACTCACATCACATCAAGATTTCAAGATCAATACCAAGGCACAACAAACATTGGAATGATAAATTAGTCAATATTAAGAATGATCTAAAAGCCATGACAAACTCTTCTTGCATCACGATACTTGTAGGCATATGTGTTCCCTCCATCCCATCATTTTTACAGTTTCCCACCATAAAACCACCCTCAGACTATACAAAAAACAACACCATCCTACATCTCAGCACACTTAGTTGGAGCAAATCCCAGCCTAGACTGCTTAGTATCATACAAGATATGGAAGTTCTGCTGCTGGTAGTTGCCAATGATCGACAAACCCGACTCGGAGGTCCCCAGCATCGCTAGGCACACGACATCATCGGGTCGAGCCTAATGAAGTAGTTCTCAGGCGGGAAGTTCCACACGGCCCCATCCCCGAACACAATCCCAAAAGAGGGCAAGTAGGGTTCCTCCACACCGGACACGTTGTAACACGGATCAAGAATCGGGAAATCCTCCACAACCGGATACCCGCTCATCCTCTCCACAATCGCCTCCTTGATCATCTTATAGGCCGGCTCAGCAAAGTAGCTGAGGGTCGTCCCCGAGTCTATGATGGTCCCACCATTCCCCTCAGAGGAGAGGGTCCACGTCTC
Source organism: Salvia rosmarinus (assembly GCA_036937905.1). Taxonomy (NCBI): domain Eukaryota; kingdom Viridiplantae; phylum Streptophyta; class Magnoliopsida; order Lamiales; family Lamiaceae; genus Salvia; species Salvia rosmarinus. The sequence continues at coordinate 35,985,944 of CM072817.1, forward strand.
CTCCGGGATCCCCAACACCTCCCCTCCAACGAGAATCGACCTAATCCCCACATAGTAGAACGTGTCAACCGGATTCCCCTTCCCACCTATCAATGTGGTGAAGTTCAACTCCGGATGCTTAAGCAGCTTCTCGTCCTCACCAAAGATGAGCTTGCTACTAACACTAGCATTGCTATTCCTATCAACCAAGCAATACGAGAACGAGTGGCCGTACAACGACTGCAGTTGAGACGAGAACGACAGAGGTCCCCGACCTAACCCTAGCAAGCCAGCAGCACCATGGAACAGCCCCCTATTCCAATGGCCACACCCAAACATCACATTCTCCACCTTCCTAAACTCCAAACTCCCATCAAACGACGTCATGTTAACCGTGAACGTCTCCAACGCGAAGTCCCCCGTCGTATTGGAGCTATCACCGTACCAATAATAGTAAGGGCAGCTCCGATTCTCACCCCTGCAAGCCTGAGGGGGCTCGGGGGAGGAAACCATGTGGCAAAGGGGGTCATCACAGCTTATATTTCTATACGAATTCGACTCATTCGGATCATAAAACGGCCCGTTTTGCTCGAAACAATCGTAGCAAGGAACACATTGAATCCAGTTAAGATCAGAGCCAGTGTCAAGAATCAATGAGAAGTGTTTAGGAGGTGTACCGATGAACACATCCATGAAGTACTCACCTGAGCCGAGGCTCACCCCGGACTCCAGCGTCGCCACCAGCTGGCCTCCGGCGGCGACGCGAGGCGGAGGGGGGCTGTAAGTGTCGCGATCACCATCTTTCTTGAGCCGGGAAGCGGTGTTTTGGTTCTTCATCTCGATTATTCTTGTGTGAAATGTCTGAATTCGAGTCAAATCCTTTGCCGTCGACTCCACGACACAATCTGCCGGCTTAGCTCCGACATGGCGGTGCTTCATGTTCAGCACCACGGTTGGTCTAAGCTTAAAGTCCTCGACTTCTAAGTCATCATCAAGCAAGATTTTGTCTGAATTTGGCTTCGGAAAGGAGCAGTCGGAATCGGCGGCGGCATTGAAGCTGGGAATTTCCATGACTGAGAAAGTGAAGGAGTTGGAATTTCCACCTCCATTAGCTAGTGAAAATCCATGGAAGAATAAATACAAGAACAACACAAAACACTTCGACACCATAAGAGAGAATGCCCTCGAGCTAAAAAAAAAACCAAAATCTTGAAATTTTTGAATTTGACGATGAATTGAGAACGGTAATCCGAGAATCAAAACCCAACTCAAATCTTCTACAAACTTTTCAAGTACACCACTAGAAATACTTTCTTGGTAGAGTTTCAAAAATCAAGATTCAATCTTTTTTCCTTTATGCTTCCTCCTTCTTCAAGAAAAGTATGGAAGAACTGAAAATGAGAGAAATGGACAAGAATATGAAGATGGAGAAGAAGAAAAAGAGGGGCGAAATGGGCAATTTGCGACTGGTTAAGAAGAAATTTGAGGAGTGGATGTTTCAAAGGGGGAGACTTTGAATATTGCACCTTTGGCAGCTGCCCAATGCCACATTTGACGCGGTTTCACATAAGAATGCTGTAAGAATTTGTAATTTTTAATGGCAATTAGCAAATGGGAGTGGGAATTTTGAGAAGACTTGACTGAAACCAAGGAAAATTAGGGGGACAATTTTTCTTGTTTTTGGATTAAATGGAAAAGAAAACGTTTTTTCAAGAATGGCTTTTGGTTTTTTTCGACCTTCTGTTTTTTCTCTTGTGTGCTAAAAATGTTAGACATGTTGGACTTTGCAGTTTAATTGGAAAAAATGAGACTGTTGAATTCAAACTCATTACTTCCTCTATTGTTGAATAAATGCGTTGTACCGCCAAAACTGTATATAAAAAATGTGGGTGAAATGCTACAAAAATCTAACTGAAGACAAGTTTAAATAGGAAGTGCAACATTATTTATTTGAGGATAAAGTTTAATTCAAGATTAGACACTTATTTAAGGACATACCTAGTGTGGTACAATGACAAACTCATATTACAAATCGTGCATTTAATATTCATTATATTAATATATCATGTACATATATACATATTAACTAGCGGATGTGAACAAGTATACAAACATGAAATACTTGAGTAATAAACAATTTTGTAATCTTTTATAGGACGTTTGGTTGGAGTTAATAGTTAATACAGCTTTCAAATAAAAGGGGCCTCCATTTTTTAATTTTGAATTTATTTATTTTTTTCACAAATTTAACTGATTTTTATGATTACAATATATTATTTTGGCATAGGTAAGAGCTCCATAATAAATTAGACTCGTGGTTTGTTCGCAGTGGTATGGTGAATGAGTCACCGGCCAGCTCATTAAACACACCATACAACTTACTCATGCAATCACTTTTAATTTAAGTTTTTTAAAGAAACGATATATATAAGTATGTCCATGTTATTACACTTGCAAAAATATGTTTCCAAAGTTTGGTTGATTCGATCGACCTCTTGAATTTTGCATCATATTAATATAGTACAATCACTACAAAAATACAGCCGATCAGCGACAGATTAGCGACGGATAAAATGCGGGTCGTGAATCAGCGACGGATAAAATGCGGGTCTTGAATCAGCGACGGAATTTTTTTTGCTACGGATCAGCGACGTATCATGGCGGGGAATTCTCGCGCGAAGTTTTAACGACGGCATTTCGCCTCTATTCCGTCGTTAAATTTAACGACGGATAGTGTCCGTCGTTAAAATTAATTTTTTGTTATTTTTAATTGAATTAACCAATTCGTCGCTAAACCGCCGTTAAAAATCGGATTATTTCTAAAAAATTTAATTTATTTTAACGACGGATACAATCCGTCGTTAATTTTAATTCTGATTTTATTTATTCCCAATAATAATAGCGACGGAATGTCCGTCGTAAAATAGTCTCTAAGTTAACGACGGAATTCATTCTGTCGTTACAGTATTTTAAATATAACGACGGACTATTCCGTCGCTAATCCGCCGCTAAAAAGTTTTATAACAGACGAGATTTCTTCCCCAATTTCATATCAGATCCCTAAACCTCCCTCCCTCCCCATCCCTCCCCAACCCAACCTCGCACCCGCCCACAGCCCGACCGCACCACACACCATACGATCTCCCGCCAGTGCCCGCCCCCTAGCAGCGACACCCACACCCACCCCACCCCACCCCCCACCCACCCCACCCCTGTCTGCCTCACTCATCCTCACTCACATGCCATTGCCCACCCCACCCCCCACCCCCAACCCACCCCACCCCACCCCACCCCACCCACCCTTACCCCACCCCACTTCTATCGCACCACGCCACCCGCCTCCCTCCCTCCCTCCTGCCCCCGCCTCACCCCTTACCGTCGTCGTCAGTCTGTTGGTTTGTTTGGGTTTTTATTTATATTTCATTTTTTTATTTTGTTATATATTTGTTGATTTTATTGAAAATATTGATATGATGTATTGAATTGATATTGAAAATATTATATATGATGCATTGAATTGATAGTGAAAATTGAATTGAGTTTACCGAATTGATAGTGAAAATGATACATCAATGTTAGTCTTGTGATTTGGGCTTGTGAAATTGATAAGCTTGGATGTGAATTGGGATGATAAATTCATCATTTCGTGAGATGTTTTGAGTTGTTAAGTGTATAATTATGCATATGGTGATGATTTGGTGAAATTTGAATGAGTTTGATTGAATTGGGAATCAAATGGCGATTAATTTTATAAAACTTACTCACGAAATTTTGTTAGAATTGTTATATGAATAAGATGTTTTATAAGTTTCAAAATTGTATGAGTTTGCTTGTTGCTATAATTTGTAAAATCAAAATGCACCCACTTTTATTTATAACCCATGAAAAATGAGGAAAAATTGTATCACATGAAGTTCTCTTAGTGGAAGATCGGGTATAAGTAAAAGGTATATGTGGTGTTTGAATTAGTGAATTAAGATGTTTTGAGTTATTAAGTGTATAATTAGGCATATGTGGTGTTTGATAAAATGTCATGATCTTGATCTTGATCATTTCATTTCTAATTGTTGCGTAGAAAAATCAAATAGCAATCAAAATAAGGATAAAATGAAAATTTTGACATTATTTTACTATAAAATCAGAATGGGTCTAGTCTCTTGACGAGGCATCGTCTGAAGGTCCATCCTTTTGTTTCTCGTTTTTCTCTAGATTCTTGACTACACTGCGTATCGAACTCAAAGCTCATTCGCGTTGAATGGCAACACTCAAACCATCTTCCTCGTATTCATTATGCACGAGTTGTCATGTTCCTTCAATTTTGCTAAGATAAGCATATAATGAGGATCATCCTCCTCCTCACTGGAAATAGAAATTGTAATGATAGTCTTCATTATTATATCTTAGCTTTTCATTCGACTTGGTCCTCTTTTGCTCATCACATATTCTTGGCAGATGGCATGTGTACTCCTTGTCCATGCTGTTGTCAAGCAGCATTTTTTTTTATATTATCTGATTCATCGCAGGATAATGATTGTGATTATGAGCAGCATTAAGAGCATCCTTACTTATTTTTCAAGCGGTTAGAGCATCCTTACTTCTTGTTCAAGCAGTAAGGATGAGTTTGATGCTGCTCATAATCACAATCATTATCCCGCGATGAATCATGTAATATCAAAAGAATGTCGCTTGTTCACAAGATGGACAAGCAAGACACGTGTCATATGCCAAGAATATGTGATGAGCGTAAGAGGACTAAGTCGAATGAAAAGCTAAGATACAATAATGAAGACTATCATTACAATTTCGCTTCCAATGAGGAGGAGGATGATCCACATTATATGCTTATCTTAGCAAAATTGAAGGAATATGACAACTCGCATGTAATCGAATACGAGGAAGATGGTTTGAGTGTTGTCATTCAATCTGAAGGAGCTTTGAGTTCGCATACGAGTGTAGTCAAGAATCTAGAGAAAACGAGAAACAAAAGGATGGACTTTCAGATCGATGTCTCGTGCGAGACTAGACCCATTCTTGATTTTATAGTAAAATAATGTCAAAATTTTCATTTTATCCTTATTTTGATTGCAAAAGGCCGCACGAAGGAGTTCATCCGAGCGATTGACTCTACGATAGCTTATCATCAACGTTATTGGAGATGGAGGCCGATTGCAGTCGAGCGCGAGCAATCTGAGGCCGATTGATAGTCGAAGCGGCGGCAGCAAGCAGCGAGGCATACGAGGCCGATGCAGTCGAGCGCGAGCAACACGAGGCCGATTGATAGTCGAAAGCAGCGGCGGAACGCGAGGCATACGAGGTCGATTGCAAGTCGAGCGCGAGCAATCGAGGCCGATTGCAAGTTGAGCCGAGAGCGAGATGACGCTCGCCACAGATTCGAGCTCGGTTGAGCGCTCAAGAAGAGGCCTTGGAGCGCTTCATGGCCAGCCCCGCTTTCCCCACCCTCGTGATATCGCCCCGCTTCCCACCATCGCCATATTTGGGTTGTATTATGAATTTATGAAGAAACAAAACATTTTGTTTGTAAACTTATCGTATGATTTAGAATTATTTGGTTTGTTTGATATTATGACGTGAAATTGTTTTGTTTTAATTGTGTCGCCTGATTTAGAATGATAATGTTTATCATTTAGAATTGGTTTGTTTGGATTGTGTTTGTTTGAAAACAGGTTTGTTGTTTGTTGTAAACGGCCGTCCGAAATAAAAATTGAATCTCTATACAGTTTGTACATTTAGCGACGGACTGGAGACGTTTCAACGATGGATTTACGATTTAGCGACGGACTGGAGACGTTTCAACGACGGATTGGTTACGTGAAATAAAAAAAAATCATAATTTTAACGACGGACTGTGTCCGTCGCTATATAACGACGGATCATCGACGGATTGTCGTCCAATTAACGACGGATTTACGACGATATTTTTAACTACGACGTCATTCCGTCATTAATCCGTCGATATTAACGACGACTTAGAGTCGTATTAACGACGGATTATAAATCAGACGACCGTTCGGAGGTTGTCGATTAGCGACTGAAACTTCCGTCGTTAATCCGTCGCTAATAATTAGCGACGGACGAAATCCGTCGTTAAAGATTGCCTACCGTGTTTCCAAATGACCCTTTATTCCGTCGCTAATCCGTCACGATCCAAACTAACGACGGATCCGATGATTAGCGACGGAATTTTCCGTCGCTATTCGCCTGTTTTTTTGTAGTGAATTAAGTCTAATTATAAGCATGTACTAGTGTCATTAGAAAATAGGATAAATATTAGTTAATGTCCCAACGTTTTACGATTTTTCAATTAATGTCCCAACGTAAGCATATTGTTATTTTGGTCCCTTACGTTTCAGAAAATTTCACTTAATGTCTCATCGATCAATTTCTAGCGTACAAACGCTTACGTGGCTGCCAGAATTTCATGTTGGACTTCATGTCAATATAAAATTTAATAAAAACATGAAAAAGTTCCTCCTATACGACGTCGTTCCATTTCTTTTTTCACGCTAATATAAGGGAAGAAATAGAACGACATCGTTTTGGATGAGGTTTTTCACGTTTTTATTTTATTTTTATAATGACGTGGAGTCCAACATGGAATTTTGGCAGCTACGTAAGCATTTGTACGCCGAAAATTGATCGACGAAATATTAAGTGAAATTTTTCGAAACGTTAGGGACCAAAAAACAATATGCTTACGTTGGGACATTAAGTGAAAAAATGTGAAACGTTGGGACATAAACTGATATTTAATCTTAGAAACATATAGTAATAATGTGACATAAATTTAAAGTATTAATTAAAATAATAAATGCCCGATGACCAAAGTGGCAAAAACTAAAGCACGAAATATTTATTGAGATTAGATAATTCAAGTTCTAATCTGACCAAAGTTTTATAGGACAATTCATTGGGTAATGGTTTATCCAATAAACACCTTGAATAACGGCTACAACTTTCTCACGTCATAAATAAATGATACTTTCACTCTTCTTATATAAGCGTCTCCAATTATCAAATTACACATACTAAGAAATATAAAAATTTATTTTTTTAACTTTATTAATTATCATATCTAACTTAAGCGCTGAGACTTGGATATCTAAATTTAAACATAGTATCTGATCTGCATATTTGTGCATTAACTTATCTCAGCGCTTATGTTAATTAAGTTTACCAAATGGGTTATTAATTAAGCTGACAAAGAGACACTCTTGAGAAGGATTTGTCCTCAAATCCAAGTCTTCACCTATATCAAACGAAATCAAATTCTTCTTGTACATTAGTTCAACCAAGGATACCCCGCCTTATATCCAAATTTCAGATAAGCCTCTGTGGACGATGTGGGACGATCATCCCCACCCCATAAGACCCGACTACCTCGCCCTCGGCGATCCGCGAATCCTATGAGACACCGACCCAATGGAAGGTCAACTCGATACTAAATGATACGATCCTCGCTGGTGCGAAGGATCTATCAACGACGCGAACGGAAGAACGAACAAGATGGAATATCCCAAAACCTCTCGAATCTAACCTCAAGTGATATAGGTCAAGATTTCGCCTATACCCCAACCAGATAGTCGACGCAGCAACTCGGGACGATGAAGACACACAAACGAGGGACGATCGTCTGTCGACATCGCCGATAATTGAATTTCGGCAATTACAAGAAAATTCAAGAGCTAATGAAGAGAGAATAAAACTCACATATATTCGTAAATCAAAAGTCAATATTTTCAGATGCTTACAAGCCTTTATATAGGCTGAAAAATAAAGTCTAATCCTAATCAAAGAAGGAATCCTAATTAAACTAGGAAACTAACTTATAGAAGAGATCTAATTAAACTAGGAAACTATTTAATCTAACAACTAAATGGGCTGCGAAAATAATTAAAAAAAATAATGTGACCCACAATATCAAACGGACCTCGGACTCCATCATTAATGATAAGGTGGGCACCCCTAACTTCACCCCAAAAGCGCGCTCAAAGGGGAAGGTTTGGACCCAACCTTATATCTAGCCCAAGATAAGCTTCCGCGGGCGATGTGGGACGCATCATCCCCACCCCCATAGGACCCGACGGCCTCAGTCGGGGATCTGGCAAACCCTATGAGACACCGACCCAGCGGAAGGTCGGCTCTGATACCAAATGATAAGGTGGGCACCCCTAACTTCACCCCAAAAGCGCGCTCAAAGGGGAAGGTTTGGACCCAACCTTATATAGATAAGCTTCCGCGGGCGATGTGGGACGCATCACGGTCTTCAACCCCACCCTTGCTCGCCTAGCAATACCGTGGTCGATGTTTACAGATTGGCTGCCTAACACCGCCTCAGTTTAAGCGTGGTTGAAGGTGCGTTTCTTCTCTGCGTTTCAGGTAAAATGACGAGTCGATCGGAGTGTAGGATTTCTCTTTGATTTCAGCCTCTCGAAACGTACGGGTGAGAGAGCTATCTTGCAGCTTTTATAGAGGAGTGTTTCGTGGTCTTCAAGCTTCAAATCCCACGTTCATAAACCTCATAAAACCGCTGCAATCCACTCCGTTGTAAACTGCTATTGGAACTGCTGCAGATGTTAGTGGGGATCATGCTCCCTAGAAAATAGGAACTAACTTCCCATGATCTTGTAACCATGATCTAACTAACCTCCACTTATTCAAACTTGTTCCAACTGCAATCCACGTTTATTAGATAATAAATAAAACATAAAAACGTAAAGGAAGTAAAAGATTACTTATATACAGTTACGTCTGGAGAGTCAAAGTTCAGCTTCAAGGCTGACTCCAGGAATGTTGACTGTACCCCGGATGTTACTAACATCGAATGTTACCAACATCTCATTCAACATTGGACTGAAGTCAACATTGACTCTAACATATACCACAAACATAACTTAAAAAAATAAGATTTAAAACTATAATTATTTATCCTTATTCTAAAAGGGGAAGTTTTCCCTTTGGGAACTCCCACAACCCATGAGAATATGAGAGGATAAATCACGGTGACTCGACGGTTAAAAAATTAGGAGGACTTGCATAGTCCTAAAGAGGATAAAACTTCCACACTAAAACTGCTATGAGTCGATTCTTAATCCTTATTTCAAATCTACTAGCTCTTAACCAACTGAGTTAAGCCCGGACTATAATTACTTATCCTTCCAATCGTGTTTATGGTATATAATGAAAAATGAAACACGATATTGGGGACAGAGAATCCGAATTGCAAATACGTGAAGATCGAGTTGTATTCAACTTAATTGTAACTCATTTTACTTTCTATATTTCAATTAATCGTGGAGTCCAAATTAAAGAAAACGAAACGCAACGATAAATTTACCCTCCCCATGCTCGAATTAATTTTCTAATCTAAAGCATTGAAATTGTCTAATTGGAAAAGGGGGAAAAAAAAGACAGTCAACTTTCCACTAATGTTAATTAGCTATCAATGGTTGACTCTTCTAATAAAATGAATTGTTTAATAGCCCTCACGTTATTGCGCCATATGTTGTGAATTGTGGTTGTGCTATTCCTAAAAAATATATTTATTTCACAACCCGAAAATACCATGGCAATTATATTAAACTTAAAAGGTTAAACTATTTGGTTTCACGATCTTAAATATATACGAGTTGGAGTTAAATATTTTGTTTCGTGAACTTAAATATATCATATATGTGAGTTATTTTGGATGGTCTAATTTGGTCAATCAAATAATATCGTAACTGAAATGTGATGGTGTCGAAGTATCAAATTAGTGAAAGGGTAATGCTATTTAAACATATATGTCTTAAGACATATAGGGATATTTATGTAAATATATTATATATGGAAATTAGTCATTTATGTATATTAATGAAAAATTATGAATAGACTCATATACCTCTATATCTATTTTTGTAATAGTTGACTTTTGAATTCAAATCTCTTTTTTATTTATTTTGAAATTAATTAAATATTTATTTTTCATAATTTAAATTGATTAATACTATTATTAAGAATCAATTATGATAGTTTATCCATTACGTTATACTATTGATAAGAATAAATTTTGATAAATAGTATTAATACACTACGTTGTACTTCACACATGAAAGTATAAACTGACATGCCAGTTTTTTTATATAAAAATAATAATCAATAGTTTAATATTTTAATCTTACTAGTTTAGCTGTGCATCTTCATTTATTTAATATTTTGATAAATTGATATATATATATATATATATATATATATATATATATATATATATATATAATACGAGTCTTCTGGATAATTTCACTAAACAAAATTGATGAAATATAATATTCGATATTGTATACAAAAATGTGTATATGTAGATGATGAATTAATAGATTAATAAAACTAGATTATAAACAACCCATTTAGATAAGACCGATGTTGATAGATATGATTCCCACGATGCATATATTGAGTTCAAATATATTTACAACTTATATGGAGTATGTATATAGATTTTATGAATTTATGTTGGATTTTCACTAGATTTTATGTTGGATGATTTGATATCCATTAATTGATTAATTCCTTTATATATATTTTGCATATAATTTCCATATATAATACCTACAAGATTAATTAGTCCAAACATTAAAATGCATAAATTAAGAAAAACCAGTTCATATAAATCGATTTAATTAAATTATAAGGGTATTATGTCTAGACATATATGTCTAAATAGCATTACCCAAAATACACCCATAAATAATAACTGCATATAGTTAGAAACAAATAAACAACACTATACTTTCTAAAAGTTCCATTTAGTCAAAATACACCCATAAATAATAATCGCATATAGTTACAAACAAATAAACAACAATATACTTTCTCAAAGTTCCATTTTTATGGTGATATGTGATCATTGATGACAATAAAGTAATCTTCAAAGTTGATATAGATTCAATGATCAGATAAATGTTGCTATATTTCATGTGCCATTAATTGATTCCCATTAATCAATCAACTTCATGAAAGTTAATTATAGTATAGTTTATTGCGTAGTGGGTTGATTATTAATTTTTTCTCTTAGATATAATAAAGTGGGATATAATCGATCCTAAAATAGATGTAACAAGTATTAATGCTTGACAATCACATGCAAGCAAATTATATATAGAGGACTCAACTTTTTAATTTTTTTTTTAAAAGAAAAAGAAAATCTAATTGGTCAGATTTCATTGGCTCAATTTGATCTTGATGTATATTTAAAAAAAATTGGACTGGGCCGGGTTATACTCTGTCAAATTATTAAAATATAAATATTAAAATAAGAATTATATAGCGATGAAAATGAAATATAAGTGAAAATAAAAATTAGAGTGCTAGGTGTAGACAAACTAATTTGACTACGTAGTAGGATAAAATCTCTAATTTATTATGATATTTGAATTAGTTATCCAACTACTTTTTCTATTGTGAGTCAATAGAACTTAAATTCAAACAAAGAAAATAGTATATAGTCACGAGATGAGTCAGAAGACAACCATCATTCTTTATAGGTATAAACGAGAGAGTATTTTTGATTGGTCAAATGACGATGTTCTTTTCGCTTTTATTAGTTCATCTGAAAAAGTTAATTTTTAATACCGCTTTAATATTTAATATTAAAATAGAAATACATGGACTTATTGCCACATATTTTATATGCACAAGGTCAATTGTTGTAGTTTACACGAGAAATCAAAAATTTCAATCAAAATATATTTAATTTATAAATAATTAGTATATCACATTTATATTAAAAGAAATATATGTCAATATATTTATGAGAGTTAAAAATTATATAAAATTGAATACGATATGTACTTGAAAAAAATTAAAATATTGTAATTTAATGCGACATGAAATCTAACAGAGACATATTTAAATATAATTGAATATAAAATAAAAATAATTGGTATCTATCGACTATCGATAACACCAACCAAGATTTTAATCAATATATTTTGGGAAAATTAATATTTTTCCCCAAAAGAACATTGATTTATTCAGGTAAATTAGGTAATAGATTGCTCAAAGTTAGAGATTGCAAAATGGGTCCGGCTTGGCTCGGTTTTGGTCAGGGTTGAGCTCAATAAAAATAGGTCTGATGAAATTCGAGTCGGTCCAGGCTTGCCATAACTAATCACGAACCAACCTAGAAATTTTGTATTAAAATCTATATTCGGGCTTAGTTGGGCCACGTTTTACGATCAGATAGATTTTAGGTAGAACCGATCCGTCCGATTTTTGGAAAAGTCCGATGGACTTGGGCCGACCGACCGACCCAACCCCAGTTACTAGCTCAGACTCAAATTTGAAGAAGACATGAATTGCGGGCTCATGATCGAACAGGTACTCTACTTTGATCGGGGGCTGGTTTGTAAGTAAAATCCTGTCACCGTCTTTCTTAATAAGATTAGATGGACTTTCTAGAATTTAAATGATTAGTGCAGATGAAAGAAATTTTAAATTCAACAAAAATTTATTTCATTAAGCGATTATGAAAATTATTATATATAATATAATAATTGAATATGATTTATACATATATTTATAAATCATTATATAAGTAATATATGTCGAGGTTTAATTTATAATCTTTAAGATATGAGCCATTGGACAAGCAAACCACAACTATAAACTCCATGCCATCGTTCGGAACCCTAGCCCCGTTTTGATTTCTCACTCATTTTCGTTTGCGGCATCAACAAGGGAAAACTTCAAAGGTTTTATCGATCAGTTAGATTTGCTTTCCCGACCATATATATTGTGATTTCTTGGGCTTTGTCCTATCGAGGTTGATCGATGGTGACGATAGGGCGATTTTTGAGTTCACTCCATATTTTGTGGATTATTCCGTATTTAGACCGATGAGCTACTCAAATTTTATTTTCCTTCTTATACATGACTTGAATTATATCTCTTGATTGAGCTTAGACTCTAAATCATTGATGTTGGTATTTTGATGTGTCTTGGTATTAGAAGCAAACTAAACTTGTGATCAAGGATAAATATTGTTTTGATTGGATTACATCCCTTCCATTTCATTTGGAAGCTTTCCCGAATCTGAGGTTTGTAAGTAAAATCAAGGTACACAACTTATAACAACAAGATTGTCGTGTTACCCGAGACCATAACGACAAATTATGTCGAATTAGAAAATCTTTTCGATCATGCAGTGAGGTATTATCTAAGTTCATTGTAGTGTTGAGGCAGACCAGAACCATAACGACACAAAAGAAATTGATTTTGAATTAGATTTTCAAATCTTTGATCATGTATAAAGCTTTGAACCTACATGATAATAGTTTCACACAAAGCGAAAATGATTGATGGCGATATTTTTGGATTCATATCAAAATGATTGAAATAAGGTATGGGTTCTATCACTGTTGTATGTACAAGGGGTATGAAATTCGAGTCGGTCCAGGCTTGCCCATAACTAATCACAGTTTGGCGGGCCCAGACCAACCTAGAAATTTTGTATTAAAATCTATATTTCGGGCTTAGTTGGGCCACATTTTTCTGATCCGATAGATTTTTAGGTAGAACCGATCCGTCCCGATTTTTGGAAAAGTCCGATGGACTTGGGCCGATCCGACCCGACCCAACCCCCAGATTTACTAGCTAAACTCAAATTTGAAGAAGACATGAATTGCAGGCTCATGATCCAAACACCGTGCTACATTGATAGGGGGGCTAGTTTATAAGTAAAATCAAGGTACCAACTTATAACAACAAGATTATTTATGCATAAAAGTAAAATAATATAGATATAGTTGTATTCCTATCAAACAAATATAGACAAACACAAAACTTATTTAGTCCAAGTCGAACCAAATTGAACGATTTAGTTCATTTTGTCATTTTGGTTCGATGTCGATACACGTGTGCATAAATACTCTTTTACATATTTGTGTTTCTCCATAAATAATCGTGTCGAAGATACCTTATTAAACCACAGAAATTGCACGCAAAATGTTTCTTAAAAAAATTCAACCAGAAAAAAGGTGGCGTGTTTTGAACCTTGAATAGTATAGGGCAAGATAAATGCTACTTAGAACTCGAAAACTAGAGCTACTTATTAATGCACATATATAGGAAGGGGCCAAGGCCAACAATAAAATCCTAAAATACTATTATTTTACCATTCACATTCTAGAATGGAAATTTGAATTTTGGACTATAATTTCACAACTAAACAAAGTTGTGCTTACATGGTCCCACAAAATTCCCGATTATCGGTATTCAAAGCTGCACACGTATCAACACTCGTATTAAGATCAAACTGCTCGAACTCGACTGCGCAGTTTCAAATTCAATCTCCTAAGCCAAACAAAATGCATCTGCACCTTCTTCACTCTCTGTTGCAGCTTCAAATACATAGCCTTAGAAATCCCCATCAAAATCTCCTTAATTTTAGGTATATCCTTCACATCCACAACAATCGAGAATTTTTTCCAATTCAATACATCACTAAACGGCCGCACATAGCTACTAGAGATCAAAACCAACACGTACTCAGAGTATATCGCCTCCACGACCCGCGGGCTGACCACCTCGTACCCGCTAGGGCATAGGCAGAACTTGTTGTTCCCCAACATTGTCTCGCAGGTGAGGTTGATAGGGAGTTTCTGATAGACTTTATTGAAACATGAGAATAGCCATGCTGATTGACGAAGGAAATGATAGTTTGTGTATTCCATCTTAGCACATTAAAAGATAGGTTTAAATATCTAACAACTTGCCGCATAAGCATAACTGCATTCTGACTAATCATTAACTAACTAACTAATTAACTAACTAACTAACTAACCAATTATTTCTAATACAACCCCCACAAAATAAATGCTATTTTTCTTCGAACAAACTTCTGACAAACCTGAGCTATTATTTCTCAAACGGAAGCTTATTCACCAAGAAAATTGAATCTCAAGATCGCAACAGGTTTTGTTAGAATATCTGCAACTTGATCCTCGGAAGAAACATGTCTGACATCAATCTCCTTCTTGATTACTTTATCACGAATGAAATGCACACCTATTTCTATGTGCTTAGTACAAGCATGTAAGATAGGATTTGACACCAGATTATAGGAGCTTGAGGAAGAGTATATCCAATCTCTTGAAGAAGAGATTTGATCCAATAACTTCCATAGATACATCTGCTAGATATATATACTCAGCTTCAGTCGAGCTTAGAGAGACAACATTTTGCTTCTTGGAGCTCCACGAGAGAAGATTCTTGCCCAAGAACATAAAGTAACCATCTGTGGACTTTCAATCATCAATAGAACCAACACAATCAGCATCAGAATATGCATTGAGCGTGAGATAAGAAGACGAATAGAATTGAAGAGAGAGATGAAGAGTTCCTTTGAGATAACAGAGGAGCCTTTTGCAAGCCTTCCACTAAAGCTCTGTGGGTTCTTGCATGAACTGACTTAGTTTATTTACCATAAATAAGACATCGGGTCTAGTAATGGTTAGTTATTGAAGAGCACCAATAACACTACAATAGAGAGTGGAATCATAAAAAGAAGGGCTATCAGTTTTATAGAGTTTGACACCAAAATCATAAGGAGAGGCTTTTGGTTTACTGTCAAGTAGGTTCATTTTGCCAAGGAGTTCTCTAATGTATTTAGTTGGTGATAAGGTATAAGATCGAATTTTATGAGATACTTCAATACCCAAGAAAAAACTGACATTCCTAATGTTTTTAGTGCAAAGGCATCCGAGAGGGTTTGAATGAAATGGTGCACAAGAGACGGATCATCACCGGTAATTAGAATATCATCAACATAAACTAACACTAATAAGAGCTTGCCAGCTTTTCGCATGTAAAAGAAAGAGTGATCAGGGGCTGAGTACATAAAACCAAACTGAAGTAGATGATTTTTAATCTGTCATACCACACTCGAGGAGTTTGCTTCAAGCCATATAGAGATTTCTTCAACTTGCATAACCAATCTAGATGAACAGAATCTTCAAATCCTGGCGGTTGTTTCATGTACACAAGTCTATCAAGATATCTATTTAAGAAAGCATTATTGATATCAATATGTTGAATATCCCATTTGTATTTTTGGTAGAGGGTTTTTCCAACTTAAATTTGAGATGTCACAGATGACAACACAAGGTTTCTAGGCTTAGAATTTTACAAGGAAAAAAACCTAGAATAATAAGGAAGTGTATGTTGAAATCCTGAGCTTATAAATATATGTGAGCTCTGAAGATTTATTGATAACACTTTGAAACTCCCTTATTCGAAATCGCTGGATAAATGTTCTTAAAATGTGAACTCTAGGTGCTTTTGAATATTTGATTACGCAATATTTCGATAACCTTCAAAGGTTGGATTCTGCATGCATTTATAGAGGGGATGATGAATAGTACTATTGGAAGGAACACCAATCACATACATTTCATTCATCATTTGAAATCTGCCTGTTTGAATCATCGTACATTGTTTTTCGTGTCTGCTACTCCGTATGTCTGAGCTCCGTAATTCTTTAAAGTGGTTCTGACTTTTCGAGATTCTCTGCAAATTTGCTCTGACACATTGAAAGTCAAACAGTCAAGGTTTAAATGTTTTCGTGTTTTTTCAGTACGTTGACTTCGGGTTCCACTAGTTGGGCCAGCTCCGTGTTTTATCAGCATGCTGACTCCATCTTTAATCATTTTGGTGACTCCGAGTCTTCAATAGACACTTCAGCTTCACGTAGTTTTCAGCAGCTTTGATTTATTTGCTGCTGGTATGACATTTAGTCATTTTTCGAGCTTCTTTATCTTAAACAATGTTGAGTCTTCAGTCTCCAGTAACGCTGATATTGACACTTCCATCAGCATGGAGGGCTTCAGTATTTCTCTTGAACTCCTTCAGTATTGCCTGACCATACTGATGGTTCTTCTGCTGAAACCTGTAAACATCAAAAGTTGTCTCTCTAACATGTGAGCAATACTATGTTACATCAGTAAGACGATCATCATGGAGATTTTGGGATCTAATCAAAACACTAAGTCAAGATTGAATTTTTCTAACAAAAAATAGTACACTTTTTATGAACACTTAATAAAATAATTTTGATATACTTATCGTGGATGAAGAAAATATTTATTTTTTAGAAATAAATATAAATAAATAAATAAATAAATATATATATATATATATATATATATATATATTAGAAAATGAATTTATTTATTATAGATAGAAAGTCCATTTTCTTCATCTTGTGTCTACAAATAAAAAAATGGGATAATTGATTTATATGATGTGTCGAAATCAAAATCAGGACAAAGCTTGTGAGTTTGTAGAAATGAATCCTTATAGTAGTAATAATAATAGTATGGGCTGAACTAGGGATTGGGCTGGGTTCAATTTCATACCCAGCTCAACTGATTGGAAACAATTCGGAGGCTCGCATTCTACTTTCTTTTCAGACAAGATTCCAAAGAAAATTACGAATAAAAACTAGTAAAAAATACATTAAAATTATTAGAAAATGAAGTTAGCCGAGAAAGTGATACTCCTACTCGACGGCGGCGTCGCAGCCGCAATAGCCGGCAGTCTCCACCCGAACCCTGACGTGAAGTTTCAGACCATGTGAGTAGAATGAGATTCCCTTACTCGACTTTCCCCCTCCTGATATTGTCGATAATTTTGAAAAAATGTTGTTATTTTCGAGTATTCTTTTGCAGAAAGGATTCCTTTCGGTTTTCGTTGGAATGCTACGGTATCAATGATCTGATGGCGTCTGGAGAAGTAATTCATTTTGTCAGTCCCGATGGCTGTTATGAGGTAAATGCCATACAAATTCGTGTTACTCTTTTTCCTTTTATCGAGCTGGAAAACTGCTTAGAAAGCGATATGATATTGAATTATTTTCTCCTGGGTTGAATATTTTGGTGAGATTGCTGGTTGTAGATTATAGAAATGCAAAATGAAATAATTCTCGTGAAATTGATTATGTTTGAAGATTATATTTTAGTGGCTTGGATCCAAGATCAATAGCTGAGAATTTGGTGTCATATTGAGCTGGATAATTAGGTTTGATTTGAAAATTGATGTTCTACTAGATCAATTTTGTTATCCTTGTATTCATAATTTTGTTTACTATTTGAACCTGCAGTTTGGTTTGTAATCTATTGTTACAACTTACAACATACACTAGGAATGCAAAATTAGGCCATGAACTAGATCCAAATCATTCGCAAATTACAATATTCTCTGGTTCGTGCAGTTTTTGCATAATGATTCTCGAGTTTCACCTAACTGACATTCCAAACCGTTGTATATAAACTTAGGTGTCTATTCTGCTGTTGGAGAATTATGAGCCTCCAATCTTAGCTTGTGCTCTGAATGAAGTCTTGTTGAAATTAACTGGAGACGATCATTCTACTGTGCCAACACTAATAGTCCCTTTCGTCGTGCCAGAATCTAAGCTTAAACAAGAAAATAGATATTCTGGGAAAAGTGATAAGGTTTCATTGTATGGCATGAAATTAGGCCCAACAACTGATGTATCTGAGTTATTGAGCTCCAGATTGCAGAAGTCGCCACCATTTTCTCAGATTTTGCATGAGGAATTGGCCTTGTTGCTTCATTTGGTAAATGTCATGAAGCTACCAACAGTTTTGCTGATTGGTGTAACTGGTCAGCGCACATCAAGTAAAGACTCCAAAGAGGATCTCGAGGTACTATGATTCTTTCCACATCTTGCTGAGTTTTTCTGTGGTCTATATGCCCAAGTCTCTTATTGTTTGGTTTTAGAGATGAGTGCTTGAGTTTTTCTACCAAATGATAGTCCCTTGGCCTTCAGGGAAGGGATCTTTTTTATTTAACACTATGAATAGACATATTTTTAAATAAAACTATACGTGTTCATCATTTTGGCTTTGTGGTGCTCGGAACTGCCTTCACGTTCAATTCGTCCACCGGTCTTGATCAAACCACGGCCCTTACCTTCTTTTATCAAACTAGCCTCACTTCGTCGTCGACTCTTCTTTATTTTGAGTC
This sequence comes from Salvia rosmarinus, assembly GCA_036937905.1. NCBI lineage: Eukaryota > Viridiplantae > Streptophyta > Magnoliopsida > Lamiales > Lamiaceae > Salvia > Salvia rosmarinus. The sequence continues at coordinate 36,004,961 of CM072817.1, forward strand.
TGACGAGTGCTTTTAACAGGTGACATGTCAGATTGGAGAATACTTAGCCAGTGTTTCGTCTCTCACTTTCTCCAAAGAAAAGATGATCCAAAGTCCGACCAAGACATCAAGGGACGGCCAGGAGGCTTGGCGTGCACTGTACGGATGATCTCGTTGTTCAAGTTGCAGGAGGAGAGAAAGCCATGCACTGGTTCTTCGTTTTCTGTCTGAGATGGTATCGTAGTTTAGCTTACGAGTCTCCATCTTTTAGTTCTATGCTATAGCACTTGTTTTGAGTCTAAGAAATGATGTGAAGTCTTGGACCTCAACTATGTAGACCGAGTAGTAATACATATATGGAACTTTTATTCGGCATCGCCTCTGTTTTCCGTTTTGAGAACATGTTGCGTGCATTGGGTGACTAATAGAGCTGTCAAAAATGGCGAGGCGCAGTGGGCACTGGCCCACAAATATTTTTATCCAAAAAAGTTCGGCCTGACCACTTGCCCAATCAGAAGTGCCAATAGGGCCGGTCCAACTGAACCCGATCCGACCCAATTTTTTTTTCTGCATAGAACTATTTTTCAGGGTCGGGGATAAAAGTAACTGGGGACATTATGTGATTAGTTAGTATTCAAAATAAGAATTGATCTATTGGTGTTTGGACGTGTTCAAATTCGGATTTATTAGATGGTCTAAGACAAAACTTCTTAAGACACTAAAATTCATCATTTGTGATTGAAGTTGAAAGGAAACGAATGGGTGAAATATTATTGGATTTTGTTCAGTTGTAATATGTAAAACTGCTTATTTTATTAAATTATTAAATATAGAAATACATTATATATTCACAGAATCCACACGTTGGAATATTTCCATCCTTCACTATGCCAAATTTAAAATGGAACATACTTCAAATCTAATTAATCACCCACTAATTGCATTCTTAATTTTTGCCAATTAATCATCAATCCACCAGCCCTTTTTCACATTCTTAGAACTCCAGGGGTGAAAAGTACAATTTCCAAAGTTACTATTCAAAAATATAACATCTGCATCTCTTTCCCTCCAAAATTGGAAATGCAAAAATCCTAGCTCCAATCGGTCGAAAACCAGACGAAATTTCCCAAAATTTGAGAGTTTTTTCATGGGTTATAAGGAGAGACTGAAAGCCGACGGGGACCGCCGCGACACGGCGGCTGAAAATTCCGACACGGTAGCTCCGAAAAGAAAGCGGGCTCGCAGGGTGAGCTTTGCTGCGAACACATCGGTTCACTTCTTCGACCGCGATGAAGAGTTCAATGAGACATTTCAGGCGGAGACTGCGAAAATGGAGGACGTTTCGCCTGCTGCTGCTGCTGAATTCGGGTTTGGCGGGCTGTTGGAGCGGAGTAAGGAGTTCGAAGGTGAGGCTGATGGTGGTGATAACCTTGAGGTCGAGATAATGCAAATGCAAAGGTCGTTTCTACGACCGATTGGATCACCTTCCTCAGAAGGGAGCAAGCTAGGTTCCGCCTTGTCGAGTGATGGCAAGTTTCGTTGCATGGCTTTGTTTTTGGTTGTTTTCTGTGTTTTTCTGTCGGTTTATTGTGTCCGTTGAATGCTTTTCTTGTTGGAGATGTATACTTCCATATTCTTTGGGCAACGTTCCAGTTAGTAGTGATTGAATAACCGGCTCGGCATTTTGGTCTTGTTTTAGTGAGCTATAGTGTCAAATTTGAACTACAAAATAATCGGAGAGTTATCTTACTGTATTAACTTTAATGGTTCACTAGAAGCATGTTAGTGTTTCAAACAGACAGTTTCTGTAAGTTCACTCTCTTGTCATAAGATTCTATGATATTGGAATGTTACACTGCACAATTAAAACAATTTGCAATTCCCCTGGATATTTATTATTACTCATATTATTATTCGACCATGGAAAGAAAGATTTAAACCTCATCTTCATGTGGCTTGTTGCAAGCTGCATGGTGTTTCTTCTTGACAACTTCAGAAAGACTAGTGACCAGTTATTGACGTAAGGGAAATTTAACTTGCCAACAAAATATTATTTTGTCCACTATGAGTTTCTTCATAGACTAATGAAAACAGGATCTAAGGTGATGCCCGTAGTGATTACTTGTCACCGCTGGAAACAAAAGCTGCTCACACTTGTTAGCAATTACTGCATTTGGATCCATTTACCCTCAGAGAGCAGTAATACCACTGAGATTTTTAGTGACACTTGACACTGGTGATGCAGTCCTGGATTCTGTCACCTTCATTACAATTGGAAGCAAAAAGATTCATTACATTCACTATCTTCTATCCCATGAAAGTGCCACTTCATATATGAGGTGCTACGGAATTATATTTCAGTCTATCTCATATATACACATGATTCTGAAACTGCACACAGTTGATGGCTTCTGGTATTCAGTTTTAGTAGACCTTCTTAAAAGCAGAAGATAATTTCTTTGGCCCTGTATCAGCCAATTTTATAAGGCCCAGCCGGTTTTCGGACTCTGCGGCTTCTGATGATAATCATGACTTGACAATGGACTCAACAGCTTTTTCGATGCATTTCCACAGTCTTGGTGGATCAGAGTCCGGGATAGACTTAAAGACACCAACAGGGGGTCAACTCTTCTCTGAAGAGAAGACACCCACTAATTCAAATAAAGGGAGCTCCATGGCTTTGACTTTAGGTAAAAGTCATGTTCCGAAATCTTTCGTGCCTGCTAAAGAAGTAAGTGAGAATAACAGCTTCAATGATATGAGTCCTGTTGGGGAAAACCCTAATAAGTATGACAATGATAATACTATCCCCAGGAGTGGATGCAATCCTAGCATAGAGCCGGAAGAACTTGCTTCATGTTATTGCATCTGATATTACTACTTCTATTTCACCAGAAAGGAACCGAGGAGATGTTTCGTTCAGTTGATTATGGCAATGACCTTGTTAACTTAAGTGACTCTATAAAGATCATAATAAGGCCTGCTAGTTTTCTTGTCTGCCTCCCTCCCTCTCTCTCTCTCTCCAGATACATAAATCTTCAAGGGTCTTTTGATGGAAGATATTTACCAATGATATTCATTCCTATTGTAGCATAAGGGCTACATCGGTTATTATCGTTTATGTTTGGTCTTCAATTTGCACATGGCAGAACCTGATGCAGTTCCCATGCAGTTCCCTGCAGGTAGCCCCTCAAGGAAAGAGCCTGATGATAAACAACTCTCCAAAGTACCCTCTCCAAGAACCATTCAGATGAGCGGTGGCATGGAAAACTATTCAGCAAACAAGAGAAACATAGGATTATTGCTGAGAGATCCACAACATAGGACAGAAATTGCCGAACTTGAAAGGAGTCTTAAACTTCTTAAAAGTGGCAATTATGACCCAGAGAAAATTGTCTATTCTATTGACAATAGAACCAAAATGAATGACCACGAAAAGCAGAAACTAGCCAATGTATATTCTATTTCAGGTTCAACTTATTTTCAATTATATTTGTCCAGAGTTCTGGCTGATGCAGCAGCCCAGCATTTTGGTCTCACATGGTTATGAATCTGAAATTTCAGGCAGATTATAAACTCACAGAGGATATGAAAATCCTGATTTTTGGATCAGCTGATAAGCTTAGTAGTAAGATGGTATGCCTCATACTTTCTCCCTTCTTATTTTTTTATTTGTAAAGCTGAAGGAAACCTTCTAGGTTCCTGCACTATGAGAGAGAGATAATTACATGGTTTTTTTCTTTTTATATATAAGCTGACTTTTCAATATCTCTTTACTACTATATTGATTTGCTTTCACCAACATATTATTTTAGCCAGGTTATTTAATAATGTTATCAATATTTCAGATTGATGTGCTGGAAGATATGTTGGTTTACCAGCAGAGGTTGAAAGTATATGAGATGCTTCAACATGGAGTTGTGTCTCGGCCTGTTAGTTAACAAGAATAGTAATGTAGTAACAGAAATAATTAACTTTATTTAGATAATAAAATCAATAAAATTTTGTCCCCTAAGTCAACTGTTTGCTAATTTTTAATAATAATTTTTTTGATTTCTCTCTCATCAAACAAATTAAAAAGAAAAAGTAACACTGATGATCTTTAGTTGTAGTTACCAAGATTGATCTTTCTGAATCTAAGCTTTTCTATATGTAATACCTCGAATTTTTGGGCTTAAAAATTTCGAAAATAAAGAAGGAACAGTACGATAGAAACGAGTATGAAAATGAACGTCGGTAATTGTCGATTTTGAATAAATCAAAATTTCTCTTGAAAATTTGAACGAAATAATTTTTAAATATGTTTTTAAGCATATTTAGGATATTATTTACACTAAGGAAGAAAAAGAAACATTTTTCCTTATTTATTTGATTATTTTCGAAAAACATAAGAAGGAATAATCAATTTGTGAATTATTATATGATCACTTGATTTTATGTGATGAGTTGTCATGTTTATCTTGTAGTATATGATAAGATAATTATCTTGAACACCTAAGCATGAGGTGGATGTGATAAGGTTGGAAAATGACATTTTTGAGATAAGATTTGCTATGATATTTTCATAAAAGATAAGATAAGGTCATGATTAATTAAGAGATAATGTTTATCTCTTAGAAAAGTGTAGAAATGTGTAGAATATCATAGGAAATAATATTTTAAATATTAGTTGCATGATTTTCAAATTTAGGTATTATTTTATGTGAAATTAAAATCATGATTTTATGTGATAAATGTATTAAATAATTTATTTAATTATATAATTGATAAATATCATGATTCTAGATCAATCTTATCTCCTAGAAACTATATAAATTTTCGAAATTAATAAAATAGGGTAAGAATGGAATTTGATGAAAATTAAATCCTAGAAAACCCTAATTTTCGAAAATTTGGGGAAATTGCTTAGAAATGTTCCAAAAATTTATCTTATGATATAATATCATTATATTAATATAATTACTCATGAAAATAACATTTTTATGAAAAGAATCATAGTTTGATAATTTATTCGTAATTTCGAATTATTTGCCGATAACTTTACATTAGTACATAGAAATGACCTTAATTAATTTTCCTATGATTTATTTCATCATCTAAGATTATTATTATATCATATAGTTATTAATTGGAGGAAAATAAAATATTTAGTATATATTTATAGAGGGGCGAAATATTTGACCTTTTAGTGTGAATATGATGAAAATATCGTTTTAATTAATGAGGTGCCATAATTAAAAAGATAAGATAAGATTAGGTGTAAAGTAGATATTGTTATCAAATTAAACAAGTAACCTATGGTTTTGTCTTCATATGGACAAAAATATTGATTTAATATAAGGTTGGAAGATTTAATTTCCAACCTTGATAATGACACCTTATCCTAAAGTTGAAAACTTTGACTTTTCAAATGTAATATTATTACATGATAATATTATAGTATATGATATGGAAAAAAATAAAAATTTATCCTAAGCTTATAGTAGTGGCCGAAAATTTCATAAAACATTATAAAAAGTGATAATTTATTTATTCTATGATAGATATAAGATACATTAATTAAATAATATAATAACATAATAAACTATAGGATAAAATAAAATAATTGTTCCTTATGAAAGGAGGTGGTAAAAATGATAAAAGGATAAGGTATGAGTTGTAAATTTTATTTTACAACTAGATGTGTATAATATTAAAAGATAAGATATGATAAGATTTGATAAGATAAGATAAGATATGATAAGATTTGATAAGGTAAGATAAGATATGATAAGATTTGATAAGATAAGATATTTTATGAAATAATGATTAAACCCACTTTTAAATCCTATAAATAGGAGGTTACCCTCCCATAACCTCATAACCGAAAATAAGTGGGAAATAAGAGAGAAAATAGAGAGAAATGATAAATAGTGTTCTTCAAGTACTCTTCGATCATAGAGAAAAATACGTCGCCAACGCCGATCGAATCCGATAAAAGGTTAGAATTTATGTTATAAGCTTATGTTGTTCATGTAATTTTCAAAATTATGTGACTCAAAGCTAATATGTTTAGATATTATATTTATATGATGTTATTAAGCATGTAGTATAATTATATCACAAAATCAAGCATGATATCAAATTCTATATATGGACCGAAAACTTGAAGGTATGATATGTTGATTATTATGATTTTTAATTGGTGATTTAAGCATGGAATCATGATCTAGGTATTAATTATGCTTATATGATTTTATATAGAATTTTTGGAAAACTTTAGTACATGATATTATGATGATATTTCGAAAATTATAGAACATGATATTATGATGAGGTATAATCCATGTTTGAGTGTTATCATAACATATTGAAAGTGTAGAATCATAAAATAGTGTTGTATGAATTTATCGAATTGTTAAAATTTATCGACCTAAGTCCAATTTTTCAAAAGTGACTTAGGAAGATTAAATTCAATAGTTCACAATAAATAAAAATTATGTTATAATAAGGATGCTTATAGACTAGTATGTGTTATGTGATTTTATCGAATTCTTGGAAATTGTTTGCTTAGTTTAATTAGTGGTTTTCAAAACTATAGGTTATAAGTATTAATGTTATAAATTTATTTTATGAGAGATAATTGCATAAAATGATCCAAAATGATGTTTTAGATATATTATGATTTTATGGGAATTTTTAGAACAAGAATTTCACATAAAATAATAGAATTACATAAAAGGAATTAAAAGTTAAAATGTTGACTTTAGTCAAAATTGTTGACTAAATGTCGACCAAGTCAAAATTATTGACTAAAACGTTGACCAAGGTCAAAACACGCTAAACTCGATAATACGCGATCTATGTGACGCAAAGACGCTTAGTAACATTGTGACTTACACGTAAGTACATTAAAACGCACATTATGTGATAAAAGATGAAATATCTCTTATATGATGAATGATTTCATAATCGACATCATTTTGATTAGGAAACGTTAAAATAAGTTCGACGTTAGCCTTTATTTGATGCATAGGACGTTATAGACGATGTTCGCCTCTATCGAAAAGTATAGCGATGTACTAAACCTCGCTTCTCACATTGAAAAGCGGCACTTTCTTTAGGAGAAAGAAGACGATAATTAAGTACTAGTGACGTAGAACTTTAAGTTCCCGGTGGGCTTTCTTATCAAAACCATTTACGAGCTTTCTTGAAAAATCATTTACTTTATGCTTTTTCGCAAATGATAAAGTACGATATTGTCTGCCAAAAATGTTTTATGTTTTGTATATGTCCATTCGGGTTGCCTGGGGCAACAGGAAAAGTATTACGAATTCGGATCCTGAGCTGGAGGTGAAGGGGAATCTGGCTTAGGTTGTGTACACTTCACCTTCGAATCGCGGTTGCGATCAGTTGTTTCACCTCGAATCGCCGGTTATGATCAATCGATGCGTCCGGGTGAAGGAGGCCTCCTCCCGCCGTTAATCCATATGCCGACTTGGAATATACGTTGTGATGTGAAAATGCCTGGCCAGACGATGTTTTGAGAAAATGAAAATGTATTTAGTAAGCACAAGGCATTTTCAAACAAAACCCTTGTGTCTTACTGTGAAGTAGGCAGTACAATATTCGTAAAGTAAAAATGTTTTCGGCAATGTGTCCACTGAGTGCAAATTCTTGTACTCAGCCCTGCATGTTTGTTTTTAAATGTGCAGGTTGAGCAGGTGATGGAACAGAGCGGAGTTGAGCGGAGTTCTTTGTCAACTTGAGTATGGAATATCTTTTGGTTCGCCTTGAGAATGCATCTTCATATGCATGTCTCACACGTTTATTCCGCTGCCAAAACTCTTGAGATTCTGTTATATTCTGTTTCTGTGTTAAGCTTTGTAAAAGCTACTGTTTTGTTGAACCTTTGAAACCATCTTATATATATAAGCTATTTTGCTCCGTCATGATTTTCGTTTCTGTTGGAACATCTATATTCTCTTCGTAGGTGAAATGAGTTGAAACCCTTATTCTTTCATATTCACTTGGACCGAACCCCAAGTCACGGTCCGGTAAGGATAAGCCAAACCGGGCTGTGACACTATATGTGGTGAGTCTGTGGAGATCTTGACCATAAGTGTACTGTTGCTATCCCCTTAGATTAATAAAATTGTTAGTTTCTTATCCAAGAAGGAAAAAGAATAAATGATGTAGTTACGAACTTTAGCTGCAAGTATGTCTTTTCACATTGTTAACTGGTGGTTGATTATTTGCTGACTGCATCAGAGTTCATCTATTTCCCTTTTTCCAGAATGCAATTATTCATCATGATCTCCAGCTTGAGAAGTAAGTATTTGCCATCCATGAACAACTGAAATATGATGGTTGTTTGCATCTTCATTATGGTTCTTTTGTTTCTAACTACATGACCAAATGCAAGCTACTAAATTCATATTTACTTCAAGTGATTGTTTATGCAGAGTAGCTGAAACAAAGTCATTATTGCATCGAGTTGTCTTTTAAAGGGCAAAATTGCAGCTGAAGCATGTAAAGAGGGAAAGACTGTTGGTACTGTTCTTCGTTCCTTTTGTACACGTAGCACCTCATTTAATTTGTATCAAGACACTCTATTCTGTTTGCAGAAAAGCCTAGATCTATTAAGCTCCAGGATGCAGGATTCACAGACACTAAGAGCAAATATGCCATCACTTCCCCTGGACATATGCACTTCCACTGTTGGTTTGGTTGACCATTGGTTGTTGTCTGTCAACCTATCAAAGGAACATGAGGTATTAAGTCAATTTTAATACGCATCTGCAAGATATGCAACAAGTCTCATGTTTCCGGCATTATCCTATTATATTTTTTTTGCAAAATGATTGATTATGTGCTCCCTTTGGGAAAGAGAGGGAACCTTGGCTGTTATTCCTTTGCGGCACCGAAGTTCTCGTTTGTAATTTTGTTTTCCTTGATAAGATTATTCTCTTAGTGATAGGATATGGCCCAACTGCAAGGCCCAAGCATCAGGCCCAATACAAGTAAAGCTGACGTCAAGCTCGGCCTGGACAAGTTCGGCCCAAGAAGACCCCTAAAACCAGTGGGAATGCAGAAGGCTCGGCCATATCTAAATGAATCCTAGTTCGAGAAGAGATAGGATTAAGATCCTATCCTAGATCTCGAATCCTATTTAGAGAAGGCCTCGGATTTAAGATCTAGGTCTAAATAATTGTGTATAAATAGAGGCTAGATTAGACGAAATAGATCATTCACACTCCTTGTAATCGCTTCTTACACATTCAATACACGAATACTCTCTCTCCCCGTGGACGTAGATCTTATTCATAGATCGAACCACGTAAATCCTTGGTGTTCTTGCGCATTTATTTCCCTTACGAAATTAAGATCGATCACTGGCGCCGTCTGTGGGAAACGAAATTTTGTGTTTTCGATCAACCACCGTTTACAGGGAAATAATCATGACTGTACACACCGCCATGCATCCAGGACCGTCGCCGGTAACAACAACGCTGACGGCGAAAGGGAACGCCGAGCTCACTCGGGAAGAGCCCAATCAGAGAAGAAACCCCCGAAGGATATGTCCAAAGTCTCGACGAGCACGGACACCCCGCCTGCAGGAGGCAGTTACCATAGCGGCGAAATCGCAACAACAATCCAGGGAACATCCGGCTCACAAGAAACCTCGACGACGCCGTCGAGGGGTTTCTCGAGAAAATAAGGAGAGCTTTCCCAGACCTCGGTGAAACTGTGGTCGGCCACGCCCCGAAGATGTAAACGCCAAGCCTCATCTAGGTACGGGCATCACAACGAGAGGTCGGGGCCCAAACCGACCGTAAGGAACGAGCGACGCGGAGAGGACGTCGTGACCGCCGCAAGCCGCCCCGATCGCGAACGAATCCATTCAGCGAACTCCGCCCGCCTCCAAGGGACGAGCAGCGGGAAAAGGCATCATGGCCGCGGAGGTCGGTCCGAGTCACCTAAACGAGTTCGATCGTCGAACTCCGTCCCAATCTCCAGAGGACGGCTTCGATGGTACGAGAAAATAGTCACCCCGTTCTCAAACAGATACTAACACTTCGCCCCGGATAAATACGGTACCAAGCATCGCCCCTATGACGGGTCGAGGGATCCACGTAACTTTCTCGCAGCCCAATACAACATGATCAACCAACGCCTCACTCGCTTCATATGTGTAAACTCTTCCCGAGTTACTCGTCGACAACGCCCGCAGTGGTTCGACACCTACCTCGGAAGCATCGGCCCTATCGCGACTGATGGCGCCTTCCATCGAGGTTCTTCCGTATGGAGTCAAAACATCGCCGGCACACCTCCTCACCATAAGGTAAAGCCGTAACGAGTCCATCGGTGACTTCATGACGAGGTTTAACAAGGAGTGTTTGAAGGTCAAGACGTGAACGAATCATTAGTCATCTCGGCCTTCCAAAACGGCATCTTGCCGGGGCCTTATACCTAGAGATCGCTGGCACGAACCCGTCTCGCGACAGTAGTCTGTGGCGATAGCCAACCGGATCGCCAAAGCGGACGAGGCCGACAAGAGAAAGCGCGAAGCGCATGCGCAGGCCCTGGAGAAAGGAAGAAGAGATGAAGGAAGGAAGATCGAACCAAGGCGGCGAGCGCCTTGAAAGATTACATCGCCTATAAGGTCCGTGCTCGGTCCGCGTGACGCCTCGTGCGACCTCAATACACCCCGCTGACGAAGTCGAGGCGTAAATCTACGCACCATATGAACTGCTCGAGAAGCCTCGATCACGATGTGAGGAGGAAGAGGCGCCAACCGTGGATAAGTATTGCTCATTCCATGAAGACTATGGGCACGACATCGAAGAATGCAAAGAACTCATGGGAGAGATAGAGATGTTGGTTCGTGATGGACACCAAGAAGTACCAAATACTGTGGTCGCCAAGTCGACTGCAGAGAGAAGAGAAGAAAAGCAAAGGAAGAGGAGAATTGCGCCCCGTAAAAAGCGGCGCGACATCGATGAGGAAGGAGACGACGAGTCCCAATATGACGGGATGATCTCCACTATTACGGGCTCCCGTGAGTCACGAAGTCCTCCCCAAGGTCGGGCCAAGTCCTAGAACCGCGAGCCTAACAACAAGAGGTTCGAAAAGACGGGCGATCACCTTCTCCGGACGACCTCGCACCATAATAGTAACCCACCGTGATGCACCGTGATCCATGCGATGGTCGCGAATAAGTTGGTGAAACGCTGTACATCGACAACAAGGCGTCGGTAAGCATCCTTTTCAAGGAATGTTTTGACAAGCTAGGGATAGAAGAAGCCGCACAAGCGCCGCCGCCACTCAAGCTCGAGCCCAAGAAGAGACGCCCCGGAAGGGATAATAGAGCTACCCGTCACGGTGGGAAGTCACCAACGAGCTCCACCAAGGTGGTGCAATTCTTCAGAGTGAAGGCCCACTCGCCATATAACATCATACTAGGCGAGATTGGTGAACGTAGTGGGCGGTATGCTCAACGTACCACCGACAATGAAGATACCCACCGCAGGGGAACACCCGTGATCCGAGGTGATCAAAAGCAAGCTAAGGAATGTATGCAGTTGCTTTACGAGGTGCGGGACCTCGGTCCAAAGACCCACAGCATAGCAATTAAAGGAACCCGAGGAGTTGAGTCAAGAAGTACATCCCCGACAACCAAAGCAAGAGGTCGCATTGCGAAGATGAGCCCTTAAAGGTCGTCAAAGTTGGTCTCACCAAGGCACCAAATAAAGAATCGATCATCCAACTCCTACGGAATTCGAGATGTGTTTGCTTGGTCTCCCGACATGACCGAGTCTCACCAAGTATCATCACCACCGCTCAACATCGACCAACATAAAACCGCTCAACGAGCAAAGAATTTTGCAAATTAACGGAACCAAGTCATTCACGACGAGGTGAACCAAATTAAAAGCTCGTGATATTGTTCGAGGTCAAATATCCGACCGGATAGCCAACCCGTGATTGTAAAGAAAGGAGGAGGGGATGGCGAATGTGTATCGACTACACCGACCTCAACAAACATTGCTCAAAGGATTGCTATCCCTTCCCAACATTGACAAGAAGGTCGACGCTACTGGTCGGATACGAAGTCTTCGCTTGGACTTATACAGGGTATCACCAAGTCCCGATGGACGACGAAGACGCCGCCAAGACAGCCTTCATTACCGACTTGAGTCTTTGCAGATAAAAATATGCCATTCGGCCTCAAGAATGCAGGGCCACCTAACAAAGGATGGTGGAAAAATATTTAAGCCCTACATAGGTCGAATGTGAGGTATACGAGACGACATCGTCAAAAAGCAAGGAGGAAGCCACGTGTGTTGCCGACCTCCGGATCGTCCCCTCGCCTTCTCGAAAAATCAACTCAAACCGAACCCCGTAGTGCACATTTGCAACCGGTCTCGAAAGTTCTTAGGGTCTTGGGTTTCACAAGAAGGGCTAAAAGCCAACCCGTCCAAGGTCCAAACCATTTTGAAATGAACATGCCAAAGACCATCCATGACGTACACAGGTCGACAGTCAGATAGTCAAGACTGAGCCGCTTTCTTTCAAAAGCCATGGATAAACAGCCTACCCTTCTTCAAGATACTCAAAAGGCCCCAAATTCTCATGGGATGATGTACACAAGTCCGCCTTTTGAAGATCTCAAGAGCTACTCGCCAAACTCCCCACTCTATCCGTCCCGAAGAGAGAGGTCCTTTTCTCTCTACCTCGCCGCCGGACGAATCCATAAGTGCAGCTCTGGTACGAGAGGAAGGACGTCGCTCCGTGTATTTCATCACCGAGCACTAAAAGGCCCTAAACGAGGTATCGCCCTTGAGAAGCTTGCCTTAGCATTGGTAACGCCGCAGGAGACTACGCCCATACTTCCATGCACATCCCATAAGTCCTCATCGACTACCCACTTCGCAAGTATTGACGAAGCCCGGCCTCGTGGAGAATCGCGAAATGGGCAATCGAATCGGGCGAACACGATATATCCTTCGCCCGCCAGCCATCAAAGGTCAAGCCCTGGCGGATTTCGGCCGAGGCTAACTTCGCCGAAAACCGCCCACCGAGTCCAGACGACGATGCCGGCCGAACCAATGGATGAAATACCAAAGGAGGCCGCAACTCTACGCTGACGGGCTTGGGAAAACGGTAATGGAGCAGAATCTTACTCCTAAACCCGACGGCCAAGAGATCACCTACTCACTTGGTTCACATTCAAAAATACGAACAACGTAAGAGTATGAAGCCTCGATCGCAGGACTTTGCCTAGCTCAAAATCTCCAAATACGAGCCGCAAGTTCACAACGATTCTCGTGTCGTAGTAAGCCAAATGTTGGGGAAATACGAAGCAAAAGTAACAGGATGAAGAAATACCTTGAAAAGCAAAAGCCTCGCAACGAATTTTCTCATACTTTCGGATAGTTCGCATCCCAGGGAAAAAACAATGAAATGACATCTTAAGTAAATTGGCCTCATTGTCAACGAGCCCGCCATAGAAGAGTCCAAAGCGTAAGCATAGACGATGCCGATGACGGAGCCGAGGTCAACGTAGTCTCGGATGAAGAACCCAATGGACGACTTCCATTCGAGTACCGAGAACGGCGAATCGCCCAAGACAAGCCGAAGCAAGGAGGATCCCGAACAAATCTATGCGATATACAATTGAGCAAGGGTCCTATACTGAAAGTCATATCTCCAAATCTCTTAAGGTGCTTGGGTCCGAATCGAGCTGACATGCTCATGAGAAGTGCATGAAGGATCATGCGAAGTCACATCGGACCCCGAGCCTTGTCGAAAAAGTCATGAGATGGGATACTATTGCCAATGATGTTCCAGACTCAATTGACCTTGTGAAAAAGTGTCCGAGTGTCAACTCCACGGAACGCATCGAGGCTACCGCAGACCGACCTCACCTCAATACTGAGCCCTCGGCCGCTTATGCAATGGGGATCGACATCGAGAGCCCCTTTGTAAAGCACCGTGACGCTCCAATTCCTAATTGTTGCGATTGACTACTTCACGGGTGGGTAGAAGCGAGCCTTCGCAAAATCACAAGCAAGAACGCCTCAACTTCGTGCTCGAAGAACATAGTGTGTCGCCCGGCATCCCTCATATCCTCCTTTCGGACAACGGAACACAATTCCGATAAGACATTCGTAGAGTGGTGTCAAGAGCTTGGATCCAACAAAATTCACCTCGTGGCCCATCCTCAAGCAAATGGTCGACCAAGTCACCAACAGACCATCGTGAAGGATCAAGACTCGCCTCGACCGAGCTAAGGGCCTTTGGGTGGATAATTTACCACAGTGTCTTATGGTCATACCGAACAACACCTAGACCTCGAACGGAGAAACGCCCTACGCTTTGGTGTATGGAATCAAGCAAAGGATCCCGCAGAAATTGGAGACCGAGTCCTCGCACCATCGACTTCTCTCGCCAAGCAATGAGAAAAATCTACGAGCTGATCCGGATCTACTCGAAAAAAAGAGACCTCGCCACATCAAGGAAGCTCGGTGCAAGCAACAAGTAGCTCGGTATTACAACCAGCGTGTTAAAACCCGACAATTCCAAGTGGGCGACCTCGCATCTCGAATAATGAAGTCAAGAAAGCCGTGCAGCTCGGCAAGTGGAAGCCACATGGGAAGGACCTTATCGGTCGATGAAGTCCTCGGCAAAGGGCCTATAAGCTCGCCCAATTGTCCGTGAGCAATTACCCAACACATGGCACATCATTCATCGAAGAGATATTATGCATAAGTGTCAAAGGTCGAGTCTTGTTCGGTCGTGTTTTCGTAGTCCCGCTTAATGGTCGAGTCTCGAGTCTTACTTTGTTACGTCGTTTTTATCAATAAAATTCTATTTTTGTGCATGTTTTATTTGTCACTAATGCATAATTAATCTTCAATATTATTCTATACCCCACGGAGGACAAATTCCCTCGACGGAGGTCGACACCTTCGCTTCATACGAGGACGATTTAAACGCGTAAGGGGACCACCCTCCCGATGACCTCGGCAAAAACAGAACCATTCCTACATACGAGATCGATTACCTTCGCTTATTTCAAGACGGTTCTTCTATGTAGACGAAATAAGGGACCACCCTCCCGATAACCTCGCAAAAAAATGAACCATTCCTACATACGAGATCGATTACCTTCATTTATTTCAAGACGGTTCTCTATGTGGACGAAATAAGGGACCACCCTCCCGACGACCTCGGCAAAAATCATTAATTCAAGACGGAACTCTACAAGGACGGACTACCCTTCTTTAGAACGGATTCCTTCTGAGACTTCATATATTACTTTAGTTCAATATAAAGTCAATGAAGCAAATACATCTTTCTTATTTCAAAAATAAGTTATGCAGATTACATATTACAAGGGTGGAGGAGACCGGGAAAAACCGAGCCAATCCCTAGAAAATCGCAATTCAACATTTCATCTATACTAATCCTACCTCTACCTCATCCTCGATCTACACTATGGGCTCGCTAGCTCGACCGGCCACTTGATGACGCTCGGCTCGCCCCTTGAGGATCCACGCCGCTCAAGGGCCATAGCACGCCTCTCGAGCTATCCGCGGATCGTCAAAATTCGGATCATTTATTGTAGACCGAGAAGCTCCGACAAAAGAAGAGGCCTATGCATCCCGTCAAGCAGCTTCATCGAGTTGTGGTTGTCGAGCAACGACGGTCTTATATATACCTCCGAGCCTTTTAATTCAGCTTGCATCGCCCGTGAATCGCTGGAGGTCCGACCATATTCACGCCGGTACTCGCTGACAACGGGCAGCACTCGACAACCTTGGCTTCAACTTCCGAGATAGTCATCCCACCATTTCGATGGATGGCCTCCTCGACTGCATGCTCCTCGCCTATTAATTTAGCTTCTCCTCATGCGACCTCGAACGACTCCTCCAAATGCAAAGACGAGCCTGAGCTCGTCCCACTCTCCGGCTCTATGTTTAATAACAGACTACCGCACATGGCCCAATTGTCCCTTTATATGGAGGAGTTCACCTCTTTCAATTCGTATGCCGACAAGTCTTCGATTCGGTTCAACCAAGGAGAAGATCAAGCATTTCAAAGTATAATCGAATAAAAGATAAGTTTTCGATAAACTTGTGATTTTATTAATACGCCTAGGCGTAAACCAATGTACATTTACATTCAAAAAAAAAAAAAAAAGGATCAATGACCCTCCGTGCTTCGGCCTGCCCACCTCACCGCCTCGAGTTCTCGAAAGCCTCGGCCTCTTCCGCCCTAACTCGCCTAGTTCGGCTGCCTCCTCAGAACCGCCGAGCCTCACACCCCAACCGCTACCTCCCGACCCCTTTGCAAGATTAGCCATTAGAGCGTCGGTCGGGATCTCGGTCCCACGGCAGCGCGACAGACTCGCGGTCGCAGTAACCGAGGATGAAGTCAGGTCCGCAGACGGAAGCTCCTTCAGCCACTGACAAGGACATCGAAATAGCCCGCCTCAGACATCATCCTCTATCTCCTCATACCCATACTGATTTATCCACCTCGGTAGTCCTCGCGACTTCTTCGATCAGATCCGAGATGGTGCGCTTATTGAGGACCTCGCCGCATCACCAACCATCCCAAGAAGCCCCTGACAGAATAGCCTCCGAAACGCCAAGCATTTCCCTGCGAGCTCGCCACTGGCCTCCCGACGCGAGCCTCCTCCAACTCGCCATTAAGGCGACTTGCCTCCGCCGCCTTCCGCCGCCGCGCCGCCCCGCCCATCGCCGGCCGCCGCCGCCGCCAACAGCGGCCGCCAGATCCGCCGCTTCGCTTTGACGAGGTCCCGATCTTTGCATCGGCCTCGCTAATCTCTTGACGAGTGAGAGTCTTCTCCTCCATTCCTCGAGCATACCGGGCCACCCGTCACAACCGGCTAACGCCCTTTTCAAGAAGTCCGTTATAAACCGACATCCGGGCCATCCCATGGACATCTTGGCCACCTCGGCCGACACGACCTCAACCCCTATACGTAATCCCATCGTCAAGAATACATTATTTATATTACTCACAGGAAGAAGGATAAGTGCGCTACCTCGGGAAAGGCAGGGGAGTCACGAGAGCCAACGGACACATTCCGGTCGGCAAGAATCAGCGCCTCGGGATAGCACGCTTAACCTCTTAAAGCGCCTAAGAGGTTGCGGCTCAGAGACTTCAAGCCTCCTCGCCGCCTGTGGATAGCCTCAGATCCTTCAAAATCGAGGAAGAGAGCTCGACCTCCTTCAAAAGAGAGAGGGAGCTCGACATCGGCGCCGACTCTTCCTCTCTTCCTCTTATCCCTGATCAAGTTCACTGCAAAAAAATACAAGAAGTTAAGCATGTACACACAAATAATCATGCAACAAAGGACAGAAGAGAAGGAGGGGCCTCACCCTTCACCGACTCCACCTCGGTGGCAGGATCATAAGGGCTAAGCCCCGCAGCTGCAAGCTCGGCCTCGGTAAAGGCCTCATCCATGAGACCTACTTTGTCCAGTGCCTCCTCCAGCCACCGCCAATCTCATCAACCACCACATCGGCGATCTTCTCCGATCGCCATGTAAACTCAGAGATCCATCGAATCGACAAAAGAAAACTTCTTCCGCCACCGAGATCTTCGACTTTATCTTCGCTGATTCATTTACGGGTGATAAATAATACCACCCCAACCACCCTTCAGCTTGCAAAAACGGAGAACAAGCCCCAAAGTGAAAGGAAAATTATGCCGATAGCATAGACACTCAGCCCACCAAATGCCGGAAAGAATTTGGTGTAGTTAGCAGTGATATGCCGAACATCCGTTGAAGTTCGACATATACACGAGGATAGAATACGAAGACCAGCCCGAGGTCGCCTTCGACATTACGATGATAAACCCTTCCCGAGGCACAAGCCCTATGCTCCGGACGGGGCAACATAAATTATATCGTAAATATGGTATCGGGAGACAATCTCCTTTATATCTGAGGTTGTTAAGATGGAAGAAAAGAAGACACTTTACCAAAATCCCGAAAGTGGAGACGCAAAACCGCCAAATAATCCGACGGGCGAGACGCATAATAATACGGTTCAAGACTTAGAAGAAGAGGAAGCCATAACTTACTTTTGGTTTTTTTCGAGGATGATGGTGATGAACTCTGGGGACAACAATGGCGACGGTTATACGCTTTTCTCGTAAGTTTGAAAGTCTAAAATTTTGAACAAAGAAAAGTGATACGAGAAACGACGATCAAGGAAGATATCCCCATTATACGCTTTATCGAATCCAACCGCTGCGCATTAAATGCGTATCCGTGTCTCTGTACTCAACGGCGCGAAAAATCCCATGTTCGCCTCGCTTAACGCCCGCCGTGTGACGCCAGACAAGACCTCGCTTAACGCCTCGACAGTGAAGCCGACGGCACTCCAGGTTAAACGCCTGTAGGTAAGTCGGTCAGAGGACCTCGCTTAACGCCTCATCGTGAGAGGCCACTGTAAGACCTCGCTTAACGCCCGTCGTGACGCCAGACAAAGACCTCGCTTAACGCCTCGTCGGGAGAAGTCGGCTCGAGACCTCGGCTTAACGCCCGCCAGTGAAGTCAATGAAAACCTCGACTCAACGCCCGGCAAGAGATAGTAACAAGACAACCTCGGCAGATGCCTCGCAAACGTGGCATATGACTTGAAACATCGACACATACCAAGTCGATCGCTCGTGCCCGCCTGATAAACAACCCAAAACCAATACGACTCGCTCAAGGCTTTTTTTTTGGGGGTTGGATAGGATATGGCCCAACCGCCTGTGCCCAAGCATCGTGCCCAATACAAGTAAAGTCGACGTCAAGCTCGGCTCGACAAGTTCGCCCAAGAAGACCCTTAAAACCAAGTGGGAACGTAAGGCTCGACCATATCTAAATGAATCCTAGTTCGAGAAGGGATAGATTAAGATCCTATCCTAGATCTCGAATCCTATTTAGAAAGGCCTCGGATTTAAGATCTAGGTCTAAATAATTGTGTATAAATAGAGGCTAGATTAGACTAAAGATCATTCACACTCTTGTAATCGCTTCTTACACATTCAATACACGAATACTCTCTCTCCCCGTGGACATAGATCTTATTCATAGATCGAACCACGAAATCCTTGGTGTTCTTGGCGCATTTATTTCCTTACGAAATTAAGATCGATCACTTAATATCAAGAGGCTTGAGCTTAGCTTGCTCGCTTTTACTCTTTACTCAAGTGGAGATCGATTCAAGCATTTTCATATTAAGCTCGAGCTCCGGTCAATTTACCGACATCATGAGATTAATTTTTAATTAAAAATGGAACTTATTATCTCGCCGATCATGTTTGATAAGTGAGATGTATTCTTTTCCGCCGTGTTTTCCATGATAAACCGACTACAATGAGGCAGCCTTAGAAGTTTTAGATAGAAAGATTTTGACCTTGACGAGAACGTTTATTCATGCCGCAAATTGAGAGTCGAACCTCGAGTTGGTGAAACAATTACTTTGGTAATCGAACACTGACAAAGAAGACTTTTGCAGTTTATTCGTCTCGATATACAGTGTATATTCTTGCCATCGAACTTTTAAAAGCGAGAGGGTCTCGAACAATGTTTCTCTTTATATATCTTGTTGTTACATTTCTATTATTTGCTTGCCACCGATAAGAACGCTTTGATGTAGTAAAGCAAAAGCAAGAGATCAATAGAAATACGGTAAAGTCGTCACACCACCGTGCTCCAAAACAATATTCTCCCCTCAATAATAAACCCTAATCTCCTATAAATACCGCCCAACTATAATTAAGGAAATAATATCAAATACTACTTCTACTACTAATCGAATAATTAAACCATAATAATAAAACACTCCTTCATTAGCCCAAATTTACCTAACGGGCTCAATCCTCCTTCACGCGATCTTCTCTGTAAACAATCAACGGCCGCCCACGAACCTCATGCACGCCGATATCCCGACCTCTCCTTCAACGCCGATCTCGACTCTATCAACTCCATCCCACATCGAAACAACCTTGTCCTCAAGGTTGAAATCGTGAAATTGGCCTTGAAATTTTTTATATCAATCCACGCCGCGTCATCCTCCGATCGTCTTTCCATTTTACCAAGAATCGTTTTCCTCACCGATCCTCTCGCCACTTTCCTCCAAGCTGTAATGATTTCCGGCCCAACCGTAAAATAGGAGTTCGATAGATTCCGCAATTCCCGCCACGGATGATCCCCACCGCCTTCCGCAGAATCGAGATATATGGAACATCGGATGTATTTTATCGTCACGGAAGCCGCAGCTTATACGCCACCTGCTCACGCGTCAATCACCTCAAACTCCCCATAGAAGCGAGCAGATAACTTGTGACGCGGCCCACCTCGCAGCCGATTTAACGCCGAAAGGACGTACCTTCAAGAACACCCTATCCCCCACTTCAAACTTCAGCTCAGGCGATGTCTGTTGGCTCGCCGTGCCATCTCTTGCGAGCTCTTGTCGATTATCACGAAGATGGCGCAAAATCTCATCCCGGCCGCCCAAGCTATCGGCCATCGCCGCGACTTGGCATTCTCCTAAGGAACCGCCCGAGAGAAGGAGGAGGCCCATAGACAACCTCAGTACGCTATCCTTGTCGCCGATTGGTACGGTGTTGTACCAAAATTCCGCCCAAGCGAGCCAACAAATCCATCGCTTCAAGTTGTTCATCGGTGAAACAACGCAAGTAAGTCTCCAACACCCTATTCAACACTTCCGCTTGTCCATCCGCTTCCGGATGATACGCAGCACTAAACTTGAGCTTCGGCCCCATCGCCAAAAGCTCCTTCCGTAATGCACTTACGAACATGGAGTCTCGATCACTAACAATGGATTTGAATACCATGCACCGAACCACTTCGACGAATACATCGGCATCGATCGAGCCGAGATAGGCGGTTTCAGCGCCATAAATGTGCATACTCAAAGTCGGTCCACCACCACCAAAACAATCGAGAACCCTTTCGACTTTGGTAGGCACGTAATGAAATCCATTGAAATATCCTCCCAAATCGCCGGAACAGCAATGGTCGCAGCATCCCGCCGGAAATCGCTTCATATTTCATCTTCGACAAATAAGACATCGAGCAACATAGTCCTTCACATGGCGTAATATGCCTTCCAATAAACGCACCCGCAATCCGCGATATGCACGATAGACCGGCATGTCCGCCACGGTATCATGAAATTCAGAAGGAGCTTGGGTATCCATGCGACGATGCCGCAGTAACCACAAGGCCATGGTAGAATAGCCGGACCCCACCAACTCGAACCTGTGCTTGTCGCCAAGTTGCTTCCTCGACCGCCGTGATAATCGCCTCCCACATATTCGCCCTTCGCCGCCTCCTCCTCGACGCCACTAAAGCCCACCCACTGGATCGCCAAGCCGCCACCACCGCCACCATCTCCTCGAAAGTGCATCACCGCGTCGATGCCCCTTGTAGATTCAATTTCAAAATCATACCCAGCAATTTTGCCACCCACACTTGCCGTGCCGAGTCACTATCTTTTGGTGGAGCAAATGTTTCAGTCACATGATCAAGACGGACCACCTAACTTCCTTCCCAATGATAGGGTCGCCAATGTTGCACGCCCAACGCGAGGCCCATCATCTCTCGCCAGACGCCGATTTTGACAAGGTGCGGTCGGAAAGAGATTTGTCAAGCACGCAATCGGTCGCCGCTTCAGATCAAGACAGCCCTATTCCTGCATCCGATGCATCGTGACTCCACCACAAAATCCTTATCAAACTGCGGAAAAGCAAGACCGGTGCCTCGCTTAGCACCCTTCACCGGCGTAATGCCCGCCTCCGCCTCGTCGTCCATTTCATAGGTTTCGGCGCCCTTCAATAGGGTCATCGGTCTTGTTATTAATCCATACTCCTTCACGAACCTCAGTAGTACCCAAATAAACCTAGAAACCCCGAACCTCTCGCGGTGGTTCGGTCTCGCCAATCGACCACAAAGACTCACTTTCGCAGGGATCCATCGCCACGCCATCCTCGATATAATGTGACCCAAGTACTCAATTTTCGCCATCCGAAAGCACATTTTTTTTCTGCTTGCCAAAAAGTGATTCTCTTGTTGTATCAAAGACCACCCCAACATGCTCTCTATGCTCCTCCTCCGTGGCTATAAACCAAAATATCATCGAAAAATACCAATACGAATTTCCGAGGTAGGCCTAATACATCATTCATGGTAGATCGGAACGCTGCCGGCGTTCGTAAGGCCAAAGGGCATCACCAAGAATTGTGAGTGCCCATCGTGCGCTCGAACGCAGTCTTCGGATGTCTGCGGTTGCCACGCGGATTTGATGATATCCCGATCGCAGACGATCTTCGAAAATATTATCGCCCCGATAGCTCGTCCAACATCTCCTCGGATTACCGGAATAGGTATTTATCCGAATCGTGACTTTGTTGAGCTCCCGATAATCCACACAAAATCTCCAATCGCCGCCTTTCTTCTTCACCAACAAAACCGGTTGGAGAAGCGACTCAACTCTGACGAATGATACCTAGCACAAAGATGTCTCTCACCAATCTCTCGATCTCGCCCTTTTGGTGGTAATTATAGCGATACGGCCGCACCGATATTGGTTTCGCCTTGCCTCTAGTGTGATCCGTGGTCCTTGTCTTGCGGCGGTGGTAGGTCTTATGCGGGTCCCCGAACACCCCGCGAATCGCCGCAAAGAACTCATCGAGCACCGTGGAACTGTTCGATAATCGGGCGCGCCCTCGCTCACTACAGCCCACATCTGCGCCTCGGTTGTAGGAGAGATAGAGACTTCACCCAATGGGTCCTCAGACAACAGGATCTCCCGCAGCCACTCGCCGCCTTCCAACTCGAACTCCATTGACATCCGCTCAAATCCATCCGCACTACCCCTGAGTTCCCAACCACGCCATGCCCAGATCAAGTCGACGCTTCCAAGCGAAAGCGAAACAATGATCTTGATTCAAGCACTGCAAACTCCACCTCTACATCCGCACACCTCCCCCGATTCTCGCTTCCACCCATTGCCGAGTTCCACGCCAAATTTTTCTTCTATCCACCGCAACTCTAGCTCCCGCATCAACTTCTCTTCGATATGTAATTGTGGTGGCTCCACAATCAATGAGTATGATGATTTTCCTTTCCCCAATCTTCCCATGCAGACGATAGTCCGGCTATGGTGATACCGCCATCGAACACAAGGTAAGTCGATTCTCATACTCCACCGTTCCTCCCACTCTTCTTCAAGCCCCGCCGGTTGATAGTACTCATAATTCCTCGCCCGCCGCTTCCTCTTCGACAATCATCACCGGAGTGATCTCATTAAGCACTCATGTCCGGTGAATACGGCTTACGCAACGGAAGCACAAGCCTCGCCTTCAGATCCGCAAGCTCCTTGTTAGCAATCCACAATCACCTCCAAAGATAGCACGATACACGCCAAGAATAGCTCCGAAATCCTGCAATATCACACTAAATTAGTTGTTTCTATTTACAAAACCATTGTAAATCCTATATATTCTTACCTCTTGTTTACAAGGTAAATATACGTAAATAATATTACCAATCTTTTCAATCTTCTTCAAACGTTTCAATACTCAAGTTAATATGGTATCGAGGCGCGATAATCGATCCTCACGGATCATCGCTATTCAGCGATCATCATTTACCAATCCACAAACCTTTTTTCGTATGGAGAACGAAGAACACAATAAGCGGGAGACCCAACGGCGTAAGTGCGGCTGGCTCAAGAATTAGCCACGCTTCTCGACACCCAAGCCTCGCCAATCAATGTAAAATCGCACCCGAGAACAACCAAAGCCGATCAACACGATAGCATCAAATCAACGAGTTCAACTATGCCCCAATGGTCACGAATGATGCACTTAGCCATCCTGAGGAAGGGTTGCCTCAATCACATCATCGCCATCCTCCTTCCCCGAGCCGAATGATCCCGACACCACAATGGTATCGAAATGACCTCACGGTCATATCTTCGATCGCTCGTAACATGGAACCTACATCGCAAACAACTACGCTCAATATAGATCATGGAAAGCCTCGAGAAGCTTAGCCGTAACATACAAAGATCAAAAAGACTCACCCAAGTATTCGAACTCACAAGACAAGCCAACAAGAGCAAGCAAGGCCAAGGCACCATAGAAAGTTTCTCTGCAGCTTACAACGAATATGGGCGTAAATAGATGAACACCACCCGAATCCAATGGAATGCGATAAAGATATAGCAACATACCGAAGATACAATCAAACACGGCTATTCCAATTTCGCGAATAAACGAGAACTACGAACCCGAAGCGGACGTGTTTAAAATTGATCCGCTACCAATCGTGGAGGCAGATATGCTATGATACGACGAGGGGCACCGAAGGGGAATTTGGGATTCGAACTTCCCGAGATCCCACGGATCGAGAACGGAACGGTCTCGTGATGCGAGCAACGACGCAGCAATGTGTATGGCGGCGAAGGGTTTCGCCGCTCAATCGCCCACTCAACCGGTCGGGCCCGACAAAAACATCGCTCATCATCCCGGATAAGAGCAACCTCAAGTGCTCGACCGCGGGATGACAAAACATATGAAGGACATGTGTTTCCAATTGGTGGATATCCGAACGGTGGATGACAACCACAAGCCGCGAAATAATCGGGAAAGGTCATCGTCGCAATGGCGGCGCCGAATCGGCGCCACCGATTATGGCAACAAACTCCCCGAGGAAGACAGTAGCGCGGGTCAAGGAGAGAAGGAATGGGAACGCTAGGTTGCAGCGAGAGTAAATGGTGGAGAAGGAGAAAGACGCCCATGCCCCGAATTATGAAGGTAGCGGGTCGGGTGTTATACCCGACCCATCCTGCTTCTACTCCGGGTCACCCAGCATTTCCGGATCTTATTTGACTCATTTCCTGAATTCGTCTCCTAATTCCATATCTCAAGTAAATGTTTTAAAACAAACAAATCATATGGAAAAGAAAAGTACTGAATGGATATTTGATTGCGGTGCCACAGACACCATGACATATGATTTGTCAGATATTTTGATGCTTACAAAGTCACAGAAAACCCATGTCCAGACAGCCAATGGGGACATCACTCCAGTTAGTGGGGCCGGCACGATTGAAATTTCTCCAACCCTTAGAGTTTCTAATTGTCTATATGTGCCGTTATCCCATAAACCGTTATTCATCGATCATGTCACAAAGGAACTTAATTGTACCGCATCGATGCACCCTACCTTCTCGCATTTTACGTGATATCCAGACGGGGAGATTATCGACGTGGCACCGAACGAAATGGATCAGACATGCGGACGAAATTGCTCAACAAGGCACCGTGATGTCAGTCTCACCGAAATACCAACATCGCTTGGCTCGCATCGCCGACTGGACACCCTTCCATAGGTTACCTTAAACTTTTATTTCCTACATTAGTTTCTTCAGATTTGCATTGTGAAACATGTGTTTTAGCCAAGAGTCATAGACAAACCTTCAAACCTAATAATACTCGTGTGAACTCTATGTTTTCTTTAATTCATTCTCGATATTTGGGGCCCGCACTGTCATTGGGGTCAAAATTTCAAATATTTTTATTATTCATGATCACCACACTCAGTATGACTTGGGTTTATTTCTTGCGACACAAACCGAGGTTTATTCCAAATTTGTCCTTTTATAAAATGATTCAACACCGCTCAAAACCAACATTCAAATTTTATGATCCGATAACGGGAGAATTTGTTAATTCATCTATGACAAAATTCTTCCACGATAACGGCTTAATCCATCGCACCACTGCCCCACACACCAACAAAACGGAGTCGCCGAAGAAAAACCGTATCATTCTTGAAATTACACGAGCAATCACTATCAATCTCTGCCCTCCAAATTTCGGCTCGAAGTCGAGCTACCGCCGCTCATCTTATTAACCGACTTCCCACAAAAGCCTTCACCTCAAAACTCCCATACAAGTTCTTTCCAATATTACCCAAACACCGTCCTCTTACCTTAAAACC
This sequence comes from Salvia rosmarinus, assembly GCA_036937905.1. Lineage (NCBI taxonomy): Eukaryota > Viridiplantae > Streptophyta > Magnoliopsida > Lamiales > Lamiaceae > Salvia > Salvia rosmarinus. The sequence continues at coordinate 36,030,990 of CM072817.1, forward strand.
ACGTATCTTCTGTTGCTCGCTTTTGTCCATATACCAAAACACGAGCGCACAAAACCGATCCCAATGCGCTTAAATGCGTTTTTTGGATATGGAATCAACAAAAAGGCTACCGTTGTTATGATCCTAAATCCGTCGATGTTCACCACTATGAACCGTAATTTCTCGAACCGAATTTTTCACCATCACCACCTTAGCGATCGAGTGGAGATATCGAGTCCGACCCACTAAGTTGGTTGCAATTTCGAGCCATCCAAGAGAGGAAATTCCAACAGAGCCGCTTAACGGTGCGACCGAGACGCTTCTCAAACGACTTCACACCAATGACCTCGAACCGGATAATCACCTCCCAAATCCGGTATCCAAGTAAGATCTCCTCAAGATAATGGCGAGCCTCACGCCCTCGTGAGGAAGTTTCTTCCATTGAATTGATGGACCACCTCACAAGAATCATGATTCATCCACATATGTTCTCGCTTCCAAGGAGCACCGAGGGATCCTCCAAGAAGATATTCTCCCGAGAGCCACCGGATCATCCAGTAATTCGATTGGGAAAGTCACTAACGATAATCTTAGCAGTCTTGCAAGAGCTTTTCAGGTTGCTCTTTACCAAGAAGAAGACTTGCCCAAAACAGTCGAGGAAGCTCTCAAATCGAAAAAATGGGCGGAAGCAATGAAAAAAGAACTGAACGCCCTGATTCGAAACAATACATGGGAAGTGTGTGATCGACCACAAGGGAAGAAACTGGTCGGATGCAGATGGGTTTTCACCATTAAGAGAAAACCAGATGGATCTATCGAAAGATACAAAGCTAGACTTGTTGCGAAAGGGTATACCCAGACCCATGGGTGGACTACTCGAGACTTTTTCTCCAAGAGCAAGACGAGCACAAGAAGAGCCTTAATGTCTATTGCAAAGAAACCAAGAATGGCCCTTCATCAATTTGATGTTACCAATGCTTTCCTACACGGAGAATTAAAGGAAGAAGAAGTATATATGGAAGACCACCGGTTTTGACATTGGCGGTATGGAAAATATGCAAACTAAAGAAAACTTTGTATGGCCTCAAGCAATCGCCAAGGGCATGGTTTGGAAGATTCACCAACGCTATGAGAAGCTATGGATTCAAGCAAAGTAATTCGATCACACTGCTTGAAAAAAGCGTGGAGAGCTCATTACCGCTTAATCATATACGCCGATGATATGATCATTACAGAAGTGATACGTAAGAAATGGAAAATTTGATAAGCAACTATTTCGAATTCGAGATGAAAGATCTCGGTGCCCTTAAGTACTTTCTTGGTATCAAGTACTTAGGTCAAGCGGAGGAATTTTCATATGTCAAAAGAAATACACCCTAGATCTTCTCACCGAAGGGGATGCCGGAATGTAAGCCGCCAGACACTCCTATTGCTATGAATCATAAACCGCAGATAGTTGAAGGTGCCAAGAAGTCGACCGTGGGGTATCAACGTCTGTAGAAAACTCAACTACCTTTCTCATACAAGACCGGATATTGCTTATGCTTGTTGGAGTCATAGCCGCCCATGCACAAACCACAAATTGATCACATGGACGCCGCACTCGTAATCGTAAGATATCTCAAAGGAACTTTCGGATATGGAATATTTTTTCGCGAGAACAAACATTTGAGAATACACGCTATACTGGATGCAGATTGGGCAGAAATCCGATGATGTAAGATCGACCTCGTGATATTTCACCTTCATTGGAGATAGCTTGATAACTTGGAGAAGCAAGAAATGTAGGTCGTAGCACTTTCCAAAGGTCAAGGCGTAATCGTGAGGAATCAAAGGCGACTAATGGAGATTTTATGGTTAAAGAAACTAATGATAGAAATTGGTTTCCTCCCGATCAAACCATTAAGTTATTTTGTGATAATAAAGCCGCCATCAAGATATCCGAGAATCCTGCTCAACATGATCGAACGAAACATGTTGAGATCGACCGACACTTTATCAAGGAAAAATAGAAGTTCGAGTCATCGAGCTACCCTTTCGTCCGCTCAAGATCAAATGGCGATATATTGACCAAGGTCAGAAAACTCAAGAAGTTTTATGATATACTAGTCAAGTTGAATATTGGGATCCCACTACTCAACTTGAGGGGAGTGTTAGCAATCCACAATCACCTCCAAAGATAGCACGATACACGCCAAGAATAGCTCCTAAACTCGCAATATCACACTAAATTAGTTGTTTCCTTATTTACAAAACCATTGTAAATCCTATATATTCTTACCTCTTGTTTACAAGGTAAATATACGAAATAATATTACCAATCTTTTCAATCTTCTTCTCAAACGCTTCAATACTCAAGTTAATACTCCTATGCCGATAATTCCGTGAACTTTGGCCGATATGGTTCTTTGAACAGATGCCCCACCCCCTGATTGGTCCCGACTTCTCCCGCCGAGAGTCACATTCTTGCCGACCGACGACCGGCGCTCCCGCCCCTGCACCAACTCACCGACTCACTGCTGCGTGTAGTTATTGTTTGCGCAGACGGGCCCCACGACCCTTGGTCGATTGCACCTCCTCGAATGGCCACATGGGCCTCCACGCCTCGAGCCAAATCCATCGCAGCCTCTAACTCGTGGGTCCGAACATTCGTGAAAACCTCGATTTGGTCCTTTAGTCCTTTCATAAAATAGCCCGGATAATGAGCATCCGATAATCCCGGCACTTTGACTGAGAGTCGAACAAATGCAGATTGATATACTCATCCACCGCATTCGATCGCTTGATGTCGGCTAGCCTCTCGAATGCATCCTCGAGAAACGGGTGTCGAACGAGATACCGCCTCGTGAATTTCTCCCATGTGAGATGGCTTGCGCGTCCGCACCACGCCGTCAAAGATAACGCATCTCCTTCCATAGCCACCACCGCTGCTGCGACCTTGGTTTCGTGGCGTATCCATGATTTCAAATTAATTGATCGGTTCCGCCGAACCACCTGTAGCTGCAGACGCCTGCTTCTTCTCCGACCGCGCTTTCCTTCTTCGCCTCGTGCTCGGACCTGCTCCGGCCGCCGCTGGGATTCCTCACCCAAGAAGACGCTGCTTTCTTGATCTCCTCAAGACCTCGGCGAGGTGGCCGTGATGGACACCGATTCGCCTCTCTCTCTCTCATCATCCCGTATCTCCTTCTTCTCTTCTCCATCTTCTCGAACTGCTCATTCACCGATCGTGTCTCCATCGCGTGAGAAAGGGATCCGCAGTCGGACCAAATTGTTAGTGATACAAGCAAGGAGCCCTAACTCTCCCAAAACCATGGTTATAGGGAAAGGATCGACACTCACTTATATACCACTCCACACTTGCATGTGTAGTCGATATGGGATATCCCACATCATAACAATACCTTTCCTTCAAACCGCACGCTCACGGACGACCAACTCCGAAGTCCTCCCCACCCACACTGGTCCGGGCCCACCCAGTTGGGCCCACCCACCACTCCATTCGCTATGATACCGATCCGGCCCACCCGAACTATTCCTCGGCCCACCCGGCTTCCGGGCCAAACAACGGGTCGCCTTCTTCCCGCAGACGATGATCCGGCAGGTCGGACTAATTGATAAGAACAGTTTTGATGTAGTAAAGCAAAAGCAAGAGATCAATAGAAATACGGAAAGTCGTCCCACCACCGGACTCCAAAACAATATTCTCCCCCTCCTCCTCAATAATAAACCCTAATCTCCTATAAATCTTGCTCCAACTATAATTAAGGAAATAATATCAAATACTACTTCTACTACTAATCGAATAATTAAACCATAATAATAAACACTCCTTCATTAGCCCACCACTAACGCTGGCTCAACCCTTCCTTCACGGGATCTTCTCTTGTAAACAATCAACGGCTTCGCCCATGCACCTCATGCACGCCGATATCCCGACCTCTCCTTCAACGCCGATCTCGGACTCTCTCGCCACTTTGTTTGTTTATGGAAATGGAGGTGATGGTTTGTTAGGGTTGGGCGGGACTGCATTGGTAAGAGCACATACTGCATAGTATATGAAAAATGTATAGAAAAAGAGATACATGGCACAGTCAATATTACTGGCCTGCGAGTGGTTGGAGAGTTTTGAAGGATTGGTTTTGGGGTTACTGATTTAATATCTGAAGTTAGATTTTGTTTAGAATTTGTTGAGAAATTTGATTCTAGATGGTAAACTCAAGTTTGGAAAACTTGTTTGGAGAAATAATTGTGTGATTAATTTTTTTATAGAAAAAGTGGGACGTACTATATATTTTAAATCATGTTTGGAAAGTGAGATGTATTCTCTTTCTCCAGATGTGGGTGGTACAAGGTGATGGGCTTAGTTCAAGAAGTGTGGGAGCAAGAGCTGACTAAGAAGCCCATTGGAGAGAGTGGAGCGACCAGCCCAAGAATCATCAATTTCATGGAGGCAAATGGGCTGGAACTTGAAGATGTTTAATCTTGATTTATTTGGCATATTGGGCCATGATATTTTATCTTTAATTGCTTAATTTTCGTGGGATTATTAAGGCCCATTTTAGACATGTTAATTTTCGTTAGTTTTGGACCTATTTTAAGCATGTTTAACTTAGTCTTTGATTCCTTATAGGATTAGGTCAAATCTTTGATATTTTCCTATTAGAACTAGGTTTCTTAGCCTTTATATAAAGGCTTGTAAGGGGATGAACGAAAATCGATCCATCTTTATGAATAAACGTGAGTTTTCATTCTCTCTTGAGAGTATTCGAGTTCTTCTTGGTTTTGCCAAGTCAAGTTCATTTATCCGCGAATCAATCTAGATAACCACCACTGTTGTGTGTCATTCATCGTCCCGAGTTGCTGCGCCAACTATCTAGTTGGGGTATAAGTAAATCTTGACCTATATCACTCGAGGGGTTAGATTAAGAGGTTTTGGGATATCCACCGGTTCGAGTTTTATCAAGTCTTCCGCTCGCCGATTGATTCTCCATCACAAACGAGGATCATATCACGCGCATGGTCGGTTTGATAGTCGGGACAATTTTACCCTGAATCACCTTAACTTAATTATTCAGAGGTATATATGAGATATTATTTTTCCTTTATTTATGCTTTCTTATGCTGACATAATAGAAGTCTCTTTTCTGCCACCTCTCACCATTTCAATTTAATTTATCAATGATGTTACAGCACAAAAATCATTGTTGGTCCTACATATAGTGTCAGAAGCTCATTTAAGTTGAATGAGACAAAACACCACAAAGGTGATACACTGCAATAAACTTAGGATTTGATTTTTCTGTGTTACTATTATCTAGATATCATATGCCAAAACCGTAACTGCTTCACAGAATTTTCCAAATATGGATGCTTGCATAGCATTTGGATTTGTACACTGAGACTGCTCACAAGTATGCTGATGCTAAAACTTTGGAACAAGAAACTCAAGTAAGTAACAGGTGCCTTAGCATCTTGAAGAAAAAAGATAATGAGCCGAGCTTTATATGGTTCTTTATTTTTCTATTGATGTAGTAGCTCGTTTTACATCTAAAATCGTGTTTGGGCTGAATGAATTTTCCTTCTTATGTTTTTCTTGTTTCTGGAGTATCAAAAAACTACGATGAAGCTATTAAGAAGAAATACATAAACACTGCTAATAAAATCATTATGTGACCTTACGGGTAGGTTAATGACATCTGATATTGATGCAGCGTACGTAGATAAACAGGAAGAACAATATCAAAATTTGTTGATTCTACAGAATACCGAAGATTGACAGATTGGGGAAACCTCGTTTTTATTAATAATCAAAAGCTACGTCCAAAAGACAACTAACAATGCTTAAATAATAAACCCTAATCGTGCAAAAGAAAGGAAAAAACGAAAAAGTCCAAAACTAAAATGAAATTACAAAAAACCCCGAAAAAACTGATAAATTGCAAATTTGACCATCCAGACGAAGGAATTTGACATTTGTGTGAAGGCCGTTTCTGCTTAAAAAACACTAGGCCCTCATCGAAATCTGACATTTGCGTGAATTCATCGGATGATTCGCGCGCCGCATGTAATTTAACTCAATTTGCGCCGCATCATTCCCTCCAGGGCAGAGAAGATCCGACCTCGAATCTGGAGTCGCATCATCATCATCAGAGGAAGAATCACCAATAAAAGGAACAAGATGTTTCACATTGAACACATCAGAGGTGTGAATATGTCTTGGTAAGAGGAGACGATAAGCATTAGGGTTGATATTTTCCACGATTTCCACTGGACCAATCTTCTTAGCAGCAAGCTTACTATACTCATGAGCCGGAAAACGATCTTTGGTCAGAATAGCCCAAACAAAATCACCAACCTCAAACTCAACAGCCCGACGTTTGAGGTACGCCTGTGCCTTGTATTTAGCCTTGTTAGCCACCAACTGAGCATGTGTCTGGTCATGAACCTGATGCAATTGGGTAACAAAGTCTTCAGCAATAGCATGAGTGCGGACCTTACTAGGTAAGACTAGCAGGTCGAGAGGGCCCCGTGGGGACAGTCCATACACCACATGAAACGGGCTAAAACCAGTCGTGCGGTTAACAGCATGATTATGTGCGAACTCGGCCTGGGGTAGCTTCAGGTCCCACGCCTTGGGATGATCCCCCACCAAACTGCGCAAGAGACTGCCGAGGGAGCGGTTAACAACCTCAGTCTGGCCATCCGTTTGAGGATGGTAAGCACTACTGAAGTTCAACTGAGTATTGACGGCGCGCCACAAACTTCGCCAAAAATGGCTCACAAAACGAGTATCATGATTAGAAACAATAGAGGCGGGCAGACCATGAAGGCGATATACATCGCGAAAGTAGAGATGAGCAACAACAACGAGATCAAGTCTTCTTGAGGATAAAATGAGCCATCTTGGAGAAACGATCAACCACCACATAATAGAGTCACTTCCACACTGGTGCGAGGAAGACCAAGGACAAAATCCATACCGACATCCAATGTTGTAAAATCGCCAGAGACGGCCGCCGAGGCGGTAGCCTCAAGGCGAGGCGGCCAGAAACGCCCGAGGCGACCGCCTCTCTGCAAATTCAGGCGTGAGGCCTCGGCGTCCGCCTCGGCGCTTGGGGCGCTGCTGAGAGCTCTGGAGGAGTGAAGAGGCGGTAAGTTCAATCTATGTTTTAATGCAAATTAGGTTCAATTTTGTGTTTTGGGCTAATCTTTTAGGGCCCAAACTAAATTAATAACAAATTAATAAATTAAAACCCAAAATTTGAATTCTAAACATTAAAATTTAAAAAAAAAAAAAAAAAGAGGAAGAACAAGAACGCACAACACTCTTCTCTCTCCGCCATCTCTCCAACTCATTCCTCCTCCTCCTCCTCCTCCTCCACCGCCACCGCCACCGCTTGATCTCCTCCGTGATAAATGACCACGTACCAATTTGACGCTTTTTTCTTTCTTTTCTTTTTCTTTTCTTCTTGTTCTCATTCATTTTGCTTAATCCATTAAATAAAAAAATGGATAAATGTAATGTGAGATGGTGTAATAGATTCCTATGCCTTTTAAGACTTATTTTGATGTTTTAAGACTTAAAACCTTTTAATTTAATGTTTGAGTCGCAATCTATTGTTATATATTTTCTTTATATATATATATATATATATATATATATATATATATATTTTGTTCTTTGTTGACGAGGCTTACGCCTCGTACCGCCTCGAGGCTTACCGCCTCGCCTCACAGAGGTAAAACGCCTCAGTTCCACCTTAAGCTTTTTGCAACATTGCTGACATCAGACCAAGGCTGTGTGGGAATAAGGAGAGGCATGTATAATCCGGCATTAGTAGAAGCTCCTTTGGCCAATTGACATACACGGCAGCGAGCCACAAATTTTCCAACTTCTTTGCGCATAGAAAGCCAATAGTAGGAAGCAGCAAGCAGCTGAAAAGTACGATCACGACCAAAATGACCCTCATTATGAAGCTCTTGAATCATCTTCAAGCGTAGGCTACAGGTAGGGATGCACCGTTGAGTCCCTCGAAAAAGAAATCCATCCTTTAAGATAAAATCCGTCGGTTCACCCTGTTGGATTTTTGCTAGCACATGAGAAAAGAAAGGGTCATCCACATATAATTCTAGGAAAGAATCAAAACCAGGCACGTGAACACGCATCTCCGTAAGAAGGCCATGGCGACGAATCAGTGCATCACTACACGATTAGAGACACCTGCCTTGTGTTTAATCAAAAAAGTGAATCATCGTAAATAAGAGATCCAAGAGGCATGGCGATGTGAGATCTTATCTTGGTTACCAAGATGCTTGAGGAGTCATGATCGATGTAGAGAACAAATTCACATGAAAGAGGTAATGACGCCGGTGCTTGATAGTCAGACAATCGCGTAGAACTCAATATCATACGTACTAAAATGAAGCTTTGCACCGAAAGCTTCTCACCAAATAAGCAACAGATGACCACATTGGCTAAGAATAGCACCAATACCCGATTTGGAAGCATCACAGTGGAGTTCAAAGGGTAGAGAAAAATCTGAAAGGATAAGGATAAGAACCGAGATTAAGCGATGCTTGATCTCATGAAAAGCAGCTTCGACTTCAGCATCCATTGAACTTGTTCCTTCATGCGATCGAATAGGGGCCATAATACCGCTAAAGTGAGGGATGAAACGACGATAAAAAGATGCCAACCCATGAAAGCTATGGACTTCAGTAATGGAAAAAGGTTGTGGCCATTTATCAACAACAACAACTTTATCGGGGTCAACCTTGAGGCCGTCACTAGAAACCACATAACCCAAGAATTGAATGGAGGTAGTCAGAAACGCACACTTCGCAGTAGCAGCATAGAATTTATCTCGACGGAGAACGCGTAACACCTTCCTCAAATGTTGAAGATGCACAGTCGGGTCAGAACTATATATCAGAATGTCATCGAAATAAACGACGACAAATTTGCCAATGAAAGGGCGTAAAGCTTGGTTCATAACCCGCATGACAGTGCTAAGGGCATTGGAGAGGCCGAACGGCATCACCAGCCACTCATATAGGCCTTCACGGGTCTTACATGCTGTTTTCCACTCGTCCCCCATACGAATACGAATCTGATGGTATCCTCTTTTCAAATCCAGTTTGCTAAACACACAAGCACCACCCAACTGATCCAACAAATCATCCAATCGAGGAATTGGAAAGCGATAACGGACCGTAATCTTGTTGATAGCACGGCTATCCACACACATACGCCAGGAGCCATCCTTTTTGGGAGTAAGGAGGGCTGGCACTGCACAAGGACTAAGGCTCTCCCAAATGTGGCCCTTAGCAAGGAGTTCTTCTACCTGTCTCCGCAACTCTTCGTGTTCCTTCGGACTCATACGATAATGGGGCCTGTTTGGTAAAGCAGCGCTAGGCACCAAGTCAATGTGGTGCTGAATGTCCGGCAAAGGTGGCAAGTCTGAGGGTAACGACTCGGGGAACACATCTGCAAACTCCTGTAACAATGGTTGAACCTCATCTGGCAGAGCAATAGGAAGATCAGTACCTATCGGCTGGGAGAACAAGACAAAGACCACGCCTGATTCCTCCATGGCATTCTGAAAAGGAACTCGAGATAAGAGGGCAGTGGGCGTCGGCTGATCAATGGTAGGAGAATTGCTCTTGGGTTTGGTTGGGACCAACACAATCTTCTTTCCATGAAACATAAAAGAACAAGTATTGGAACGCCTATCGTGCTGAACAGTATGATCATATTGCCACGACGCCCAAGCAGTAAATGACAAGTATCCATAGGAACCACATCACAGTATATGGCATCATGATAAATTGGCCCAATGGAAAAGTTCACTAAAACACGTTTAGAGACCATAACATCCGTACCTTGACTGAGCCATGATAGTCGATACGGCTTGGGATGGGGCTTCGTCGCGAGGCTAACTTAGAAATAGCAACCTCAGAGATAACATTCTCACAACTGCCTGCATCAATAATAAACGTGCAAATTTTTCCACCAATAGCACAAGTGGAGTGGAAAAGGTTATTGCTCAACCATTCCGTCTCAGGGGCACGAGGGGATAAGAAGGTCCGACGTAACATCAAAAGGGGACCAACATCACCTGCCATATATTCCTCAACCACATCCTCAACTTCATCATCATAAATGAGGTTATCAAACATAGGGGTAGGTTCAGATTCAATAGTATCAGTAAAAAGACCACCAGTACCAGAGGGTGCTCTACGACACTCAGATTTCCTATGGCCGAATTCACCACAATTAAAACACCGTAAGCCATCGGTGCGTCCGGTCTTGGTGAATACCATGCGAAGTCGGTGTAGGGGGAGGCTGTGCATCAGCAGGAACCGTCAGGGTCGGGGTAGAGGAACTGGGACCACTTGCTTTGCTAGAAAACTGATGAAAACTGGTGCTCACATGCCGATCCAACTATTTTTCCGTCTGGGAGGCTCGTTGATGTGCTTCTGCAACCGTTAAAGGGTCAAACATATTGAGCACGTCCTGTAATTAGAGGCGCAGGCCACCAATATATCGAGAAACCAGTTGGAGTAGGGACTCATTGATATCGACACGGGAAGGAATTCATAGAATTCGTGGAATAATCATCGACAGAGCGAGAACCTGGCGTAGATTCTGGAACCGCTGGTACAATTCCCTCTCAAAATTTTAGGGTAAAAACGCAGCCCTAATATGCTTCTTGAATTTGTCCCAACTCGAGAGCTTGTTCTTGCCATGACGCACACGGGTCTGCTTCAACTGCTGCCACCACGCTTGTGCGCGACCATGCAAGCGCATCGTAACCACGGAAACACGGCGTTCATCTGGAACCTCCTTGAATTCCAAGATCTCTTCAACCTGTGAAAGCCAATCGATGAGCTCTTCAGTTTAAGACTGCCATTAAACGGGGAAATCTCCACCTTGAAACCCTGTTCCCATCTGTGATTAGGGCGTGTGGGGGAATGATTCCGGAGACCACCGAAAGGATTTTCATCCGTGACAGTAACATCATCATCGTCACGACAACGAAGTTGACGATCATCCAATCGGTGTATCGAAAGTTCAACCTGTCGACGTAGATCGATGTTGTCGCGACATAAATCAGCAATATCAACACCGTCATCAACATCGTTGGCGGCTCTCCTCGGTTGTCGTCGGGGTGGCATGACGCAGGATCGGCTGGATACTGATACAACTCTGATGCAGCGTACGTGGATACATAGGAAGAACAATATCAAAATTCGTTGATTCTACATAATACCGAAGATTGACAAATTGAGGAAATCTCGTTTTTATTAATAATCAAAAGCTGCGTCCAAAAGACAACTAACGATGCTTAAATAATAAACCCTAATCGTGCAAAAGAAAGGAAAAAACGAAAAAGTCCAAAACTAAAATGAAATTACGAAATAAATTGCAAATTTGATCATCCAGACGAAGGAATTTGCCCGAAATCCGCCATCAATCATGGCAAAGCGATGACTATTGCTCAGAAGGCCGTTTCTGCTTAAAAAATACTAGGCCTTCGTCGAAATCTGATATTTGCGTGAATTCTTCGGATGATTCGTGCGCCGCATGTAATTTAACTCAATTTACGCCGCATCAGATATCTTGGACAAAATTATTTTGCCATTAATGTGAAAGTTCTTAGAAAGCTTAATCTAGTTTTGTGTTCACATGATACTTCCTCTTTGCTCTTTTTGGTTCTTTCTTGTTTAGTGGCTTTTTGGAAAGTTAAGTCTAGCTGAATGACTAAAATGAATGGCATATAAGAAGGTTAGAATGGTAAAAATTTCAGAAAATTATTCATCTTAGTGCAAACTGTATGTGGTTCACAGGTAACTAGTTTACTTCTGGATTCCTTACTCGGTGTTATTGAGGAGGTACAGCCAGTACAAACAGAATTTCCTAACCTGACACAGTCAAGCTTTTCTTCACCATCAGGTAAGTGCTTTCCAGTTTATTTCTGTAAGATTTAACGTTTCCAGCTTCAGCTTAATCATTTCTTCAAAGTTTACTTACAAATAAATGATAATTTCTTCTCTGTTCAATAGGTAGCTGTGTACTGATCAAGCTTGCTGTTAATGTTGATATCTGTTATGTGGTCTTTTTTCCACCTTCGTATGATGCTATTATTTTCATGATAGTTGTACTGTATGCAACTCCAATTAAGAATTCGCTAGGGCAGTGGTTTGGAAGTAAGCTACCAGCACCTGTTAATGAATTTTTCGTTGAATTAATTTACATTTACTTGATGAAATCCATTTGCATCTGGTCTTGTCTGCATAAGTTGGGCTAATCTGCATGCAATATGAAAGCAAAGCTTGTGATATCACATGAGCCTATTTTATTAATATTGATTGATTTTCATGCCAAAGTTGTTCCGGTGTGTTTTAGTTGGCTATATTGTCTGAAATATTATAGTAATTTATGGAGTTTGTTCTGAATGAATTTTAGTGGCTAAAATTTGGGAACTAAAGTTATAATTATAAATGATATCATCAAGATTATTCTTTAAACAAAGAATAATTGAATAAATGAGTTTTTGATGTTTGCTTTGAGAGCTTTGGGGAAGTGAAGATGTTATACTAAGATCTTCGTGACTTGAAATGTTTTTGGTATTCTCTTCGTTTGCAAAAGAAATGCACGTATCTTTTGCATTATTCTCATACATGTTGATTGAACATTTTATGCCTCTTATTAATTTGTAGCTTCCATTGCAGTGGATCGTCTTGATCTGATGCTTTGTTTCTTTAATTTCAACATGGGGAGGAAGTTGTCCAATCCCATTTAACATTTCTTGCTTGAAGCGGTGAGTTGTGTTTCCTTTCTTTAATGATCTCTTCAGCTTCAAGTATAGTTACTGTGCTCAATGGATCTATTGCATTATGAGTTTTATCTTTCACAGAAGGTGTTGGTGGTAAAATGTATATACGCAAGTATACGTAGTCAACAAGTAATAAATCGGAAGTACTCCAAGACGTCTCCACAGGAATTGCAAATTAAAATAAAACATTGACTTCAATTAGCTTAAACAAGGAATAAAAACGATTAAACTAAGAGATGATTTTGTTGGCTTTCTTTTATGGACGACAACTTGAGCGAAATTACTTGAATGAAATAGATAAACAACTATTTAAAAGGTTAGAACAGATTTGGTAAAGGAAAGATGGACTTGGATTTTCGAATCCTCTATGACTTAAAAAATGGCTTCGATGCTGCAGCAATATCTTAGCACCAATTACACGGTGACGTGATTTCTCAAGGTATTTTAGGATTTTTTTCCAAACGCCTAAAAATTATATCAACAACTCATTTCCACATATTCCTATGCTTTTAAGGTTCTGATTTTTTATTTTAGCACATATCACAATGGTCAAATAAGGCAACAACATATTCCTATGGTAAATACCTCATTCCATTCATCTTAATCATGCTTTCCTTATATTTTTCAATATTCAAGAAGGCTAAGTATTCTTGGAGAGATGGCCAATCACAACAAGAAATTATCAATAAAAATAGTAGCATGGACAGTAAACGATTTGCTAAGATAAAGTGCAAGAAATTATAATCTAGACATAGAGTTCATCTCAAATCCAAGTCTCAAGGTTCTAGCTCATGCTAGAATTCAAAATAGAAAATAACAGGTTCAAGAGTTCCATGAGTTACAGCTAAAATGAGAATAACAAAACAGAGATAATAAAGAGGAGAGAAGAAAACGTCTTCCTTGGTCTTCGAGTTTTTGCTCCATCTTTCTCCCAGGAATTTTCTTCTATTCTTCTCACTCTATCTCTCGTTGCCTTTTCTCTCTTCCTTTCCTCTTCTTTATATTGCGGTTGTAGCACTTAGATTAGGAACTAGGTTTCTCTTTTAATTTGTAAAATGGCCAGGGTTGCCCTACTTAGTGTGTAGAAGTCAGGTGCTCCTCTCCAATTTGATGGATTTCAGTCATTTTGTGCCCACGTGTCTCCCAATCAAAAGCTTGTGAGGTGGTCCCCTCCACTTTAATTCAGATTTCTCACCCATTTACTGAATTGTTGATGCTCCAGCAAAGTTCCAGCAGCGAGTAATCTGCACCAACAATAATAATGCGATTTCACAGCCTTTTTTCTTTCAAATTCAGCTCAATTAACTCAAAAAGATCACTTATCTCAACTCTAGAACAAACACGAGAAAAACACACGAAACAAAACACAAAACGAGGAAGAAAGGCAAAAGAAGACACAAAACATGCATCAAACATTACTCAAAAAGCTTTGGAGATTAGAAAATAACTCTTTTTACAAGAGTTATCATACCCCCAAACTTAAACCATTACTCGTCCTCGAGTGATGCAAAGAGAAAGAAAAAGGAAAACAACCGAAAACAAAACACAAACAAAATACACAAAAGATGAAGAAAGGAAGATATGCCTTGTTCTTGCTAAAGATTTACACGGGCAAAGCTCTCAATAATTTCAACAAAAAGGAGCTAAGAGTTACTCATATTTCAAGCCTTGCACCAACCACCCTTAAACTGCTATGCTGCCAAAAACAACTTTTAAAACATTTTCAAAATCTTTGCAATGCATAGTTCTTCCCAAGGTATCCCAATCACTCTAAATCATGCTAGATCTTGTTCCTCAAGCTTAATTTGTGTTTCTAAAAATTGATTTAGCAAATCTCTCTCCACTAATGTAGGTAAATGCTAAATCAAGGATCACAAGGACTTCAAAAGCTTATAATGTTAGGCTCGGATAAAGGTAGGATAAATGAGAATATTTTGTAGATAAGAACACCTGAGCACCTCAATCATTTAAGACCAAAAGAATCCCCATAATCACCCCCATCGAAAAGGATCCATCATCCTAGTTCATGCCAAAATTTATTAACAAGAAAAACCATACATAATCTCAACAAAACAGCCCCAATTTTTCTTCTCTTCTCTTCCTTTTTTCTGCATATATCCGCATATTTTTTTTAATTTTTTCACAGCTTTCTATTTTCTGTTGTTTTTTTATATATATATAAAAATAAATATCAAGATAACACCCAACACTCTCCACCCCCAAACTTAAAGATCAACATTGCCCTCAATGTTGGAGCAAGTATACAGGAGAAGGATGTATGCAGAAAATTTTCAAGAGTAACACATCTTCCTGCCAAATCCCAAGCCCAAATTAAGGCGCTCAAAATGGTAAGTGGAGTGAGTGAGTTGACGATTAAATTTTATAAGAGAAGATAGGATGCGGTTAAAGAAAGAAAAGACCAATGAGGCTCAAAAGAGTTGACAAGGGATAACATATGTAAAATGATAGCTTGAAAGGCTCAATCGATCCAAAAATGGCCTAGATCATATCCTTGAATTATCGATACCACAAATTTCGTCACAAGAGAATTTACTTAAACAATTCGAGAAACTTAAACTTTCACAAGAACCAACGCAATCCAGAATTTCTTAGTTGAACTATGCATGCAGTAATACTTTTAAATCATCTTTTCAAAACAAATTCTAGCAACAAAACAGCCAATGATGATTAGACCAGTACTTATCAACACGAGGACTCAGAGTTCCAACATTTTAGCATAAAATGATTTTTAAATCATCATCGAGCCCCCGTACAAAATCCATTCATTTCATTCAGCATAATCATCACATTCATCACAAACAAGACAACCGACAAAAGAACAACAACAGCCAACATGAACAGACCAAACGACAACAAAAAACAAAGAACAAAACAAGAGTTGAGAATAGGTGAACTCCCCTTGCCTACTCTTCGGGCTCGGCCGAAGAAGTAGGGGCTGCATCATCTTCAGGTAAGGTAGGCCCTAGCTCGAAAATCGTATGTGGAAATTTGGGCAGCTTTGGCAGTGGGCGAGCTGAGATTTTGTTGAGAGAGGTACTCAACACAGTGTCGCGCTGCTGGGCAAATTTCCATTACGTGTGCAGCTGTGCTTCCATCATTTCTGAGCGGCGTAGAAGAAGGGCTTGCTAGGCCAAGATCTGATTCTGCTCGACGGAAGTCATGTCTGAAGGCGAAGGGCATGCTGAGGAAGAGGGCACATCAGTTGGGGAGCTGCGTGATCAACGATAGGAAGAAAAGCTTCCCTATCCTCTTCCTCGAGCAAGTCTCGATCTCCCTCCAAATGGTGAGTCCGATGTCGACACTCCTCCCCACAATGGTACAATCTGAGTAGCATTACGTCTTCGAAGCGGTGGTGTGGTGTGTGGTGGGGAGAAGCACGCTCTTGAAGAAATGCGACCACACGCGTGGTGTCGGCTTCAAAGAGTGGCTCATGGTCGCACTCCACTGTCGAGAAATCCCATTGGGCTCAATGGTCGCAACTTCGAAAGCCCTTTCAAAATTTTCATCCATGGGCGACAGTACCATAGTGTTGAAGGCGTCCTTGGTGAATCGTTCCAATTGATAGAAGCTATCAATGGATGTCGGGGTCGCCACCACCTTCTTTCCTCGCACTATGGCTTCGAGCTGAATGTTTTCTGATTTCAGCCCCACATTGGCATAGAATTTTCGTACCAACGGGATAATGAGCTGAACTGGAACTGAGCAAAATTTCTGCCATTTATGCGTAACCATAACTGTGGTAATAAAATCTGGTAGCTGCCCCGACATATCAAAACCTCTCCCAATTTTCTATTTTTAAGTCCTTCAAATCGCAGCTGCGCGTCGGTTGTGACAAACTTTTCAATGATTTCAGCATCTTCAGATGAGCTTGGCATGGCAGATTTTTTCTTGGACTTAGGCCTTTTGGCCATGGGCTACCTTTCTTTATTGCCTCAACCTCTCGGACGGATGATTTAGATGGCGAGATTTTCTGCGAGAACTCAAGATGGCCGGGTTTGAAGCGCCGCTCGAAATCTCGGGAAGGGACACCGAGGTGCAAGTTCGATGGTCGTAATTTGAAGCTCGAGGGTTCAGGATAGCTGTCCGGAGGAGATGGCTCGCAACCGGGGCCTCGGGGGTTGGACTGAGGCTGCGTTTCTACGCACGGGTTCAACGGGGAGCCATCTCCTCCGGACAACAGTCCTGAACCCTCGAGCTCCGAGATTCCACCACCGAACTCAGCACTCCCCGCGTCTTCCCGAGATTTCCGCAAGCTTTCAAACCCGGCACCCTGAGTTCGCTGAGAATCTCGACCGCCTAAATCCTCCGTCCGAGAGGTAGAGCGAATCGAAAGGCAGCCATGGCCAAAAGGCCTAAGTCCAAGAAAAATCACATGCCAAGCTCATCCGAAGATGTCAAATCATTGAAAGTTTACCACAATCGACGCCAAGTGCGATTCAAGGACTTAAAATAGAAAATTGTCACCGAGAGGCTTTGATATGTCAAGCGCCTACCGATTTTATTACCACGCTTATGGTTACGCATAAATGGCGTAAATTTTGCTCGGCCCGGTCAGCCCATTATCTCATTGGTACGAGAATTTATCGTCAATGTGGTGAAAGCATTCACTGGCCATAGTGCGAGGAAAGAAGGTGGTGGCGACCCCGGCATCCATTAATAGCTTCTATCAATTGGAGCGATTCACTAGAGACGCCTTCAACACTATGGTACTGTCGCCAATGGATGAAAATTTTGAAAGGGCTCTCGAAGTTGCAGCCATTGAAGGAGCCCAATGGGATTTCTCGACTAGTGGAATGCGCACCTTGCGAGCCACTCTTTTGAAGCCGGCAACTCACGTGTGACTGCATTTCTTCAAGAGCAGGCTTCTCCCCATCACACACGACACTACCGCTTCGTAGACGTATACTACTCAGACTGCACTCATCATGTGGGAGTGAGTCGACATCGGGCTCACCATTTGGAGGGAGATCGAGACTTACTCGAGGAAGAGGATATGGAAGCTTTTCTTCCCATCGTTGATCACGCATATGTGTTTTGAAGCCAAAGTGTACAGGGACGATGCTATTTGAGCGCCGCGTGATTGACATACGAGCCTTACAGCGATAGGTATAGCGCGCAACCCCCAACTGATGTGCCCTCTTCCTCAGCATGCCCTTCGCCTTCAGACATGACTTCCTTCGAACCGAAGCAGAATCAGATCTTGGCCCAGTAAGCCCTCCTTCTAAATCGCTCAGAAATGATGGAAGCACAGCTGCACATGTACCGGAAATTTGCCCAGCAGCGCGACACTGTGTTGAGTACCTCTCTCAACAAAATCTCAGCTCGCCCACTGCCAAAGCCGCCCAAATTTCTATAGACGATTTTCGAGCCATGACCTACCTTACCTGAAGATGATGCAGCCCCTACTTCTTCGGCCGAGCCCGAGGAGTAGGCAAGGGGAGTTCACTTATTCTCAACTCTTGTTTTGTTCTTTGTTTTTTGTTGTCGTTTGGTTTGTTCATATTGGTTGTTGTTGTTCTGTGTGTTGGTTGTCTTGTTGTTTGTTTTGTTGTTGTCTTGTTGGTGATGAATGGGAAGATTATGCTGTATGAAATGAATGGATTTTGCACGGGGGCTCGATGATGATTTAAAAATCCTTTTATGCTAAAATGTTGGAACTATGAGTCCTCGTATTGATAAGTACTGGTCTAATCATCCTTGGTTGTTTTGTTGCTAGAATTTGTTTTGAAAAGATGATTAAAAAGTATTACTGCATGCATAGTTCAACTAAGAAATCTTGAAAATTCTGGATTACGTTAGTTCTTGTGAAAGTTTTAAGTAAATTCTCTTGAGACAAAATTTGTGGCATCGATAATTCAAAGATATGATCTAGGCAATTTTGGACCGATTGAGTCTTTCAAACTACCATTTTACATATGTTATCCCTTGTCAACCCTTTTGAGCCTCATTGGCCTTTTCTTTCTTTAACCGCATCCTATCTTCTCTTATAAAATTTAATCGTCAACTCACTCACTCCACACCTTAATTTGGGCATAGGATTTGGCAGGAAGATGTGTTGCTCTTGAAAATTTTCTGCATACATCCTTCTCCTGTATACTTGCTCCAACATTGAGGGCAATGTTGATCTTTTAAGTTTGGGGGTGGAGAGAGTAGGATTTTTATTTTTTATTTTTTCGAACAGCCCCTTCAATGTTTCACACCCAAAATTTCAGCCTCCTTTTGGATATTCGAACAACCCCTTTCAATACTACACTCAAAAATTTCAGCCTCCTTTTGGATATTCGAACAGCCCCTGTTATTTTTAACACCCAAAATTTCAGCCTCCTCTTGAAATTTTGAACAACCCACTCGATTTCTTAACACCCAAATTTTCAGCTTCACTAGGATTTTTCTTTTTTTTTCGAACAGCCCCTTCAATGTTTCACACCCACAATTTTACGATTTTTCAACACCAAAAATTTCAGCTTGCTGAAGAAAGTTTCGAACAAACCACACGGTTTTTCAACACCACCTCCTCAAAATTTCTAAACTCAACAAAGCTTCCATCTAATTTTCAGCAACCACCCACCAACAAATATTACAAAATGTAATACAACTTCAGTTCATCAAACCCTAGTCCAACTTGCGTAAGTGAAGAATGTACGAGCGAAACCGAGTGGGGGGATGTTGTTACCTCTGTTCGGGAACTGATTTTTCGAAGACCCAGCAGTGGCGGACGCGTCTCCTACGTACGGCAGAGACGAACGGCGGCTCCGACGACTGGGCGAAACGGATGGTGGGTTGCGGTCTGGGCGTGTGTGTGAGGGACCGAGAGATCGGGATGGGAATGGGTATGTAGTATTCGACGAAAGGAGGTGAGTGTGGGTTTCTTCTCTTAATCGAAAATGAGGGGGAAAAACAAATGGGAAGAGAGAACTAGGGTGAAGAAATCCCGAACCGAATATCCGATCCGAACCAAACCGAAATTTAAAATTCGGTTCGATTTTTGGATTTTCGGTTCGGATCGGATTGACATTTTTCAAAATTTCGGATTTTCGGATCGGATCGGATCGATTTTTAATCGAAAAATCCAAAATCCGAATTATATATAATTAATATATAATAATAATATTTTATTTAAATATTTTAAATCTAATATAAATATATATAAAATTAACAAAAATGGTTTCGATTTTCGGATTTTCATAATTTGGATTTTTCGGTTCGGTTCGGATATTTTATAAAATTTTGATTTTCTGATTTCTGATTTTCGGATATTCGGTTCGGATCGGATTATTTTTCTCAAAATTGGATTTTGGATCGGTTCGGATTAGTAAAAATCCGATCCGAATCCGAACGCTTCCCCTAGAGAACAATAAAAAGAATGAGAAGTATCGGATTCATCACTTTCCCTCCTACTTTGTTTTTTTTTAGAAATGGGCTGCTTTGTTTTAGAAAAGTATTGAGCCGAGAATGGGTGCGTTAAATAATCTCCTTCTTTTTCTTATCGGACCCCAATTTTTGCGCTGGCCCAAATGGAGCCTTCTCTCTCTCTTCAAAAATCAAACAAACCCGCTTCGCACAGTAGGTTGAAATTTTGTTCGTTGCTGCACGCTGCTACCACAATAATCAGCATCGAGACCACTTTTTCTCCTTCCCCATCGCCTCTCACCTCCAATAAAGGCTCTTACCTGCCAGAAAACGAGCACACATAAGAAAAGGAAAAGGAAAGGTTGCAACACTTAAAGGAATGGAAGAAAAAATCATGCTGGAACAGAAAGGAAATTAAACAAACATATTTTTTTTATTTTCATATTTCTGGGAAAAAAAACAGACTAATATATTTGCATAAACATGGGTTGTCCTTAAAATAGTGTCTGGTTCACTAGACAACCCAAGATACTCCCTTTTCATAGGTCGTTCAAGAGGGTAGAGGTCTTCTCCCGGTTGACCTCTCCGCCCCAAAAATGCTTCACCCTCTGTCCGTTCCCATTAAATTCACTGTCGGACTGATTTTCTCCAAGGTTTAAATATACGTTTTAAGAACCGAGGCATTTTCCAATAGCCTCACGAGGCGTAAAATCGAGGCGTAAATCATAAAAATATATAAAAGTTATAACTAATACAATAATATAAAATAATTACAAGTTGTGTCTGCTGCCTACAAATATTCAAATAATATACACAAATTGCAGCAGATATAAAATAATATAATACAATTACAAATTGTGCCTCTGCTTACAAATATTCAAATCAAGTCCTCCTCTGCCTACAAATTAAATAATATATAAGTTCTATAGCAAATATTGGATCCTATGCCTACAAATATTTAAATAATATACAACTTCTACAACAAATATTGGAAGACGTGCTATCAATGTCAGTTTGTAAATATTAAATAATACAAATGTACAACCAACAATACATGCCTCGTCTTCCAAATACAAAACAGAACTTACAAAAAACAAAATTATAGAAACGCTTGCTGTGCTTCTATTCTGCTCTATTTACTTTCGATATGCTATTGCTTGACCGGTGCCCACCACGAGAAGGAGGGAGATGGAAGGCCAGAGCTTGGAGATGGAAGGCCAGAGCAGGAGAGGAATATGGAGGTCCACCGCCTCTGACCGCCTCCACCGCCTCGATCTCCGAGCGTATTTCTCAAGACTCCCGTGTGAGGCGCCTCAAAGGCGCTTTGCCGGCCGCACCGAGGCGCGCCTCACCATCACCTTTTTAAACCATGCTCTTAGCATAACTAGGGCTGTAAACGAACCTAGCTACTCGCGAGCTATTCGAGGCTCGGTTCGAAAAAAGCTCGTTCGGAGCTCGACTCGTTTATAAACGAGCCGAATTCGAGCCTGATTTCGAGCTCGAAAACTTTATCGAGCCGAGCTCGAGCCTGGTGATGTTCGACTCGATAGGCTCGCGAACATGTTCGAACTCGTTTGTTCGCGAAGATGCTCGTGAGCTGCTCATCGAACCTTTTGTCGAGCCATGTAATCGAACTATTCGCGAACCCTTAATCGAGCCCGCAATCGAGCCTAGTCGAGCCTGGTATGAAAAAATTAAAATTATTTGTTGAGTTAGAGGATCGATCCCTTGACATTGAAGGAAATAAGACCTTAGACCTCTCTCATTGCCGTTTAACCACAACGTCTTATATGTAATATATTAGAACAAAATATTAAGAGTTATAATACGTGAATTGAATTTACTAAATATTAAGAGTTATATTAGAATTTAGAACAAAATATCAAAACACGAAATGGTCGGCTATAATATAAGTGTGCAAAGTGCAAACTTGCAAGGATTACTTTACTAAAAGTTTAATTTCTTTCAGCACAAAATTAACTTTTTGATAGGCCCCATTTAAAAAAAAATTTGTCACAAATCTCTATTTTTTTTTATCAAACTAATTTTAATTCTTGAAATACATTACTTTTGACATATCCGTTATCCAAGATAAAACATTAAATTAGACCATACATAAATCTTCAAATGTTAATTAGATACGTCTAAAAGATTTAATTTATACTACGCACTACCAAATCAAAATAATACGTGTTAAAAATGTATACAACATGAAATTCAATTGAAATAACATTGTCATAGCAAATTAAATATAGCAATAAAACTTGGATCCGTGAAGTGTGAAAATTGATGAGTTTAATTTCATGACTCCATTTGTTTAAGTTAGTATCAAATAAAATATTATAAGATCATTAGAACGACAAATTATGATTGGTATTATATACTCTCTCCGTCCATCAAATACATTCATTTAATTTTATTTTGGTCTGTCCATAAAAAATATTCTCTTTCTTTTTTTGGAAATATCAACGTGAATTGAATTTACATATACAATATAGTAATATAATATACAATATGTAAAATATAAAATATATACATGATACAATAAGATTCATAGTTATATTAATATTATATGTGAAATCCATACTATTGTAAAAACTCTAAGATATGGATAATTTATGTATATATAATATATAGTATACAATAAATTATAATATATAGTTACACACTTCAATATAGTAAAGTTCTATATATATATATATATATATATATATATATAACAAATAACAATGTCTTTTGTATTACTATATTCTTATATCATCTAAGATTTCATAGACTACTATAGTAAATACATATTATTGTATAAATTATATAATATACAATATGTAGAATATAAAATATAGTTACACACTTCAATATAATAAATTATATATATATATATATATAATATAACAAATAATAATGTCTTTTGTATTACTATATTCTTATATCATCTAAGATTTCATAGACTACTATAGTAATAAATATGATTGTATAGATTATATAATATACAATATGTAGAATATAAAATATAGTTACACACTTCAATATAATAAAATTATATATATATATATATATATATATATATATATATATATATTTTATGGGAGGTTAACGTGAGAACAAAAATGATGAATTCACGGTGAAAGTTGATGAATCTGTGGGAAAATTATCTTGAATCAAAAAATAAAATTTTCGCCTTCATGGGATTCGAACCGGGTGAAAAATTATGAATTTTTGAATTCAAGAACTTTCTCAATGGATTCATCAACTTTCATGATAAATTCATTTTTTAGGATTAGATTTTAGGATAAAAATGGTTCTTATTTGAACCAAACTCTATATATATATATAATATAACAAATAATAATGTCTTTTGCATTACTATTCTTATATCATCTAAGATTTCATAGACTACTATAGTAAATACATATTACTGTATAGATTATATAATGTACAATATGTAGAATATAAAATATAGTTACACACTTCAATATAATAAAGTTATATTATATATAAAATACATATTATTATATATACTCTAAGATGATATCACATAATAACTAGTATACAATATGTAGAATATAAAATATAGTAATATGCTATGATAAAGTAAAGTTATATATATAATATAACAATTTGCAATTATTGTATAGATTATATAATATACAATATGTAGAATATAAAATATAGTTACACACTTCAATATAGTAAAGTTATATTATATATAAAATACATATTATTGTATATACTCTAAGATGATATCATATAATAACTAGTATACAATATGTATAATATAAAATATAGTAATATGCTATGATAAAGTAAAGTTATATATATATAATATAACAATTTGCAATGTCTTTTTCACTTTTGTTCTTATATCATCTAAGATTTTATAGTTTACTATAATATATAATATATTATATATACAATACATATTATTATATATACTCTAAAATACAATCTCATACATATACTTTAAACTCTTAGTATATGTTTCATGTATATTATATATATATATATATATATATATATATATATATATAAGGGTTAACGTGAGAACCATTTTATTGTGAGCGTGAGAATCAAAAATGATGAATTCACGGTGAAAGTTGATGAATCCGTGAGAAAGTTCTCGAATCCAAAAAATAATTTTCGCCCCTCATGGGATTCGAACCGGGTGAAAAATTCAATTTTGAATTCATTAACTTTCAACTGATTCATCAACTTTCATAACTAATTCGTTTTGGTTCTTGGTTTTTAGGATAAGAATGGTTCTTATTTGAACCTCACTCTATATATATATATATATATATATATATATATATATATATATATTAAGCCCTAAATATAAAGTTTGTATAAAACTATACAAGCAATTTTCGAATATTTAATCCAATATATTAAAATGAGAAACAAAAATAAAATACAATTGTAGATTATACATGTATTATGGATATAAAAATTGAGACGTAATATTTATGATTAGTATATATATATCAAAAAATTATCATTCTATCTTCTAGTTGGATGATTAATTACAATATAATTAGGGGTATAGCCGTATAGTATATTAGTATATATGAATTGGAAAAAATTATTATTCTATCTTCTAACCCTGCGTATTACTCCCTACCTCATACAAACTCACAAACTCACGCAGCCAGACTCCACTCCCCCAGAATCCAGCGGCACCTCCTACAAAAAACTGAACAAGGCTTGAGCAAAGCCCTCACGCGGAATTCTTGAGTTGGTGAAGCAAAGCCCATCAGATACCTACAGGTATTTTCAAGATTTTCAGCATTGGTGAGCTAAGTGCTTGAGTTGGGAAATGTATGGAGATTAGTTTTGCTGCTTTAACTGTTTTGTTGCTTTAATTAGTTTATATTGCAGATGTTTTATATTATTTACTTGTGTATGGAGATTAGTTTTGCTGGAAAAATGGCGTTGTCGACAACTGTAGCCTGTAGGTATCCGATGGGCCACAGTTATGAGTCATGATGGTACAGCCGTTTGTCCCTTCTCTTATCGTCTTCTGTATCAAATTGTCGGTTGCTGTATCCACCGATGTTGTGGCCTCGTCTAGGACCAGTATTCTCTTCCTCTTCGCGTCGCTAGCTTCAGTTTTTTTAACCACCGCCCCTCTTAAAGTAAGTATCCATTTATTATCAAACTTAATTTTTATTTGCATCCATTTGTTTATTATAATATCTAAAATTTTGTTATGTGTGTTTCTTAAAGGATGTGACCGAGGACGTCAAAGAGTTTAACTTGAATTAGAGTTTCGTAAAACGAATTGGTAATATTATTTATCTTGAAATTGCGTAATCTATATTATATATTTATACTTGATGTGTTTTGGGGTCTTTAATTTGAATTTTTTTTGATAATTTGTAGGGTCAATATTTATATTGTAAGAGCTTCATCAAGCGTCGATGCGTTATGCTTTATTTTGATGATTGACTTTTTTATTTATTTTGTAGGTGATTTTGATAGATAAGTCATAAGTTGCATTTTGCTGATATGAATCTTATCCAAAACTAGCTAGAATAGACATCTTTTTCTTGTGCTAGTTGTGAAAATTTCATTTGGTAATGAATCTTGTTAAACTTCTTATTGTAATTATTGTTTGATTGTGATTTATTAGTAGACTATGCATTCTTTTAATTAATGGAATCATGGAGTGAATTATGCTAAAATAGTTTTTTAAGCAGAGTCGAGCTCGAATCTCGATCTCGATCTCGAACTCGAACTCAAATTGAGCTCGAATAACACATTATCAAATCGATTTCGAGCTCGAGCTCGAACACGAGCAGAGTTCGAGCTCGAGTTCGAATATGTCTCATAAACGAGTAGTTATCGAACCGAGCTCGAGCTACTCGCGAGCTCAAAAATTTTATAACGAACCGAGCTCGAGCTCAATTTAAAGCTCGAATTCGAACTCGAGCCGAATAAAATTTAAACGAGCCGAGCTCGAGCTTGGTAGTGTTCGGCTCGCCTCGGTTCGTATATAGCCCTAAGCATAACAGCTCCATAAGGATAAACCTTGATGATAGTGAATGGTCCGGACCACTGTGATTTCAGTTTTCCTGGAAACAATTTCAGACGAGAGTTGAAAAGTAACACTTGATGGCCTTCTTCAAAGACTCGAGGCTGTATCCTTTTGTCATGCCATCTTTTGGTTTTCTCCTTGTACAATTTAGCATTTTCATAGGAAAATAACCTCATCTCCTCAAGCTCATTAACCTGGAGTCTTCGAATTGCACCGGCAGCTTTAGGATCTAAATTCAGCTTTTTGATGGCCCAAAATGCGCGGTGTACTAACTCCAAAGGCAAATGGCATGCTTTCCCGCAAACCAGCCGATATGGAGACATTCCCAATGGTGTTTTGAAGGCTATTCGGTAGGCCCACAAGGCATCATCTAAGAGTAGAGACCAGTCCTTTTGGTTGGGATTCACCATTTTCTCGAGTATCCCCTTGATTTCTCTATTGGAAAGCTCTGCTTGACCATTTGTTTGAGGATGATATGCAGTAGCCACCTTGTGCCTGACATTGTACTTAGCCAAAACGCTTGCAAGAGCTTTGTTCACAAAGTGCGTCCCCTCGTCACTGATGAGCCCTCCATATGGGGCTGCATGGCAGTAATCCAGAATGCTGGAGATTTCTTCTTCGGGTACACAACGTCTCAGCACTTGATCAGACCCTTGCTTTTACCGGAACGGATCATCCCAAAAATAAGTTCTCACATCATGCAAGAACCTCTTGAATTGCTGATGATTCAAGTCCGGGGGACGCAACACGCTTACCAGAAAATTTACAAAATCTGCAAACCACGGAGTCGACACTTGTTTCACTTGCAAGAGCTGCTCGTCGGGGAACGTTTCCTTGATTGGCTCGACAAACTCATTCTGTATTCCATTCTTCAAACGAGAGATGGTCTGCAACTTGATTTTCAGTACCTTTCCTGTCCCGAATTTTCAAATCAAATTCTTGAAGAAGCAGCACCCATCGAATGAGACATGGTTTTGCATCTTTTTTCGAAATGAGATATTTGATGGCTGAATGATCCGTGTAGACCACCACTTTGGTTCCCACGAGATAGGACCTGAACTTATCAAATGCGAAGACCACGGCGAGGAGTTCTTTTTCTGTGGTCGTGTAATTCAGCTGAGCTTCGACCAACGTCCTGCTAGCGTAGTAAATGGTGTGAAAAATTCTGTCTTGTCTGCCCAACTACAACACCTACAGCAAAATCAAGCATCGCACATCAATTCAAACGGAAGAGACCAATCCGGAGCAACTATAATAAGAGCAGACATCAAAGCCTTTTTCAAATGTATGAATGCATCATGACATTCCTTGGTGAAGTCGAATGATCTGTTCTGCTCCAGTAATGAGCAGAGTGGCTTCGAGATTTTGGAGAAGTCTTTAATGACCCTTCTGTAGAAACCCACGTGGCCCAAAAAACTTCGAACTCCCTTGATTGATGTAGGTGGTGGCAGCTTGTCTATAACCTCAATTTTTGCTCTATCAACTTCAATGCCTTTACTGGAAACTCGATGACCCAAGACCGTGCCTTCTTGCACCATGAAATGACATTTTTCCCAATTTAGAACCAGGTTCGCCTCTTCACATCGCTCCAATACTTTTCCCAAATTTATCAAGCAAGTATCGAAGGTGTCTCCAAAAACCGAGAAGTCATCCATGAAGATCTCTAACGATGTTTCCACCATATCGGAGAATATCGCCATCATACATCTTTGAAAAGTGGTAGGTGCATTACATAGCCCGAATGACATTCTTCTACAAGCAAAAGTACCGTAGGGGCATGTGAATGTGGTTTTGTGTTGATCCTCGGGAGCTATGGCTATTTGGTGATAGCCGGGATATCCATTGAGGAAGCAAAAATACTCTTTACCTGCTAGCTTGTCAAGCATTCGATCGATGAATGGAAACAGAAAATGATCCTTCCTTCTAGCCTTGTTCAATTTCCGATAATCCACACAAACTCGCCACCCGGTCACTACCCTTATAGGAATCAGTTCATTGTTATCATTTGCGACCACCGTCACTCCTCCTTTCTTGGGAACACACTGAATGGGGCTGACCCAAGAGCTGTCCGAAATTGGATAAATAATTCCAGCATCTAAAAGCTTGATCACCTCCTTTTTCACCACTTCTTTCATCACCGGGTTAAGACGTCTCTGATGTTCCACCGAGTTGCTGCATCCTTCTTCCAACAGAATTTTGTGCATACAAATAGACGGACTTATCCCTCTTATATCAGACATCGTCCAGCCAAAAGCCTTCTTATATCTTTTCAAAACTTCCAGTAGCATTTCTTCCTTTTCAGCACCAAGAATGGCTGAAATAATAACCGGCAATGTTTCATCAATTCCCAAGTAAGCATACTTTAGGTGAGTGGGCAGAGGTTTCAAAACCAAGTCTGGTGGTTCTCGAATCGACGGATTGGAAAGTTTGAAATCTCGGTCAGTGAGTCCCAAAGACTCAAATTTTCGCTGAAAATTAGCAAGACCTTGTGCCGATTCCAAACATGCTTCCTGTACTTCTTCTTCGTCACCCAAGTCTTCGAACTCCTCTAGAGCTGCAACACTAATACCTTCTCTGCATTTTTCCATGTTCAAATTATCAGCCACAATGTGGTCAATGATATTAAGAACTGAGCATTCTTCAACCTCATCAGGAAATTTCATGGCGTTGAACGCATTGAAGGTAACTTGAACATCAATCAATGTTCTTCCTGTTGCAAGAAATGGTCTGCCCAAAAAATGGGAACTTCCCTATCTGCCTCATAATCAAGAATAATGAAATCCGCGGGAAAAATAAAAGTATCGACCTTGACCAGAACATCTTTGATCTTGCCTTCCATATGTGCCATGGAACGGTTAGCCAACTGTAGAGTCACTGTGGTAGGCCTTGCTTCTCCAATTCCCAGCTTTTTGAATATAGATAACGACATAAGATTTATGCTCGCTCCCAAATCGCATAGAGCTCGGCCAACATCTCGGCCTCCAATGGAACATGGAATGGTAAAGCTACCAGGATCCTTCAACTTAGGTGGAATTTTATTCTTCAATATAGCGCTACTCCCCTCTGTCAAAGTCACTGTCTCGAATTCCCCAAGTCGATGTTTCTTCATCAAAATGTCTTTCAAAAACTTCATGGAGTTGGGCATTTGCTCTAATGCCTTAACTAAGGGAATGTTGATATGAAGCTGCTTCAATACGTCTAAAAATCTTCGGAACTTGACGTCTTGCTGCTGGTTTTGGAAGCGTTGCGGAAATGGTGGAGGTGGCTTTCCAGAAGGCAGATCGGGGTTTCGGTGCTGCGGGATTGCTGCAACGAGATTGCCTAAGACAGTGCCTTTTTGCCTTGACGAACCTTACTCTTCACTCTTATCCAAGTCAGTTTGGATTGAAGTGGGCTCAGTATTTTTCTTGGCATTTTGTCTGATATCCTCTTCATTAAATTGCAGCGTCATGCCACTCCTCAAGGTGACCGCCTTGCAATGCTCTTTGTCTTTTCTTGGATTTTTTGTGTCACTTGGCAACGCACCGTGTTGCCTATTTCTTAGCTCAGTGGCTATTTATCCCATTTGAACCTCCAAATTCCTCAATGATGTAGCTTGGCTCTGAATTACAGCATCATTCTTAGCCACGAACTCTTTCATCAATGCCTCTAACGGATTTGTATGCGAAGGTTGTTGTTGAGGGTACCCTTGTTGTTTTTGCTGTTGTTGATACCCTTGCTGAAATTGATTTTTCTCTTGCATTTGTACACCACTTGTACCAGCTCCTTCACCACCCCAAGAAAAATTTGGGTGTTGCCTCCAACCCGGATTATAAGTTTGTGTGTAAGGATTGTTACGGCCTGTATTTTGATTCCCCACATAGCACACCGAGGCTGGATTAGAGGGGCAATTTTCGAAACATCACTGGCTTCAACTCGAACTGTGGAGCTTGAATCTCCGGTCGAATTATGCCCGAATTAAGCTCATTGAACATTGGTGCGGCATAATCCCGTATAGCTCTCTCTTTATCATCGGCTATGACAATGACATTATTGTCTCTGTCATCTGCTGGAACTATTGCAGCCATCCTTGCTTGATGTATGGTTCGTTGATCTCTTCTCCACCGCCGAAAAGTGCATTCGATTTCTGGATCAAACTGAAGTGGGTCAGGACCTTGCTCACCGTTCATACACAAAGGACAACCTAAAAAGTTCCAGGAAAGTAACACAAAAATATGAGATGAAAATGGAAAAACTGAACAGTAAATAAAATTAAAAATGAAGCTAACGTAATTCTAATTTCAATCCCCGACAACGGCGCCAAAAACTTGTTGGTGGTAAAATGTATATACGCAAGTACACGTAGTCAACAAGTAATAAATCGGAAGTACTCCAAGACGTCTCCACAGGAATTGCATAGTAAAATAAAACATTGACTTCAATTAGCTTAAACAAGGAATAAAAACGATTAAACTAAGAGATGATTTTTTTGGTTTTCTTTTATGGACGACAACTTGAGCGAAATTACAGAGGAAATTACTTGAATGAAATAGATAAACAACTATTTAAAAGGTTAGAACAGATTTGGTAAAGGAAAGATGGACTTGGATTTTCGAATCCCTCTATGTCTTAAAAAATGGCTTCGATGGTGCAGCAATATCTTAGCACCAATTACACGGTGACGTGATTTCTCAAGGTATTTAAGATTTTCCAAAACCTAAAAATTATATCAACAACTCATTTCCACATATTCCTATGCTTTTAAGGTTCTGATATTTTATTTTAGCACATATCACAATGGTTACATAAGGTAACAACATATTTCTATGCTAAATACCTCATTCCATTCATCTTAATCATGCTTTCCTTATATTTTCCAATATTCAAGAAGGCTAAGTATTCTTGGAGAGATGGCCAATCACAACAAGAAATTATCAATAAAAATAGAAGCATGGACAGTAAAAGATTTGCTAAGATAAAGTGCAAGAAATTATAATCTAGACATAGAGTTCATCTCAAATCCAAGTATCAAGGTTCTAGCTCATGCTAGAATTCAAAATAGAAAATAACAGGTTCAAGAGTTCCATGAGTTACAGCTAAAATGAGAATAACAAAACAGAGATAATAAAGAGGAGAGAAGAAAACGATTCTGAATGTTGGCTCCTTTTCCTTGGTCTTCGAGTTTTTGCTCCCTCTTTTTCACAGGAATTTTCTTCTGTTCTTCTCACTGTATCTCTCGCTGCCTTTTCTCTCTTCCTTTCCTCTTCTTTATATTGCAGCTGTAGCACTTAGATTATGAACTAGGTTTCCTCTTTTAATTTCTAAAATGGCCAGGTTGCCATCCTCAGTTTGTAGAAGTCAAGTGCTCCTCTCCAATTTGATGGATTTGAGCCATTTTTGCGCCCCGGTGTCTCCCAATCAAAAGCTTGTCAGGTGGTCCCCTCCATTCTAATTCAGATTTCTTGCCCATTTGATGAATTGTTGATGCTCCAGCAAAGTTCCAATGATGAAGTGTCTGCAGACCAACAATAATAATGCGATTTCACAGCCCTTTTTCTTTCAAATTCAGCTCAATTAACTCAAAAAGATCACTTATCTCAACTCTAGAACAAACACGAGCAAAACACACGAAACACAACACAAAACGAGAAAGAAAGGCAAAAGAAGACACAAAACATGCATCAAACATTACTCAAAAAGCTTTGGAGATTAGAAAATAACTCTTTTTACAAGAGTTATCAGTAGGCATTAAATGCGGAGCAGATTTCGGCGTGAAGCTAGTTGTACCCTCATTTTCTCTGGTTGTCTCGTTTAGGAAGATCATAGCTTTACAGTTTCACACCCTTATATGCTACTTATATCTCTTCAATTGTTTGATAACTTGTATTGTAGTCGAAAGAGGAAATACCATATGCTAACTTGACTTCTAGGATCATTTTAAAATGTCTCTACCTTTACAAAATAACAATTTAGTAGCTAAGCTTATTTTTAGGGGTGATCAAAATACCCGAAATCCGAATATCCGATCCGAACCAAACCGAAATTTAAAATTCGGTTCGGATTTTTCGGATTTTCGGTTCGGATCGGATTGATATTTTTTAAAATTTCGGATTTTCGGATTGGATTTTTTTAATCCGAAAAAATCCGAAAATCCGAAATATATTTAATTTATATATAATAATAATATTTTATTTAAATATTTTTAAATCTAATATAAATATATATAAGAATTAACAAAATTGGTTTCGGATTTTGGATTTTTCATAATTTCGGATTTTCGGTTCGGTTCGGATATTTTATAAAATTTTGGATTTTGATTTGGATTTTCTGATATTCGGTTCAGATCGGATTATTTTCTTCTCAATTTGATTTTCGGATCGGTTGGATTAGTAAAAATCCAACAAAATCGAATACTCACCCCTACTTATTTTGACTTATAACAAAAAATTTACGTGGACCGAAGGATGCACGATATGAGATACCCAAAAGGATACTCAGACAACCTATGGCATTATAGGTACCAGGCATTTGATTGAATGCCATTTTCAGCTACCCTCCATTTAAACCAATGTTAGATTTATAATAAGCCAAATAGGTGGGGTACTAAATTTTTATTTTGTAAATATCGGGAAAAACGATCCAAAATCTCAGGTTAGACCATATTCACCCTTCTTCTGTTAAAATTTCCTTAGTACAAGGGACGTGTTCCTGATGCTAAAGGATTACAGGATCTCATCCCATTGGTTGCTGCAGGGGAATCTACCCTTCGGAGATCCTTCTACTTCGACAGCTGCACAAATCTGTGGTCTGGGATTATCCTTGATAAAATCAGAGACGCGGTTAAGGATGTTAGAGCTGGATACGTGAGGATTCTACGTTTCTGCAGGTGCGTATCCCAGGATTGTTCAAACCTTAACTGCGTAGGAAACCTATTTCCTGCTGAATCTGGCAAAGGAAAATGTTATCTTGGTCGTGTTGCATTGACAAACATGTTGAATCAATTTTCAGTGGGTCTTAAATTTACAAGTTAGTGGAAAAATGTTATTTTTAGTGGGTCTTAAATTTAGAAGTTAGTGGAAAAATAAAAGATCAAAGTTTTTTTTGTAGCTGAAATGGCAAGGGGTGATATAGGAGATAGTGATCTTTTTTGACTTTTAATTGAATTTAATTTTTGACATATTAGTGTTTACTGTCTATTTAAAGACCTCGTTGATTTCGTTTGTGAATAGAAGAACTCAAAGGAATACAAAAGCTATTATATTTTTTCTCTCCACAATTGATTTCAGTTTCAAAACAACATTGTGCTTGCCTCGACGCAAGTTGTTTCACTTCTTGCACCTAGTTTTGAGAATTGAATATTTGTCTTGGTGGACTTGTTTGGATTGATTTCTTTTATATCCATTATTAGTATAGAAACCCTAATAATATATATGTATTTCTTTAAGGGTTAATTTTAGCAAATAACACAACTTCTACTCAAATTTGTCTAAAATGTATAACTACAACGCTCATTTTACTTTTATTCGCAATTAGACATGTAGGACCTTAGATGATACAACAGGATAAAGGACATTCTTTTACTGGGAATTATCTTGTTCATGTTATATGAATTGTTAAGTCCGATAATTCTTATCTACCTATCATTGAATACCTTAACGTGTCCATCGATGATATTCATATCTATTTATGTGAAGCTTTTTTTTTGTTCGTGTTATTGCGATTTATCGAGTTGGATAACAGTCAGTTACCTATGTGTGGATGTAGATGAGCTACACTGACACTTACACAACTCTGTGGAACAATTTTATCTCATTATTGAAAAAATGTGACTATGCCCAAATGTAGGTAGGGTGTAGAGTAGAGGTATCAAACTAGGTTCATCTGATCTAAATTGCTCATTGTTCGTTGGGCCCAGCACAACATATTCATTGGGCCCTAAACCCTGATTTTGGGTCAGGTCGGGCCATATTTTCATAGGCTTGATAGATTCCGGTCATGGCTTGGTCCAGCCTGAATTCTTCCTTTGTCCTGATGGGCTCGACTGGATCAACCTGGTCCAATAGTATGACATCTCTATTAGGGTGTAAGTAAGGTATAGTCTTTCTTATACTAAGGTGTGATTGATATGTAGTAATGGAATGAGAATATAATGAGAATTCCTGCATCTATTTTCAATTATATGGTTGGTTAAGGAATCATCATATCTAAGAGAATCTTCATTCCCATGAATACAAGATTAGTTATTATCTTTCGATCTCTCCAGTGACATTGTTTATTGGGTGTGGAGCTTATTTAGCCTATTTTGAAAAAAAGTGTGTTGTCTATATCCATTTCAAAAAAAGCGTGCCATGTATACCCATTTTATTAGTTTAATATATTTTCATCAAAATCAATGAACTGTGCAACACGAAAAATTGTGCCCATCAGGAAATTTTGTGCCATTCAGTTAATGGCGCACAGAACACTAAAATTCAAAAAATTTGTGCAGTCAATGCCATAATCTTTTTCACTTTTTCAGGGGAATCCAATGTTAAAATTTTATTTAACATTCAAATTCACTCTCTACTCTCTCTCTCTCGCACTCTCTATTCTCTCTCTCTCTCGCACCTCTCTCTCTCTCTCTCGCCTCTCTCGCCTCCTCCCGCCCAACTCCTCCTCACCGCGGCCAAGCCACTCCTGTGAACCCCGTGAACCCACGGCTTCCCGGCCAACCTATCTCCCGCGCCAACCCTCTCGCACCACAACGCCAACACACCCCCGGCCAACCCACGGCCAAACAACCACCGGCGGCCAACCCACCCTCTCGGCGGCCAACCCACCCTCGGCGGCCAAGCCACACCTCGACGGCCAACCCACTCCTCGGTGGCCAACCCACACCTTCGACGACCAACCCACTCCTCGGCCAACCCATCCCCTTCGGGCCAACCCACCCCCGGCCAACCCACCCCCGGCGGCCAACCCACCCCCATGGCCAACCCCCACGCGGACAACACAATGGCTTCTTCTTCACAGGTTTTTTTTTTAATATTGTTGTATTTTTGTTTATTTATATAGTTGTTTTGTATATTTTTGTTAATTATTATGATTTCTAAATTATAATTCCAATTATATGCTTTGTTAATTATATATTGTTAATTATGTATTTATATGCTTTGTTAACTATATATTGTTAATTATATAATTATATGCTTTGTTAATTATATATTGTTAATTATGTATTTATATGCTTTGTTAACTATATATTGTTGATTATGTATTTTCTATGCTTTTTTAACTATATATTGTGTTTAGGATATTAATTATGAATTCGGACATGAATTATTATGCTTTGTGAATCTATGCTTTGTGAATTCGGACATTAATTCGAATCTATGCTTTCAATTATTATGTATTGTTGTCTATGTTTGTGAATTAATATATGTGAATTATAATTAGAATATATCGTTAATTATGTATTGATGTTAATCGACAAGACATAATTATATCGACAAAATTTATGTACATTTAAATATGCAAGACATTTATTTAAATTTAGGATTATGAATTTTGCATGATATATCGACAAATATATTTCTTTTAGGTAGAAATTTTAGATAGTAAAATGCTAGAAATTTTTATATATGTAGTTGAAGGGTGTTAGAGCGATTAAAGTATAAATGAATAAGTTTAAGCTTGTTTTAAATTACTAGATGTATATTTAATTATATGATAATGATTTGGGGAGTTTGGGATGAATTTGGTTGAGTTTTGATTGATTTGGCAAATCATATTATAAACGTTACTCTGCCGAAATTTCTGTAGAATTCGTTTATCAATAAGAAGCTTTGAAATTATAAGCGGTAAACTGTTGATAAGTAGTTAAATGATAAGTAAAGTTACTAAATTCAATGATAATCTTATGTTACTAAATTTAGTAAAGTTACTAAATTCAATGATAATCTTATGTTACAAGGATCAACAAATATATTTCTTTTAGGTAGAAATATCCACCAAGTAATTTTTAGGTAGAAATTTCCAATCCTTGCATCTATGTGATAAACGCGCATTTTACACGTTTATTGGTGATATGTAAAGATGAATTTAGATCAATAAAGTGCGTTTATGTATCGGATCTTAATAATTTTATCTATTTTAGAAGATACCGCTCTTGGGTGCTCCTTTGACGTTTTGTAGGTTTATATGTAGATAATCGAAGCAAGGAACGAAGAATGAAACAAAAAGAGAAATTTGTCCCAGTTTAGCGACCACCTAGCGACCGCTAGTGGCCATGAGGTTCAACTTAGCGAGCGCCCGAGAGAGAGCGTCATGAGTCGCGACCATGAGCAAACACGCCCAACGAGAAAGCTTCGCTTGTTTCATGACCATGGCTAGCGATCGCTAGCCGGTCACGAGAGGCATGCCGACAAGTCGCGGCCAACAAATGTCCGAGAGAGATGCGCAGAGGAGGTACCTCATGCGGTCGAGCTAGCGACCGCGGGGTGATCGCTGGCGTGTCGGCAGACAAAATTGTGGTTTCCACCCTTATCTATAAATAGGCAAGCCTCCTCGCGCCCAAAGCCTCTGAGCGACCCTGAGCACTTTTACTTGCTTTTTCCTCAATTTTATCTTTGTTTTAGCTTTAGTTTAGTTCTAGATTTAATTTTGCATTGTTCTAGTTTAGTTTATCGCTTTGTTATCGTTCGAACGTTTTGTCCGATTGTTTTCCGCTTTCGCTTGGGATTGGATTCAAACTCAACATTTGTCTTCCAACGCTCATCACGGGTTTTATCAATTTAATTTCTGCTTTTATGTTTTATCGTATTTTTATTCCGTTAATTATGTCAGGTAATTTCTGTTCTAATCTAGGGTTTGCATGATCCGATCCTATATGTTGTGATTCTTGTTATCTCTATTTACCTTCCGTGCATTGATTCATGATTCTTGGTGCTTATTTATATGTGTTAATTTCTGATCAATCTTGATGCATATCTAGTTGCCAGTTAACTACGTAACTATATTAATTGCTAATCGATCTTGAATGCATGATACGGATAAACCTTGAGTCGTAGCTGAGATAGGAACATCCGTAGGAAGCTTATTCTCTGTGATCTGTTTGGGTTGCTTGTTTTCACCTAGAGACGTAATGATGTGGGAAAACTAGTAATCTCGACCGCAATTGTCGAATCAAGTTGTTGGTTATATATGTGATCTTCCATCTTGTCTAGATTAAAATTGGCTAATAGGAAACAGGATAAACATAGGTTGTGGATAGGATTAATGTATCCCTGGGTTAGTCTTTCTTATCTGCTTTATCATCCGTGATTTTATTGCTTTATTTTATATTTCGCATGGTTACCTTTGCTTTGGATTAAATTAAAGCCCTTAAACCTCTCACCCAATTTACGTGGTTTGAATAATGATGAATTATCGCTGAGCTAGCTTCTATGTTTTCGTGATACAATCCATATGGATACGATGTTCGACTTACCTATATACTTACACTTTTTAGTGTTATAAAAGTGAGCGATCAAATTTTGGCGCCGTTGCCGGGGATTGTTAAGATTACATAGGAATAATTTGACGATTTGGATTTATTAATTCAAGTTATATATTATATTATTTATTTATTGTTACCAGAGCTAAATTCTCTCTTTTTCTCCAGGTAGTTTATGCGTACAAGATCTCAGGGACCTCCTGAAATATTATTAGATCCCGAGATCGAAATCTCTCAAAGGAGAAGAGGACGAGAGAAGAGACGACAAGAAATGGCAGCTAATCCGATAAACGGGGGTATTCCCCCCGAGCAAGCTGCACGCATGCTGGCCGATTTCGCAGAGATGCAGCGCCAGATGGCGAATATGGGACTCCTTGTCCCCGCACAAGAGACGAGACCTTTAAATTACATGTACAGACCTCCCACCGAACAATTTCAAGGAGGCGGATGGGGCCCGGAAGTGAACGCGAATAATTTCAAATTAAAGCCGGCCCTAATCAGCATGGTCCAAGGAGAGCAGTTTGGGGGAGGAGTCACTGAAGACCCGAATGCGTATCTCGAGACCTTTCTCGATATTTGTGACACCATCAAATGCGAATCGAGTGCCACAAGACACGATTCGGATCGCATGTTCGATTTCTCATTTGTGACCACCAGCGAAAGATTGGTTCAAGAGTTTGGACCGAATCGGCATCGACACTTGGGGAAACTTTACGAAGTTTCTCTCGAAATATTTTCCCCGGCGAAAGCGCAGAAGATCATCGTCGAAATCTCCCATTTTTGCCAAAACCACGACGAATCACTATTCGAGGCATGGGAGAGATTCAGAGGTCTATTGAGGAGATGTCCACAGCATGGATTCTCCAAGGAGCAACAAATCACGCAGTTCTACAGTGGACCGACATTTCGCATTTAGGAGCATTGTGGATGCGTCGGCGAGGGGCTGTTTATCGAACCGACGAGTAGACGAGGCGAGCCGTATTTTAGAGAGATGGTCGCCAACAGCTATCAATGGCCAACGGAGAGAACGCCGATGGTTAAAGCAATGGCCGTCGAGGTCGATTCGAGATACGACGAGTGATGAAGCAATTCACTGTTGAAGAGCCGATTGAGACGGAGGACGACATTTTATAAATCAAAGGAACCGGCGGGGAGAATCCGCATACACTCCAAACAATAGAAATCATCCGAACTCGTCAGTATGCCAACCCCAATAATTTTCAACAACCTTCTAGCTCACTGCAAAATGGTATAATTCAAGAGCCAAGAAGCCAAGTCTAGAAGATATGATGCAGCGATTGGTTTGAGCAACCAACATTTGGCGACAATCGTAATTCGTTCATAAGCAACACCGGCAAAAGATAAATCATTTGGAATCCACTATGACAATGCTATGGAAAGCATTTGAAGATCTAGAAAATCAAATCACCAAATAGTCGCTCAACAAAATGCACACCAAAACGGGCCAATTTCCGAGTAATACTGGTGAACCCGAATAATCGGTGCTTCTCCATCCGCACGAGGAGGACAAGCTTACCCGAGCCCTACCGGCGAAGAAGAGGTGAAAGTAAATGGAGCGAAACTGCGATCAGCTCGCGATCATGAGCCCGATCGCGGCGAGTCCAGAGTATTCCCACGTGCTCGCGACCGAGCATGCGCCCGCGAGCCCCACCACGAGCCATCGACCGCATACCTCGGATATGTTATCGAGCCACCCAACGCCCGCAAGCGAACCATGAGCAATCGTGCGAGCATGCCGCCGAAAAATCA
This sequence comes from Salvia rosmarinus, assembly GCA_036937905.1. Lineage (NCBI taxonomy): Eukaryota > Viridiplantae > Streptophyta > Magnoliopsida > Lamiales > Lamiaceae > Salvia > Salvia rosmarinus. Next base: position 36,070,435 of record CM072817.1, read on the forward strand.
GTGACCTCGCGCCGCAAGCTCGCACGTGAAGAACTATTCCAAAGACCCAACGGATGCCTCGCGACCGCCCAAATGGTCGCGGGTCGACCGCCAAGAGCATCCGAGTCTAATTTTCGCACGCACACTCATCCGTCCCATTTCCGAGTCGACTAGTCAAGTCGAAATATGACGAGGAGTTTGCTCGCTTCAAAGAGATTTTCAAAAGTTGAGATCAATTTGCCTCTCTTTGAGCGGCGAAACATGCCGGATACGTGAAATTTTTAAAGACAGCTTGCAAGCAAGAAGAAATTGGGGAAATTTGAAAAATTACCCTATCCAAGAATGCAAGGCTTGTCTTGCGTATAAGCTCCTCCGAGCGAGAAGGATCCCAGCTTTACGTTAGAATGCGAGATCGCCGAGCATACTTTTCCAAATGTGTTGTGCGACTTGGGGCGAGCATCAATCGATGCCGTTGAACGTATTCAACCGCTTGGAGCTAGGGAAGATGAAGCCAACAAAGATATCATCGATGATGGTCGATGTGTCGAGAACATATCCTAAAGGAATTGTTGAAGACGTGTTGGTAAGAATTGAGACTTTGTCTTTCCTGCCGATTTTGTTATATTAGACATACCCGAATTCAAGCATCAACCACTAATCTTGGGTAGACCTTTTCTAGCAACTGGTCGTGCTTTGATTGATGTGCAGGAAGGTGACCTCACGTTTCGTGTCAATGATGAGGAGCTCAAGATTTCAATATATGACGCCATCAAGCAACACGATAGTTCGAACACGAAAATTACTACTCGATCACTCATGCATCGCTAGTCAAGTCTCACATGCGGCGGCAACCGACCAACGATGAAGATGCGGAAGAAGAGATGGACTCGGCATAAAAATCCGAGTGATTCGTTTAAGTTCGGAAAGCCACTCTTATGCCAATTGGTGGGCTGCCGTGAATGCTAAGTACAAGGCAAACGAAAGTTTGGAAAGACCTCGGTTGTCAAATCGCTCGATTGATGAGAGGTACCATCGAGCTAGCGACGATAAATCTAGCATCGGTTGGGAGGTAACCCAACATTTTACATGCTTTTGTTGTTTTTCGTCTTGTTTTCTTTGTTTTGTTTTTGTCTTGTTTGTCCGCTTTTAAGCCCCAAGGTATATCATCAATGGCGAGGATTCTATCCACCGGAGTAGCGACATTTGAGGTAAGATCTCTCCCAATCACTCTTTTACGCAAACCTTATCGCCTCCATTGCACACCGCTGACAATAAGTTTGGGGAAGTGTTCGAGTGTGAGTTGGTTGAGAGTCTTTCTTATGTTTTGCTTTGTTTTGTTAAGTTGTTATGCTTTGGGGTCTTTTGTCGTGTTTTTGTTTTGTTGTTCGTTTTTGTGTCTGTCGATCAACGAGTTAAGTGAAGTGTGTTAATCCATGTGGCCAATGACGATAGAAATTTTTAAGTGTGAAATTTAAAGATAGTGCACATGATATGTTAGAAAATGACGCATGAACGACTTGAGATTGCTAAACTTGTTGTTTTCACCATTTGCTTAACCCGTGAGACTTGAGCTTCACTGTATAAATATCTTGATACAGTTTCTTTTAATTGTGTGATATCATGCATGTGATTATCTTCTAGAACTTGCCGTTCTTCTGTGTCGAGACTGCAATATGTGTTTCAATTTGAAAGGATAAAAGGCCATCTCGTTAACCACATTTTACCCAAACACCAACCCGATGATATATACCATTTGTCGCCTTCTTTGAGCCTTTATTAGACTTTTTCTTTCGATTAACCGGATGATAGGAGGTGAGGATGGATATGGGAATCAAAAGGGGTTGAAATTTTGATGTAGTTATGACAAGAAAAATTACTTTTAGATAAATACATCTGTGGTGAAGATTAGTACCTTTGTTGTTAATGAGAAACCCTATAAGCTCTAGAAAAGAAAAGAAAAAGCAATGATAAGTTCACTATGTGTTTTGAGCATAAAGGATCGTTAATCAAAGTATAGGTACCTTATGAGGATAAAACGTCGATTTAGCACGTTGAAAAGAAGAGAAAATGGACAAAGTCCATATGTGTCGAAAAGTATAAATGGGGTGCTTGGAATTCTATCGAGTCACTTAGCCATATATTATCCTACCTTAACCAATGTGCCTACTTTATAACCTATGAAAAGACCTTTTGATCCTTATTTGAACACATTTGACGCGTGGAGATATTAGAGAAATGGCAAGCCTATGGTAAGATTTGCATTGCATTGATCATCGAGTATTTACACGTCCTTAATTTCTTTATGAGTTGAGTGTATCCTATATTTTACACACATGCCTTTGTGAGGTTGAACTAAATGAGTTTTGCTTTCAATCGTTGTTCGTGTTGAATCGACTAATGTCGCCATGTGTGCTAATATTTTCGAGCGTTGAAAAGATATTTCCGAGGCTTGATTGTGTTTATCACCTTTGCTATACTCGTTGATCTTTTGTTGTGTCCTTCGCTTTTCTTTACATTCGCTTTTGTTTGAGGACAAACAATGCTTCAAGTTTGGGGTGTAATAAACGCGCATTTTAACGCTTATTGGTGATATGTAAAGATGAATATAGATCAATAAAGTGCGTTTATGTATCGGATCTTAATAATTTTATCTATTTTAGAAGATCACCGCTCTGGGTGCTCCTTTGGACGCTTTGTAGGTTTATATGTTGATAATCGAAGCAAGGAACGAAGAACGAAACAAAAGAGAAATTTGTCCCAGTTTAGCGACCAGCCTAGCGATCGCTAGGCTGGTCGCGAGGTTCAACTTAGCGAGCCCGGAGAGAGAGAGAGCAGCGGTCATGAGCAAACACGCCCAACGCCGAGAAAGCTTCGCTTGTTTCTCGCGACCATGGCTAGCGATCGCTAGCTGTGTCGCGAGGCATGCTCACAAGTCGCGCCCAACACCGCCGAGAGAGGATGTGCGAGGAGGTGCCTCATGGTCGAGCTAGCGATCGCGGGTGATCGCAGGCGTGGCGGCAGCACTGAAATTGTGGTTTCCACCATTATCTATAAATAGGCAAGCCTCGCGCCAAAGAGCCCATGATCGACCCCATAGCACTTTTACTTCAGTTTTTCCTCAATTTTATCTTTGTTTTAGCTTTAGTTTAGTTCTAGATTTAATTCTTGCATTGTTCTAGTTTAGTTTATCGCTTTGCTATCGCTCGAACGTTTTGTCCGATTGTTTTCCGCTTTCAGCTTGGGATTGGATTCAAATGTCACGACCCCATCCCGACCAACCCGAACCTGAGGGCGACTAATACTAGGAGTAGTATTTTAGGGATTACACGGTAAAATAAAATGCATAAGGATAAACTAACATGCTTGAAAGCGTAATATAAGGTGATGTTATAATGTTTTTGAAAAGTTTAGCCATCGGATCCCAAAACTCGCCCGATCCGATGGGCCTTGATAGTTCATAACATAAAACATAAATAAAGGACTTCGTAGTATAGCAATGAAAGTGTGTGAATACATATACGACGATATGCATTCAAGGTATAACCCAAACATTCAAGTAAATCGCCAAGGACACTAGACTCTCAACACATCCCCATCATCACCATCGAGCTCAACCTCGCACATTTAAAACAAACATGCAGGCTAAGTACAAGAAATTGCACTCAGTGGACTTATGCCGAAAACATTTGATAATATTTGATTACGCCAATATCGAGTAAGTCACAAGTGGTTTTAGTTAAAATGCCTCAGGCTTACCAAATCATTTTCGCTCAGAACATAGCCCGCGCTGCATTTTCGTGTGTATGGTCCGTATCTCATAGTCACAATACATAATAATAAATAAATAAATAAACGCCGAGAGGAGGCCTCCCATCTACGACGCCGTGACCGCCGTAATCCCGCACAAACACACAAATACTGCAAGCATATGTTAACACAACAGATAGTTCCAACCTTCACGCCAATCCTAGCTGTGCATTTATCATCCCAAGACAGACCCGACATTAAAAAGGTCAGGTGCTACCACAACAATTGATATAATAGTTCCAACTATCTCCACAAATTTCTACCCGCATAACAGATAGATCCATACACAAAACGAAATATTTTCGTGTAATGCAAGAAACATTTGTTAAACAACAGTAGGATAAGTGTCAGAATAAACTCATTTGAAATAGCAAGAAGGTCACGCTTTAGTGGGGTAAGAGAAGGCCCACGCTTTAAAGATAAGAAGCCCACCGACTACGGTTCGTTGTAAAGTCCTAGTTCGATTGTTCGTCCAAACTCCCGTCACGCTGCGTCAAGGCCCACACCTTTACGAAAAAGCGAGGCTTTAGTACGCCGCCAAGTCTATCGAGACTTTCAAAACTTAAGATGACTTTGATATTTCATATCGATGTGAGACTCAATTCCTTAATGAATCCAATACGTCCCTAATCCGTATACGATCGACTTTTCTCTCTCGAGATACGCTCAACGATAAGCACGCTTTTTCGATATACGGGTTTCATTTATGAAACCTTTCTTACTAATGAGGTATCATACTCAATTAGTATATCTTACGCGCATCGTCGATTTATAACGATAATCGCACGCTTGACTTTGAAAAGTCGATTTAAGTCAACATCGTCAACAAAGTCAATGATTTTGACTTTTAAATAGTAATTTCACTATTTTGCTTTATAAATCGAATTTCATCGATTTGAAAACGTAAAGTCCTAATTTCGATTTATCTTGTAAATCAAGGACTTATAAATATTTTCGCATTTTTAATAATTCTTTTATAATTAAAAAGCGATTTTGGTTTTTAAAACGCTACTAAATGAACGCTCGCCTTAAACATAGCAATCTATGTTTATAAAATTTTGTAATATTAGAAAACTGTCCAGAATATCATTTTATTAAATTTTCATAAATAAACTGTTTTAAAAAGATTTTAAAATCCTTATTAATTATCGATAATTTCGATAATTAGATTAAAAATACTAAATGATCTTTGAAAAATTTTCTAAATTAATATAGTGTATTATTATACACTATGGTCCAGAATATGAATTTATGAGATTCATATAACACTGTTTTCTATTTATTTATATATATACATATATAAATATTCACTGTAATTTAAATAAATAGGAATAATCATCCAAAATTCCCAAAATTGATATATACCTATTATAATGTCCCAACATCAGTATATAATATTTTCATAACCCATAGTTCATCATAACTATTTATTTCTATATATATAATAATATTTCACACGGTAATTATAGGATAATTACCAAATAAATAGTAAACAATTTCCAAAATTCTAAATAATTTCCAACATCAATAATCATTATATTATAACATTGTAGCATCATAACATCAACCAAAACCATTTGAATCATCACCATGTGGAGCTACAAGCTCTCTCGCTTTTTGAATAAAATGGTATTTGATTTTCAAAATTCTAACAATTATATACTATGTTTATACACTATAGTATAGTAATATAACATCATAATATTTATCAAAACCAATTAAATCATCACCATATGAGCTCATTGCTCTCGGTTTATTTGATTCCATTAGGTAAATGATTTTCAAAAATTCTAATAATTTCACACAATGTATAAACAATATACTAAAGCATTAATACAACATTGCATGTTCAAAAATAAAATCATACATCAACCTATATTTTTATAAAGCTCACGGTAATAACAAGAAAATTAGCAAGGGGTTTCCAAAAATTCTAATCAATTCATAGAACATATAATCAAGGTTCTAAAGCACTAATATGTCATTACATGCTTGAAATAAAAATTATACATCAAGATATACATATATATATCTCACGGCATTTTTCAAAATTTAAGCTATGGTTTTTCAAAAATTGTAAAATCAATACTATAGTCTTAAATCATAACATAGATCAATAATACATGCTTAAAATACATCAAGAAGTATTCGGCCTTCATTTAACATTTCATAGCATTTTCAAAAATTTATATCAATATATACCATAGTTCGAAAATGTCATATATGTGCTAGGCCATTCCAAAATCTTATTGTACAACTCCTATGCTCATTTAACAAATATTCACAAGCATTTTCAAAATAAAATCCTCAAGAACATATAAACAAACAATGGCTCATGCTCAAGAACATTTATACACATGTGTACACATATATATAACTTTCAAACCTATATACATATATGTACAGCTTCAATTTTCAGATTAAAGGAGGATAAAATCAAAGCTAAAGACCATGTATTACCTTAAGAATGTCTAGATGACAAGAACAAAGATATGGTATCAAGCTTGGAGGAGAAATGGAGAAGAAAAGAAGAACAAAATTCTGAAATTAGAGAGGGTTGCTCTCGCTTGGGAGTGCGTAAAATGGAGAAATGGGAGTGATTTTGTGTGTTTGTAATTGTAAGAAAATGAAAGAGATCCTCTCCCTATACCTCTCTCTCTACACGGTTACACACACACATATAGGGGAAATAATTGCTGCACTTGGGAAGGGAAATGATGATTATGGAGTGTTTAAAGAGCTCCATGTATTGGGCAAAATTTAAAAGAGAATCATTTGTTTATGGACGAAGCAAATCATGCACGGGGGTTTCAAGGGCTGATTTTATTTTAAAAATTTTAATACATGTATTAATCATAGTATAGTTCATAGATATATAATACATGGCATAAAAATAATTAAAACATAATATATGCAAAAATCGGTATTACCGATCCAAATATTGAAAAATAGGATTAAAAATATAAATTACACCTATTATTGATACTCATGTAATTTTCGTCCCAAATATACACATATATATCATAATATATGGTTTAGATATTAAATAATAGCATAGGATAAAATTATTACACATTTCAATCATATAAAACCCTAATTTCGCAAGGTTGAAATTAAATTTTATAAAAACTGCATCCTTCGATTTTTATGGATAAAAATCTGATTTAATGCTTAATATTATTCATATATATCATATTATAAAGTTTAGATACCATAGGATAATTTAATGGTATCATTTCATGTGATAAAACCCTTATTTATAACATTAGGGTTTTCGTAATTACAAATAAGAAATATCGAGTTTTAATACTCAAATATTGGTTTTTAAAAATAATTAATACTGTAATTACATAAAATAATAATAGGAAATTAATTATTATAATTTCCCAGCATTAAACTCATTTTTCAAAACGCCTCAGACGTTAACGCTCAAAACGCTCAAAATCGACTCATCTCAAAATGGTCGCAGAAGTTCATACTTACCAAAGAAATATATTCCATTTACTAAAAGAATTAAGATGGAAATTAATTCCAAGCTTCACCGCCGTAAAATTTCATGAAAAGTCGACGCTCGACACGCTGCTCGACGCCTAAAAATGTCGATTTAATCATTTCGTAATATTTCAACTTTAATTCACAATCCTTAGTGAATTATAAAAGGAATTTGTTATAACGATATCGTATCGAAATCACAAGATTCGATGTCGTAAAAGATAATATACGGAAAACCCTAATTACGGGTTTAGAAAACCGTAATCGATATTCGCTTCATCGAATATTACATTCCACCCTTACGAAAAATTTCGTCCCGAAATTTGTATACCTTTATAAAAATAAGTCGGGTATTTTTCCTCATTGCTTCTTCAAGTTCCCACGCGGCTTCTTCGTCCGTGGTGTCTCCACAAGACTTTTACTAACTAATCGACTTGTCCGTAGTTGTTGAACTTTGTGGTCAAGTATGGCTGCGGTTCTTCCTTATAGCTCATGTCCGCCTCGAGGATCACGCCGCCTTGATGAATCACGTGCTTTGGTCGTGAACGATTTTCGAATCGTGAGACGTGAAAACATTATGGACATTTCCTAGGTTTGGCTGGAAGAGCCAACCTATAAGCCATCGGACCTATCCTTTCTAGATCTCATAAGGTCCTATGTAACGGGTCTAAGCTTTCCTTTTAGTGCCAAACCCGACAATCCTTTTGACGGAGAGACCTTAAGAAATACTTTGTCTCCATCCTCAAACCGTAGTTCTGATCTACGCCAGACGTCAGAAGATTTCCCCGTCCCGAGCCTCTTTTATCCTCATCCTAATTTGTCGAACGATTTCGATCATTTCACCACCGCATCGTGCCCTATGACTTTTCTCTCACCGACTTCATCCCAATAAAGTGGTGATCTACACTTTTGCCATACAAGGCTTCAGATGGGGCCATGCCGATCGTCGCTGATAGTCGTTGTTGTAAGCAAATTCAATCGAGGTAAAATGTCTTCCCATTTTGCACCTCGATCCAATACTACGGTTCTAAGCATATCTTCTAGCGCTTGATCGTTTCTTCCGATTGTCCATCGGTTTGTGGGTGGAAAGTCAGATCAAGTTTAATCTGTACCCGCCTTCTCGCAAGCTAATCCAAAACTGGATGTGAACTTGGAGTCTCGATCGAGGTAATAGATTTTGCACCCATGTAGTCGCATAATTTCCTTAACATACACCGGGCCAACTTATCGATCCATAAGTGCTTTGAATAGGTAAAAGTGAGCACTTTGGTAAGCCTATCCACAATTACCCATACGGTCGTGTTCCTCTTCTCGATTTGGGTAAGCTTGTAACGAAATCCATCGTTATATCGTCCCACTCCATTCGGGATTTCCAACGGTTGTAACTTCCCGTAGGGTCGCTGGTGTAAAGCCTTCACTTGTTGGCAAACAAGACAAATGCTCTCTACGGAAGCTATGTCTCGCTTCACGCCTTCCCACCAAAAATTTTCCTTCGTGTCCCGGTACATCTTAGTACTACCGGTGGGCGGTGTAGGCGATCGTGAGCCTCACTCATGATCTCGCTCAAGCTCGCCCGTCAGAACGCATATCCTACCTTCAAACAATAAGGCGTTATCCGCGCCTCTGAAATTCTCAATCCTTCGCACCTTAATCTTTCTGATCTTTTCCAACTTTTCTCAATCCTTTGTCTCTCGACAATTCTCTTCTTAGATCGAGGTCGCGTGAGTGTAGCGACACACCACAATTGTTTCGTGGTTCAACTAGTTCAATCTTCATCCCGCCAAACTCTTCAACGAGTTTTTCCTCTCAGTACAAAGAGACATCCTAACTGGTACGGCTTTTACGACTCAAGGCGCCGCCACTACATTCGCCTCGCCCGGTGATAGTTAATACCACACCGTAATCTTTACCGCCTCAAGCCATCTTCTTTGTCTCATATTCAGATCTCTTTGTTCAAGAAATACTTCAAACTTTTATGATCCGTGAAGATCTCACATCTCACACCATAGAGATGGTGTTCCAAATTTTAGGGCATGAACCACACCGCTAATTCCAAATCGCGGGTCAGTAGTTCACCTCGTGGGTCCGAGTTGTCGAGATGCGTAAGCTATCACTTTTCCTTCTTGCATCAAAACACAACCCACCCAGCCTTAGATGCGCCGGTATAGACCACATATCCTTTGTCTCGCTCGACCGCTAGAACCGTGCACCGTCAATTTTTCTTCGAGTATTTGAAACTTGTCTCGCACTCATCACCCAATTAAACTTGATTCCTTTCCGAGTAGTCGGGTTATCGCCTTGCAATCTTGGAGAATCCTTCATGAATCTCCTATAGTAACCAGCCTAATCCTAGGAAGCTTCTAATTTCGTGTCGTGTTTTAGGTGATTTCCATTCCCGCACGGCCTCTACTTTGGTCGGATCTACTTTTATACCTTCAAGAGACACAATGTGTCCAAGGAACATAACTTCCTTCACCAAAACTCGCATTTGCTAAACTTAGCAAAGAGTCTTTCATTTCTCAAGGTTTGCAAAACCGTCATAGATGTTCCTTATGATCCTCTTCATTCTTTGAATAAATAAGGATGTCATCTATGAAGACCAAAACAAACTTATCCAAAATGGATGAAATACTGCTCACGAGGTCCATGAATACGGCCGGTGCATTGGTTAATCCGAATGGCATAACTATGAACTCATAGTGGCCATATCTCGTTCGAATGCGCCTTAGGTACATCCTCGCATCAGATTTTCAGCCGGTGGTATCCCGACTTAAGATCAATCTTCGAGAATACACCCGCCTCGCAATTGATCAAACAGTCATCTATTCGGTAAAGGGTATTTGTTCTTTAGTGTCATCTTATTTAGTTCTCTATAATCGATGCACATCCTCAAAGAACCATCCTTCTTCTTAACAAACAAAACAAAGCCCCCAAGGTGAAACACTGCCTAATGAATCCTGCATCCAAAAGCTCTCGATTTGGATTTTCAGCTCTTCTAGCTCCTTTGGGGCCATCCTATAGGGCGCCTTCGACACCGGGCTGATCCTGCCCAAGTCGATGGTAAACCCAGCTTGTCTATTAGAGGTAGTCCCGCATTTTGAAATACGTCCGAAATTCTCTGACAACTTCAATGTCTTCACCGCGCTCGGTTTATCTTCATCGTTTAAATAAACAAGGAATGCATGGCATCCCTTCTGGTTCATCATCCTCCTAGCTTGTAGTGCGGATACTATCGGAATCCTCCTTCCCATGCTGATCCCGTGAAAGTGCGTAGTTTCTGTCCGTGAAAGTGAAACGAAATTTTCCTTTCCTTACAGAGAATCGTGGAATGATTCCTAGCTAACCACCCATTCCTAGGATTATGTCTACATCGTCCATGGGTATTATGTTTAGATCGTTAGCCGAACCTTAAGTGATCCTAATGTCAATTCTAGGTTCGAGCAAAAGTGGGTAACGGCCATAATCCTCCTATAGGCGATGAGATTCTCATATCCCGGCTTGATTTTTCGCACCTAAGGCTCAAGATTTCTACGCATGATTTTGCAATAAAAGAATGCGAAGCACCAGATCGAACAAGAGATAATAATGTAGGTTGAGAAGAAGAACTCCCATACCGCCAAGTTTCCTTGGTTCTGCTCGCTCGCCTCCCGTGCGGCGTAGCTCGCCCGAGCCGGCCGAGGCCGACGGGCGCCGGTCCCGCTGATTTGGCGGTTGTTGCTCGCCTGTTGCCGCCGCCGCCGGCGCTGACGCGTGGTTGTCGCCCGCCGTTGTTGTGGCGGTGGCCGCCGCCACCGCTGCGGGATTTGTTGTCGTGGCGGCCGCCACCGCGCGGCCGCCGAGTTGTTGTTGTTGTTGAGGCCGGGTGTTTGCCACCGAGTTGCCGGGTTGGGGCCGGAACCGCCGCGGGTCGGGGTCAAGTCAGATAGCCCTTAGTGGCCGAGCATTGCCCGCTGGTTCGCCTTCCATCCGAACGTGACATCGGGCAATTGTCATGCGAATGCCCGCTCACCCCGCACTTGTAGCAGCCTACCACGCTTGCCGCACACACCCCGTGTGCTCTATGGCATCTAGGCATTGAGGTGCCTCGATCGTCCTGTGGTCCCTTGCCGGTGGAGCACGAGCCGCTTCTTCCAGCTTTTGTCCTTGTCGCGCGGGTTTCGCCACGCGCCACTTGTCTCTCCGTAGTTTCCGCGGTTGTTATTTCCGCGGTTGGGCTCCCGCCCCTTTTCCCTTATCCGACTACTCAGGCTCGAGACGACATCGCCTTATTCTCGCCATAGTCGCTTCAATATCCAAAGCTCGTATAGAGCTTCGTGTAAGATAGGTCTCCATGGTCGGCAAGAGACATGCGATCTCCATTCTTAGCCTCGACCGAACTTTTCCGACATCTTCAAGTCGGTGTCTACTAGATCCGGCGATATCTCGACGCCTCGCAGAAAGTGCGATCATAGTCGGTCACGATAACTTTTCTTGTTTTAGCAAGAAAACTCCCGCCTCTTTTTCCCTATAGCTTTTGGGATATACTTTTCAGACAACTCTCTCAAGTCCTCCCACGAGAACTCTTCTAGTTGTTCACCAGTAAGGTCTTCTTCCCGGCCTCCCACCGTAAGTCACCGGTCCGATAAGTCGGAAAGTAACGCACGACATCCTTTCCTCGTGCTGCACCTTAGAAAGTGAAAACTGCTCAATGGCCCTAACCCATTGTTCGGCTTCTTCCGGCCCCTTCCGTTAAAAACAGGAGGGTTTTGCCTCAAGAATAGTTCTTCGATCCCGCGATCGGGTTGAGGTGGAGGCCGTGGTTGGGATTATCTTCGTTCTTGTTCGGGATTCTACCCTTCCTCAGTCTTCCTCGACCTCCGGGTTCTCTTTCCGGTTTCTTCTGAGGCATTCTCGCTATATAAAACATACCATCGTTAATTATTAACGCTTACAACTTAACAAAATAAGGTTTTCATAGCTTCTTCTTAAAGCGACATAAAAGTAAAACAATTCATCCATAGCATAGACAACTGCCACCAAAAAGGCCCCACTTGGGTCAAAAATATATGTGGATAGATAATCAAGGTTTGTCAAAACAAGATGTCTAACATCGAGAATCATAGAAAATTGAAATAACAAGGTTTCGGGCCCACACGGCCAAGAGAAAAAAAAAATCCGAGTCCTAGAACCATGGTATTGAAATAAGAAGGAAAGAGCTAGCACACATGCTAGTCAAAACGAAACAGATTCTATTTAAACATCGCCTAAGGTCTTCACGAGTTTCCTTCCTACTCCGCGTCTTCCTCAGGATCTTCCTCCTCTTCGGAGTCGTCTTCCTCATCCGAATCGTCTTCACGAGGTCGCACTGATGGTCCCGCACCACCGGTTTCCATCATCGGTATGTCGCGCAGGGTCCAAAGTTATCCGCGCCGATAAGTCGAAGTTGTGGCGGATCGGACCGTAGCATACCGGTCGGGTCATATCCGTGGAAGGTATCTAATACCTCATCCGCGCTGTTCGCGGAAGGGCTCTTCGCCTTCGGGTGGTGGTGGATCGGATGCAGTGGTAGAGGCGGTAGTGGCGGACGATCGGTGTCCAAAATCGCCGGTGGCAACACGGGCCTCCCAAGGCTCTGTATGCGCCGCCTATCCACCAGACATCCTACCGCCCACTCTGCATGTGGGTATCACCGATCAACCTGCCTCGAACCTCAAGGTACAGCCACTCGCGACTCATCACGCCAAGTGTACTCCCGTGAGGAGATAGGTCCCATCGCGGCTCCATAGATATCGTATACACGTAAGTCGTGACTCACGAACCTAGGCGATCCCCAATCAAATCATAACCTCGGGAATGCGATAGATGTAGTCTCCGATACCTCTCTGCATAACCATCCTGTGTACAAGGGAGTATAGCTAGGAGTCTCTTGATGCCATCGTAGTCGGTTGCGCCATAGGCTCAAGCGCCCTCCACAACCGGGTAGTACGCCGTAAACTCACCTAGGTCTTCCCCGACACATCCAACTTTCCCTATAGGTGCGCATCAACTCCTCGGTGGGGCATGAGGTCCTACCTCCTCCTAGCGATATAGCGATCTCCTCCATCCGCCACGGTAAAAGAAAAGAAAACTAACGTAAGCCAACTATCGCCATCTTAAAATGTAAAGATAGCATAACGAGAAGCAACTAGGCTAGAACTAACAATTCTATAAGGTAGGCATCGTCATAATGTACAATATATATACCACAACTTACTTTCTTAGTCTTACCCAAACATATACATATAGCTAATGATATCTCAATATACGCTACGAGATCCTTGTCTTATATCAAACACTTAGGTTAGAGTTCATCAGACTCTATCGTATTCTGGAGACAGAATTAGGGATTCTGTTCTTCATAACAAATGAAGATCAGTGCGTTAGGGGTACGTAGGTGCAAACCATGCGTAAAACGGAGTCCTAACGAGGGAGATCTAGCTAAAACAAATCTACTGCGCAGTGCAGGAAATTTTGCGCGATCGTGCAAAAATATCAATCAAGGTGTATGTCGACGTAATACGTCTATCATCTTCGGATTCTAAAGTCGAGGCTGTACATCCTGAAGCCGTAAGTGACGCCCATGTCGTGATTCGTGTTGTTGGTCACTTGTGTCGAAGTGATGATGGAGTGCCGACGTCATTCAGCTTAGAGGTTGAGGTCGTCTTCGTCATCTTCTCGCCGCCTTTCATCGTCCGTGCTCAAGGGTATCATTACTTTCATTCTTCCTATCGCTCTTTTGTTCGCATAAGGAAAAGAAGTTCGATTTCTACGCTCTTTCACGATATGTGAGCATGCTCCTTAGAGTCTAAGTTCGCCTCATGATAACATATCATTCATCGTAAATAAGATTTTGAAAGTCGGAAAGTAAAGTTTTATTTGCAAATTTGGAAGTATGATTTCAAAAGACAATCATGATCAACTCATATGCATATTAAAATGAATTCGTTTGTTTCATGTTGATCATTCAACTTGATACTACCATACACTTCCATCTCAATACCTGAGTAATTGTATTGGTTCAATTCAAAAGTTTTGGAAAAATTTCTTTCTCGACTTCAAAAATTTTCAAAATAATAAAATTTCTCAAAAGTTCCTCTAACTTGCTCATCATGCAGAAGTTTTTCCATTTCATGAGTTTGAGAAAGAAATGCAGTTACCTTTTTCCCGGTTGAGCTCGATGTGATGGAGTGTTGAGAGGAGTCAAGAGGTTTCTAGAAGTCCAAAGGACTGATCTAGACTTAGAAATAAAGGTCTGGGTTTACAAAGAGCAAAAGCGCCTCGATACCACTCATCACGACCCCAATCCGACCAACCCGAACCTGGAGGCGACTAATACTAGGAGTAGTATTTTAGGGATTACACGGTAAAATAAAATGCATAAGGATAAACTAACATGCTCGAAAGCGTAATATAAGGTGATGTTATAATGTTTTTGAAAAGGTTTAGCCATCGATCCCAAAACTCGCCCCGATCCGATGGGCCTCGATAGTTCATAACATAAAACATAAATAAAGGACTTCGTAGTATAGCAATGAAAGTGTGTGAATACATATACGACGATATGCATTCAAGGTATAACCCAAACATTCAAGTAAATCGCCAAGGACACTAGACTCCTCAACACATCCCCATCATCACCATCGAGCTCAACCCGCACATTTAAAACAAACATGCGTGGCTAAGTACAAGAAATTGCACTCAGTGGACTTATGCCGAAAACATTTGATAATATTTGATTACGCCGCCAATATCGAGTAAGTCACAGTGGTTTTAGTTAAAATGCCTCAGGCTTACCAAATCATTTTCGTCAGAACATAGCCCGCCAGCATTTTCGTGTGTATGGTCCGTATCTCATAGTCACAATACATAATAATAATAATAAATAAACGCCGAGAGTGAGGCCTCCCATCTACGACGCCGCGACCGCCGAATCCCGCACAAAGACACAAATACTCGCAAGCATATGTTAACACAACAGATAGTTCCAACCTTCACGCCAATCCTAGCTGTGCATTTATCATCCCAAGACAGACCCGACATTAAAAAGGTCAGGTGCTACCACAACAATTGATATAATAGTTCCAACTATCTCCACAAATTTCTACCCGGCATAACAGATAGATCCATACACAAAACGAAATATTTTCGCGTGTAATGCAAGAAACATTTGTTAAACAACAGTAGGATAAGTGTCAGAATAAACTCATTTGAAATAGCAAGAAGGTCACGCTTTAGTGGGTAAGAGAAGGCCCACGCTTTAAAGATAAGAAGCCCACCGACTACGGTTCGTTGTAAAGTCCTAGTTCGATTGTTCGTCCAAACTCCCGTCATTGCTGTCAAGGCCCACACCTTTACGAAAAAGCGAGGCTTTAGTACGTCGCTCAAGTCTATCGAGACTTTCGAAAACTTAAGATGACTTTGATATTTCATATCGATGTGAGACTGAATTCCTTAATGAATCCAATACGTCCCTAATCCGTATACGATTGACTTTTCTCGTTCCTCGAGATACGTTCAACGTATAAGTACGTTTTTCGATATATGGGTTTCATTTATGAAATCCTTTCTTACTAATGAGGTATCATACCAATTAGTATATCTTACGCCGCATCGTCGATTTATAACGATAATCGCACGCTTGACTTTCAAAAGTCGATTTAAGTCAACATCGTCAACAAAGTCAATGATTTTGACTTTTAAATAGTAATTTCTTACTATTTTGCTTTATAAATCGAATTTCATCGATTTGAAAACGAAGTCCTAATTTCGATTTATCTTGTAAATCAAGGACTTATAAATATTTTCGCATTTTTAATAATTCTTTTATAATTAAAAAGCGATTTTGGTTTTTAAAACGTTACCAAATGAACGTTCGTCTTAAACATAGCAATCTATGTTTATAAAATTTTGTAATATTAGAAAACTGTCCAGAATATCATTTTATTAAATTTTCATAAATAAACTGTTTTAAAAAAGATTTTAAAATCCTTATTAATTATCGATAATTTCGATAATTAGATTAAAAATACTAAATGATCTTTGAAAAATTTTCTAAATTAATATAGTGTATTATTATACACTATGGTCCAGAATATGAATTTATGAGATTCATATAACACTGTTTTCTATTTATTTATATATATACATATATAAATATTCACGGTAATTTAAATAAATAGGGAATAATCATCCAAAAATTCCCAAAATTGATATATACCTATTATAATGTCCCAACATCAGTATATAATATTTTCATAACCCATAGTTCATCATAACTATTTATTTCTATATATATAACAATATTTCACACGGTAATTATAGGATAATTACCAAATAAATAGTAAACAATTTCCAAAAATTCTAAATAATTTCCAACATCAATAATCATTATATTATAACATTGTAGCATCATAACATCAACCAAAACCATTTGAATCATCACCATGTGGAGCTACAAGCTCGGCTTTTTGAATAAAATGGTATTTGATTTTCAAAATTCTAACAATTATATACTATGTTTATACACTATAGTATAGTAATATAACATCATAATATTTATCAAAACCAATTAAATCATCACCATATGAGCTCATTGCTCTCGGTTTATTTGATTCCATTAGGTAAATGATTTTCAAAATTCTAATAATTTCACACAATGTATAAACAATATACTAAAGCATTAATACAACATTGCATGTTCAAAAATAAAATCATACATCAACCTATATTTTTATAAAGCTCACGGTAATAACAAGAAAATTAGCAAGGGGTTTCCAAAAATTCTAATCAATTCATAGAACATATAATCAAGGTTCTAAAGCACTAATATGTCATTACATGCTTGAAATAAAAATTATACATCAAGATATACATATATATATCTCACGGCATTTTTCAAAATTTAAGCTATGGTTTTCAAAATTGTAAAATCAATACTATAGTCTTAAATCATAACATAGATCAATAATACATGCTTAAAATACATCAAGAAGTATTCGGCCTTCATTTAACATTTCATAGCATTTTCAAAAATTTATATCAATATATACCATAGTTCGAAAATGTCATATATGTGCTAGCCATTCCAAAATCTTATCAGACAACTCCTATGCTCATTTAACAAATATTCACAAGCATTTTCAAAATAAAATCCTCAAGAACATATAAACAAACAATGGCTCATGCTCAAGAACATTTATACACATGTGTACACATATACATATAACTTTCGAAACCTATATACATATATGTAACAGTCTCGAATTTTCAGATTAAAGGAGGGATAAAATCAAAGCTAAAGACCATGTATTACCTTAAGAATGTCTAGGATGACAAGAACAAAGATATGGTATCAAGCTTGGAGGAGAAATGGAGAAGAAAAGAAGAACAAAAATTCTGAAATTAGAGAGGGTTGCTCTCGGTTTTGGGAGTGCAGAAAATGGAGAAATGGGAGTGATTTTTGTGTGTTTGTAATTGTAAGAAAAATGAAAGAGATCCTCTCCCTATACCTCTCTCTCTACACGGTTACACACACACACATAGGGGAAATAATTGCTGCACTTGGGAAGGGGAAAATGATGATTATGGAGTGTTTAAAGAGCTCTCCATGTATTGGGCAAAATTTAAAAGTAGAATCATTTGTTTATGGGATGAAGCAAATCATGCATGGGGGGTTTCAAGGGCTGATTTTATTTTAAAAATTTTTAATACATGTATTAATCATAGTATAGTTCATAGATATATAATACATGGCATAAAAATAATTAAAACATAATATATGCAAAATCGGATTACCGATCCAAATATCAAAAATAGGATTAAAATATAAATTACACCTATTATTGATACTCATGTAATTTTCGTCCCAAATATACACATATATATCATAATATATGGTTTAGATATTAAATAATAGCATAGGATAAAATTATTACACATTTCAATCATATAAAACCCTAATTTCGCAAGGTTGAAATTAAATTTTATAAAAACTGCATCCTTCGATTTTTATGGATAAAAATCTGATTTAATGCTTAATATTATTCATATATATCATATTATAAAGTTTAGATACCATAGGATAATTTAATGGTATCATTTCATGTGATAAAACCCTTATTTATAACATTAGGGTTTTCGTAATTACAAATAAGAAATATCGAGTTTTAATACTCAAATATTGGTTTTTAAAAATAATTAATACTGTAATTACACAAAATAATA
Organism: Salvia rosmarinus; assembly: GCA_036937905.1. Classification (NCBI taxonomy): domain Eukaryota; kingdom Viridiplantae; phylum Streptophyta; class Magnoliopsida; order Lamiales; family Lamiaceae; genus Salvia; species Salvia rosmarinus. The sequence goes on from CM072817.1 coordinate 36,088,954, forward strand.
ATAGGAAATTAATTATTATAATTTCCCGAGCATTAAACTCATTTTTCAAAACGTCTCTAGACGTTAACGTTCAAAACGTTCAAAATCGACTCATCTCAAAATGGTCGCAGTAAGTTCATACTTACCAAAGAAATATATTCCATTTACTAAAAGAATTAAGATGGAAATTAATTCCAAGCTTCACCGCCGTAAAATTTCATGAAAAGTCGACGCTCGATACGCTGTCGACGCCTAAAAATGTCGATTAATCATTTCGTAATATTTCAATCCTTTAATTCACAATCCTTAGTGAATTATAAAAAGGAATTTGTTATAACGATATCGTATCGAAATCACAAGATTCGATGTCGTAAAAAGATAATATACGGCAAAACCCTAATTACGGGTTTAGAAAACCGTAATCGTATATTCGTTTCATTGGAATATTACAAAAAATTTCCAATTCTATGTTAATCAAGACACAAAAACATTCACCACCAGTTCTATATAATTTTGGAATTAATTTCACAATATGTGTGAACACACTAATTGACATATTTCTTAATTAAACATAGTTTAATTTTTTTTAATAAATAGGAAATCGAGTTCTTAAGGCCCGAGACCATCAATCGTCCATCCACAATCAGCACGTACTTCAAGCCCAATTATTTAAGAAGGATCATTATGAGAATGAGAGATATAGGCGGTGATGACCTGGTGGATAGCTTTAGGTAAGGGTGCTTCGGTCACTTTGTTGGTTGGGAACCTGGATCCAAGTCAAACATGAGTTTGCACCATGTGGTATCCCGACAGATTAAGCCCCCTCCTAGTGCTGAAGATCAGGCGATATGGTTTTTTATTAATGGGAGGACAATTTGTTTTCCTTCTGATTTTGCGCCGTGACGGGTTTGAGTTTGGGACCTCATCTTTCGATCCTACAGCCGAGTACGATCCGCAATCCGTTGAGGTTTATCAAAGGTTTGTTGGTGGCAGAGGGACTAGTATAGAGAATCTAGGTGTGAGATTTTTTGATACGGACAGTCCGATTGATGATGCTGATGGTCATCTATATCTCCGTGTGGCCCACATCTTAGTTCTTTACACATTCGTCTTAGGTATCGACTTGCCTCGACCTGTGGATCCATGGATTTGGGTCTTAGTCGACGATCTGGACGTATTTGCTAGATTTCCTTGGGCTGCATATGCATATAAAATTCTACAATACTACATGTGGAATATGAAGACCAAGGCCAAATATCACTTCTACGGACCGTCGTGGGCATTATATATTTGGTCATTAGAGATCATTCCGGATCTTGGCACGAAGGTTGCGAAGTATATCCGGGGGGATGCGTATCCTAGATGCATGAGGTGGAATTTCACGAAGATGATTGATGTGGATACACAGCCCCTGTTTGATCGTGAGGGGGAACCATTTTGGGGGTTAATCCCGGACGAATATGAGATGAGCATGCCGTACTATACGTCATCTCTATATCCGGGTGCACTGGGAGTGAACTACAGAGACCCGTTCCCATCCGCAGACGCCTTGGGAACAAGCCCGCCCGCACTAGACAACCTCGCTCTAGGCGGGGCCTTCACCGATGTGGGGTTAGTCGGTGATCGACGCAGCGATGCGATGGCACGCATCTGTTGTTGAAGAGATTGATGAGGAGCATGAGGAGCCACGACATCGATGCGTGGGGATAGAGCATCGTCGGACGAGGGACGCCGATCGATATAGGGGGCGCAGATGGGATACGGGAAGCGTCACGAGATAGCTACGTTCCTCTTCATCTAGCGACGGTGAGCACCACGACGCCCGAGTCGGAGAGATCGTCGTTGGATCACGCATACCGATCAATGATGTGGTTAGAGAGAATATTCAGGACTCAAGACGGGTTTGAGTCTATGATAGAAGGTGTCGATGTAGATGTTCGCATAAAGATCGAGGCATATACGCCGTCCGTCGTGGAACTACCCCATCGGCGATGCGGAGTGACGATCGTGACCGTGGCCTTCTACTGCACTCTATATCAGATGTACCCCAATGCACTCTCTCTAGCGGATCCTGTGTCTCCTCGTACACCACCCGTAGTATACACCTCATCGCCGGTCTACAGTGAGTATGGATCTACCTCCGATTCATTAGCCCATCACACGGCGAGGATCCACTCATCATTCCATGCCGAGATGCCGAGACCATTGGTAAATTATCTTATCTTATATTATTGCATCATATTTGATATGTTTACTTTTCTAACTCGTTGCTTAAACAAAAATTAGCCAACTCGTAGAAGCGAACGAGGTTCATTGCGCTTTACCGAGGTCACCAGACGTGAATAGCCACGTGCCTCGTCCTATCCCCAGAGTGTATACGCTTATGAAAATTTTCTTGGCGAGGGCGGGTTCGGTGATTATTAGAGACGGTGGATGCATGTTGACCTATAGTGATTTTGTTCGATCGAAGACCCTACTGACGATCTTGACGTGGGGGTAAGTATCACTTGTATTTCTATTTCTATTTTCATATATGAAATCGTTATTTAAAATATAAATTATTTATTGCAGGCTCTTGATTTGTACATGATGCATCTGAGGATCAGATTAATAAACAGGCAGGACTTGTTGAATGGGGTCAATGAGTCGAACACTATTATTTTGGACACCGATTTCTTTGTAAGTATATATTTCGTATTTCTTATAGATGTGAATTTATATGTATATATTCTTTATTTATATTGAATTTCTATTTCTTGCTGAATAGTTGTACATTTGTCGAGAGTGGCTGCATATTTTTGAGAATATTCAAACGAAGCAAGAGCTAGATCATGGTATATCTATGTGGGCTCCATCTACTAATTGGTATCGGGCAGTCCGTGGTAGTAGTAGGGTGGGCCAAAGTCATAGATCATGGATTCTTGCTGATAAACGCGCATTTTACACGCTTATAGTTGATATTTGAAGATGAGTTTAGCTCGTTTAATGTGCGTTCGTATCGATTCCTAATGTTTTATCTATTTCTAGAAGATAACGCTTGGGTGTTCTTTTGGTGTTGTGTGGTCCATATGTTGAAAATCGAAGCAAGGAACGACGCACGAGCCAAAACACACAATCTGGCGTGTTTTAGCGACCAGACTAGCGGTCGCCAGTCCGACCGCTAGAAACACGCACAGAACCCAGCATACCGCGACCACGAATCGTGCCTCATGAAAGCGAAGCCCAGTAGCCGAAGTCATTGGGCGATTTCTCGCGACCGATCGATTTCCTAGCGACCGCTAGCCATGGTCGTAAACCAACCAAGCGGGCGCAGAGGCGACCGGCGGGCGAGAAGGTCGCCATGAGACTTACCTCGCGACCACACCTAGCGATCGCGAAGGGTGGTCGCGAGACGGCGCGGCAGAAGGGAAAATTAGGGTTTGGGGTGTGCCTATATATATGGCAACACCCCCTCGCGCCTCCAACTTCAGACCTACGATTCCAGAGCCTCTTTTCTCAGTTTTTTCATAAGTTTTTCAGAGTTTTAGCTTTAGGTTCCATATATTTTCATTCTAGAGTTGTTTTACGGTTGTTCTTCGTTAGTTTACGTTTTGTTTACGATCCGAACGTTTCGTCCGGACGATCTCGCAATTTTCCGTTTTTATTGAGGTTGGGATTCAAGCCCAACGTGTTCATCCAACGCTTCATCACGGGTTTTATATATTTAATTTCCGTCTTTATGATTAAATCGTATTTCATTCCGCTTATTATGTCCGGCTAGTTTTTCGTTCTAATCTGGGTTTGCATGATTCGATCCTATATGTTGTGATTCTCGTTATCGTTATTTACCGTCCATGCATTGATTCATGATTCGATTGTGCTTATTTATATGTGTTGGTTTCGATCAATCTCGATGCATATTTAGTTGTCGGTTAATTACGTAATGTGTTAATTGTCAATCGATATCGAATGCATGATACGAATGAGCCTCGAGTCGTGGGCGAGATAGGATATTCGTGGAAGCATATTCTTTGTGATCCGTTTGGAGTTACTTGTTTTCACCTAGAGGCGAATGATAATAGGGAAAACTAGTAATCTACAACCGCTTTTCGTAATGTAAATTGTCGGTTATATATGTGATCTTCCATTTTGTTTGGATTAAAAATTGGTTAATAGGAGCAGGATAATCATACGTTGTGGATAGGATTAATGCAGCCCTGTGGTTAGTCGTCTTTATCTGCTTTTAAACATCCGTGTGTTTATTGCTTTGATTTACTTTGTTTTGTTACCTTTGCTTTGGATTGAGTTCAAGCCCTAAGATCTCACAAAACCATATTTGTTACTTGGATAATGATGAATCCTTGTTGAGTTAGCTTCACGTATTTTCGCATTACAATCCACGTGGATACGATACTTAAACCATACTATATTTACACATTTTCGTGTTAGAAAATTAGCGATCACTTCTTTGAATAGGTAACTTCCTTATACATTGACTAATTATAAAATATATTTTTGTTTGTGCCTTTACAAAATTGAATCTCTTTTACTGGTCATCATCCCATTGTTTTAACAGAGGTCGATCATTTTGGCTCGAATGTACATGACGACCGGGTGTGTGGTGTTTGATCCGTACATTATTCATTAGACCCCGAGCGACAAGAGGCGCATGATGAATGGATCGGCTTGAGGATGTTATTTACAGCCTTACTCGAACTCGTTGGTTTGAAGATAACAGACTCGGTGTTCGTGCTTCTGCGTGATCGGCGTTTACATTTGCTGCTCACGATGTACGCCTTCGAACGAAGACAACGTCGATCTTGGAACGCATACATGTGCATGTACGCCGAACGCATCATTTCGTGTTCCCGAGCATCCCGTGGGGTAATGAGAATGTATATGCTATCGAAGAAAATAGCTGGTTCTATTTTTGAATTATGTGAGAGAGTTCTAGATAGAAAGTGGTCGAAACATGTTACTAATTATTATATAATAACCTTATTTGTATTTGAGTGTATTTTCTTGAATATTGTAATATTTGTATTTGAGTATATTTTCTCGAAGGATATCACGAGTTTGGTTTCAACATAATTCACAAATCAAAACGACCATTCAACTCAAGAACATTTCCAACCAAATATAATAAGGAGTTCGACTCCAACATTTTCAATTAATAGCTTAACAATTAAAGCAAGCATCATTCTATTAGTATACTTTTATGTATATCAACCATTTATAATCACTTAACAACATATAATCTAATATCTTTGTCATCAAGTTTTCGTTTCAACATAATATGTTTATAAAATTCAACTTTTCGTATTCTTAGTTCTAAACTCTTCAATTAAGCTTCATTACTCCTTACTTACATAATATGTTTCACTAACATATACATAAATTATAATTTCCTTTAATTTCTTCCCAACTTCTTACTTTAGTATCATATGTGAGCTTAATCATCAATATTAACATCATATATTAACTTTAACATATATATATATATATATATATATATATATAGCAATTAAGCACCTAAACTAAAAATTTTCAATTTCAACATATGAATCTAGAAAATTCTAGTAAATTCATAGAATGCTTAAATTATCATATTAAACTCATATATCAAGTTAAGTGAAGAAAATAAAATCAATATCTCATTCAATTAATGGGATGGTAAATAAGGACATGATTGTCGCGTGTGATCTGCGGAACCACATAAGCCACACCTCCTACGTGCACGACTTGTCTTTGCTTGACCCATTTCTCATCCACCGGATCTTCGATGGGGCGTTCGGTTGGATGACGATGGCACCCAACTTTCGGACGACCGCCTGCCGGACCACGGCAGTGGCAATACTTCAACAGGCTGCGACATCGGTGGGAAGCATCCAACCGGATTGGGGCGAACATGATTTACTCTGTATGAGTAGGCTGTATTAGCTTCTCGGCGTGGTAGTATTCTCCCACATAGCTGGAAATTTGGTCATCTTTATGCTGCACAAATTAAAATTCATATAAAAACAATGATAAAGTTGTTAGTTATAAATTGGCATACCGTACTAAAAAATTATATTTAGTATGTAGCTCCATACCGTATAGTCAAGAATCGCATGAGAACACGGATCGGATCCATGTCCCACTCCAAGCACGAGCACGATTCCGTCCCGAGATTGACATTGAAGGTTTGGTTTATGTCCTTGACTTTGAATGTGTTACTTTTGGGCACTATAGTATACCGGCGTGATCTCTCCAGCTCACCCGTATCTTGCGAACGACTTGGGGGTTAGGTCGGTGGGGTATGTTCTTGCGCTTCAAGTCTTTGATCGAACCATTTTCTATGATATGACGAATCGCTTCAACCATAGAGCAAATGGACAATCGTCTTGCCCACAACAACCGAGTATTGAAGGACTCGGCAATGTTGGAAGTCAAAAGGTATAGCGCCTCACGGGCACTTTGATCTCGCCCACTTCTCAACTCCTACCTCTAACTTGCCATATGCACCACCGGTGGGTCTATCTTTAGCACGAGGACTTTAACATGTTCATTGCTTTGTCAAACTCCGCCTCCCGATATGCATAAGCCGCCTTTTGGTATAATTCCACCGACGGTTTCCCAAAAGGTGTGATTTTTTTCAACAGATGGTAGTAGCATAAGCCGTGGGCGTTCTCCGGAAAGACATTTTTCACAGCATTGGATATACTGACGTTAGCATCAGACACAATCAACGTCTCAGAATTCGACTGGTAAGCAGTCTTCACGTGTTCCAGAAACCAAGTCCATGATAAATCATTCTCGATCGGACCAATTCCATAAGCGATGGAAAAACTTGCTCGTTGTCGTCCTTCGTAATGACAACAAACAATATACCCTTATTGCGGCCCTTCAAGTGCGTGCCATCCACAACAATAACAGGCCTCATGCACAATGTGTAACCGAGTCGGCTGGAACCGAGCGCTATAAAAAGGTGGCGAAAACGACCATCTGGTCCAATATCCAAGTCAATCAACGAAACAGGATTAGTTGTCAGCAACATGTGAAGATAACCCGGTAGGAGCTGATAGGATTGTTCATGCCCACCGTATATCATCTCGATTGCCCTATTACGAGCTCTCACAGCGACAGTATATGACGCCTGCACACCATACTCTCGTTGTAACTCGGCCATAATCGATCTCGGCTTAATGACTTCACCGTCCTCGCGTATTTTTCGAGCTATGTATGTTGCAATCACACGACCATTGACCTTGCGCGTTTCGGTATTCACGAGATCTTCTACATAGGTGTGTACGACAACAAACTTGCGCACAAACCAAAAACCACCCTGTTGCGATGCGGCAGCAATAAAACGGACACCGATCACGATATCGCATTTGAGCGTAATCCGGTGCGGTCCGATCGCGAATAACAAATTCGCTCTTTGTTCCAAGTGCCACAACCCGATCGATATCTTAAGGTCCACCTTGTTGTCGAAGATGGAACCTTCGCTCGGATCATCGGGGTTCGAATAAGTCGAGATGACTAGCAAAAGATTGTTCGAAGCCTCATGAGGAATAACAGAACTAGCCAATTTCTCAGCTCTTCCATTTGTTCTACCTCGAGTCCCTCGGTTACCCTTTGTGTGTTACTCTGCATAATCATCCCAAACAACTTTTCTATTCCACCCTCTCGACGTATCCACGCATCAAATTCTACAAACGTGCCAGAGATCACATTTGCAGCCGCACGCTCCTCCTCCTCCTCCTCCTCCTCATCAGACTCTGTTTGTTCTTCACCGTCGACGACGTATTCATCATCATCACTGTCGTCAACGATCGCGTCAGCCACTTCGCGCACATGTTGCGGCACTTCTTGAGGTGTATTTTGCTCAAACCAATCATATGCTCCAAATTGTTGTGTGAATGACTCATCCAGAGATGAGTATTGTGAAGTGTAGTCATACGCTGTATCACGTGGTTGCTCGAATTGTGGCATATATGCTTCAGGTTCTGGTTGGGAGCTGACGCCTCCGTATGTCACATACACCTCCGGTTGGGCATAAACCCCGCACAATCGAGCTAGCTGATCATCGGTAGTCAAAAGTGATTTGATAAGTCTACCACTTCGAGATCTCGATATATAATGTATTTGGTAGTCAAAAGAATTTGCTCCCAGAAGGGAATTAATGCTTTCTCTTAACTCCCAAATAAGTACATTATCCGTCCGAACATCGGTATATGATGATGCACCTCCGATGGTTCAAACAATCATCTCAACATCCTCCATATCTAATGATAATATTCTTCCACTCCGTCATCTAATTAAAACATGGAAATGCACAATAATTAATTAAAAATTCATCTAGCATTAATTATAAAATGAACATCTAAACTAAATAATACAAATTAAATATAAAAATATTAACATCATCTAAACTAAATAATACAAATTAAATATAAAATAAGTAACATTGATCAATAATATAAATTAAATATAAAACAAGAATATTGATCACTAATGTTTAATAATAAGAACAATAAATTATAATTGAGCGAGAATGATAATTAATTTCCAAAATAATGATAACAATAAATTATAATTCACATTTCCATGTCTTCCTAATTTGATTTCTATGTGTTAGTAATTTGAATATTATAGGATTATAATTTATAATTAATTAATAATAAAATATATTCACAAAAAATAAAAACCCACCCCTCATGGCCAACCCCACCCCCATGCCAACCCCTACCCCAATGCCAACCAACCACCCCCACGGCCAACCCCACCCCCCTGCCAACCCCTACCCCAACGGCCAACCAACCACCCCACGGCCAACCCCACCCCAGCCCAACCCCACCCCAACGGCCAACCAACCACCCCTACGGCCAACCCCCAACCCCACCCCTAGTGGCCAACCCATCCCGAGAGCCAATAAATTATCAAAATAAATTCACCTAAACTAAATCAAATAATAATTCATTTCTAAACTAAATAATAATTAAATTAAATATTATAACTAAACTAAATATTATAAACTAAACTTAAACTAAATAAAAATTCAACTACATTCTAAACTAAATCAAAATTCAACTACGTATTTATAATAATTAAATTAAACTAAACTAAACTAAACTAAATTAAGCGGAAAAACTATAATTTAATTCAATAATTCATCTAAAATTCACAATACACGATAAATCATACAAATACACAATGGTTAATTAATTATTTATCTAACAATAATTATAGCGATGTTCCTAAATAATTATTGATTGAAATTAATTAAAATTTACCTAAATTCATCTAACAATAATTAAAGAATCATATATATAACAAATACATCAAAATATTGAAATTACCTTTATGATCGATTTATATTTGATAGAGAAAAGCGATTGTTGATAGAGAAAACGATTGCAAATATAGATATCACGGAAGATGAAAGTGAGTGATTCAGTGACCGAAATGAAAGAATGAATTATATAGGTGAAGTCCGATCAAAATTGTCAATGCAAAAATTCATATCTATTAAATATGAGTTGTTGGTTTATTTAACTGCAAAAATTGATGTCTATTAAATATGAGTTGTTGGTTTATTTAATTTTGATCAGTAAAGTTGTTGGTTATTTAATTTTGATGAAGTAAAGTTGTTCGTTTATTAATTTTCATAAAAGTTGTTCGTCGATAATTTATTGTTTTGTGGTTGAATATTAAATAAATCACAAAAAATTACAAAATAATGACCAACCCATCCTCCCGGCCAACCACCAACCATGGCCAACCCACCCCTACCAACCCCACCCCACGGCCAACCCCACCCCACCCTTGTGGCCAACCCCACCCCACGGCCAACCCCACTCCACCCATGCCAACCCCACCCCACGCCAACCCCACCCCACCCCAAACCCCACCCCACCCCAACCCCACCCCTACCAACCCTCCCCAAAGTAAAATTATAAAAATTAAAATTGAAATTAACAATTGATATTTCAATAAAATTAATCGATAATTGAAATTATTGTATGATAATTGAAATGATTGTATGATTTTCGAAATGATTATTTTAAAATCTGTGCAAAATCCTAACAAAAATATATTTGAAAAATATTTTGGGTATGGGCTGCACTCTTTTTTTCATATTGGATGTACACTGCTTTCAATTTTTAAAAAGTGGGTATTGACGTACATTTCCACTTGTTTATTTTTATGAATATGAGATTAGTTAAATTTAAAATTCAATTCTTTTAATTTAAACAAAATTGTTTTTATTTACTTTTCGTCTGACAAATTTAATAACAAATAAGAATAATTTTTATTTTATTTATTTTATTTTATTTTTGTTTCATTTGTTCATTCCTTTTATATATCAATATACGAATTTTATGTATGTTCAATTCTATTTCCATCATTTTTCAATTTCTAAATCTATTTTGTTACCATCGAATTTTATTCCTCCGTACTGACATCATAGCGTTATGCTTATTTTTCGTAATTAATTTCCTGATGGATAACTTTATCCTATTTTCAACAATTGATTAAAAAACACAGATGAGCGTTATCTGAAAAATGCACTTTTAATTTGGTGACGTCATCTTATTATTGTTTAAAGCCCTTTTCTCCCAAGTTAAAGCTGACGTGTACGGTAATGAGAAACCTTCGTTGGTTTCCTTGGCCGCCACGTGCTTATCCTCCTCTACATTTTTTAGTATTTTTTTTTCTTTCCAAAAAGGATAAGCTCGTGCTCAGAATTTTTTTTCTTATAGTTGTTAAGTTATTACTTTTAATTATTTTTATCTATACAAATTATTTTTAATATGTCAACAACTTTTCCTTGATTAAATCATATCTTTCAATGAATATTTCTTTAAATATTGATCTATCTATAAATTCTTTTATAAGATCGAATATACACCAGAATAATATTTTATTTTAGTATTTGTAACAAGTATAATATGAGTATGGTATTATAATATAATCACCCTACCCCACATTGCTTCCGACTTTTATTCTCGTTGTTACTCTAGGGATACGCATAAGCATTAATTATACATTTAAGTAACTACGAAAAATTTATGATTTATAAAATATTTAATTTTTTTGACAAAAAAAAGAATTTTATTACAAACACTAACATGGGAAATGGAGAAAACTTTCCACAAACTATTGGGATTCATTTCAAACATGCAGTGTAACAAAATCAAAAGCAATTCTTGTTAATTTATAAGCAATTATGTTCAAATCACGTCTGATATATTTAACTTTCACCTCAGTTATAGCTACCATCTCATTTCGGCAAACCTCGACATAGACACCTAGCTCAGTAAAGTTCTCTTCTCGGGAGTTAATGGCGTTACAAGCAATCTGGCAATCTGATTCAATGAAGCACTTAGTATATCTTAGAGCCATGATCCAAGATAGAGCTTCCCTTATGCCTATAATCTCTCCTTCTGCCACTCATCTTCCCCATGATGATCCCGGATAATAAGGCCAATACCTGTGGTTTGATTCTTTACAAAGAAAAGCAACATCTACTCCACACCTTATCTATCTCGAGGCAAATCGTGCCACCCTTTATATAGAACCATGTCCCTCCTTTTCCAGACTAGAGTCGAAGATGCAGACTGAACAGCAAGCCACTCATTTCTGTACGTAGCCCAACAAGCACGCACATGACCTTCCTGGTAGAGGATAGATCTCCTATTTCTATCCTTCCATATTTGCCAAATAATCATACTCACCCATGCATTAATATATATCTCCATCACTTTTGTTGGAAATCCTTGATTTGATTCTCAAAGTAAATGTAAGTGAATTAAATTAAGCCTATTTATTTTTTTGAAAAGAAAATTAAGCCTATTCATTATTTATTTATTTTTTTGAAAAAAAAAGTAGGCCTATTCGTTAATTCTCTATATAGCTTCCCAAATCCTATTTCTTCATTTTAATTTAGAGAAATCTGACTTTTCCATTTCTAACACCGCCCAAACGTGTATAAAATGACCTTTAATAATTTACTCAAAATAGTCAATATTCATACTTTTCCTGTACTACCACATTGTATCATACTGACTTCCAGCTGACACCCATACAATTATATTTGTCAAATTTGTTTTGATATTCATTTAAAAAGAATTTACGATTATATAATGCATTGATGTGATAATTTTAATTTCATATCAATCAAAACATATAGATCTACATCAATAGCTTTTATACCTATTTGAATCGAATAGGTTTTTTCTTGGATTTACCCACCCAATCAAATTCATCACTATACAAATATACATATGCATAAAGATATATGTGGGATATGAGCAGGTAAAAATCATTCCTTCCCTATATATATATAGGTAGATATAATGTATTTTATATATTATATGTATTTTTTTATAATAATTACAAATTATATAAAGATCAATATATTGTTTGATATTAAATAATGATGTAAATGAAAAGTTAGATCTACAAGCCTATAAAAATGCAATGAAGTCTGTATTTTTCCACAGTAAGTAGTTCAAGAATGGAAAAAACGTGTCAAAAATAACTATTGACACCTTAAGTTTTAGATGGAAGCTAAAATTTTAAACGAGGGGAAGTGGGTCCATTTTTTGAGCTCATCTAGTGAAGTTTCTTAGAAAATAAGTCAAAATTAAGCAAACTAATTCAAAAATAAAACTATTAATTAGCAATAAAATATAATTTTATACTTACTTGAATTTACTTCAGAAATTATGAATTTCTAGTAAATATATATTTATTATTTATAATTAAATAACTTAGTTTTTAAATAATAAATATTTGCGTATAATTTTTTTGTTTAGACACGACTATGGTCACAAAACTTGTAAATCTATAATGAATTAGCTTGCGCTCAACTTAATAATATTAAATTAAAATACGACTATATTCGATCCCCAAACTCAAAACACAAGTCATTATATGAATATGAATACTTAAACAACAAATAATACCTGCACAGGCTTTGGTAGAAATAAATAAACAAGATTATCACCAAAAATTGTGAAGGACATGAAAATAAACTAAAAAAATAATTTTTAGTCAAAATATAGAAAATGATAATCATGAAAAGAAAGTAAGAAAATAGCATACTTTTTCATGAAAAGGACAGTAGCCCACTTCATCCCTTCCTTCTTCAAGTACACATTCTCTCTCCTGCACTTTTTTATCACTTTTCCCATTAATTTATTCACCTTCTCTCAAACAACTCAGCCCCCAAAATCCTCATCTATTCTTTTCTGCTCAGATACAGAGAGAGGAGTGAGATAGAACGCCAATTCCTTCGAGAAAGGTCAGATCTTTATCTTTTTCTGTGCTGTTTGTTAGGGTTTTTAGCAAGATTCAAAGCTTTCGCAGAAAAAGCTCTTCTGCTAGCTTCTTATTTTTCTTCCATGTGATGGAACTGAGTTGGATGCCTTTTGTTGCAGATTTTAGGTACAGAAAATAGAGATTCTGAATTGTTGGAAAATGGATTTGTTTTCATTTCTGTGTTTTGGTGAAGAAAATGGATTTTGTTTTCATTTCTGTGTTTCGCTGGCTACTTTTGGTCTTATTCTTCCTCTGGCTTGGTGTGTTATTAGTTTGGTTGAATATGTTTTGAGTGAATTGAAAGATTTGGGGAATTTCAGCTTAGAGTTGTATTTTTTTTCTGCCTTTATTTTCAACTTTTTTTTTTCCATTCGTGATATTTGAGTATATTTAGGGAGGAGTTGGTTCGAATCTACTGATATTCAGCTGGGAATCAGAGAATTCTATATTTTACTCTCCCGAGAACGGTTGCCTTAAAATTTGCGAGTTACTGAGTTTTTCATTGTTTTTTCCGATGAAAAATACACGAGCATGTTTATATTGTTTTTTGATGATTTTAGTTGGTCTTGAAGTTAAAACAGAAATTTGTTTGCTTAAAATTCTTATCTTTTACGTAATCTCTCTCTCTCTCACACACACATACAAACACCACAGAGCTTTGCTACTATGCATGATTCGGCGTATTTATGTTTTCCGCTGTATTCTCATGTTAAGATAGTACTTGCAGTTAATTTGTACACTGAGATATACAATCAAGAAAACAGATTGGTGTAGCGAGATTAAAAATTGATTGGTTTTTTGTTACAACATAATGTCTGTGTTGTAAATTGCAAAATCATTTAAAGTTATTCATTTTGAAGGCAACTGGCTTTATGCATATCGACTTTTTTGTCTGGATTCTTGATTCGTAAAATGTTGGGAGTCGCGAAGCACCTTTTTACTCATCTCTCTCTTTTTATAATGTCCTAATGCATTTTGCTGTTATTGGTTTGGCTTCTCTAAATGTATCTTCTCGTAATGTATTTATATGTTATTTGTTAATAAAGCAATCTGGCATTCTGATCCGAAGGGAATTCGTCCTCTCCTTTTTCGAGTACCTATATTGGTTATTTGTTGAGGACTGTTTCATTTGTAGCCACCAGGTCCACCACTCATTTTCATTCCTTTTCGGGTGTTGATATTCGTAAATCATGTATGTCTAGCTTGCTCTTGTTGAAGGTGACTGCTGCTGCCTTCCTTATAATAAAATTGCCTTTTAATGCAGATAGTGTATATCCAATCGTGGAGCATTGCCCAACTCCAACACTCTTCCAGGAATACTTCATCACGAGTCTCAGTGTACCTGGTTTCGGTGGGTCGAATAACTTGCTAGAACGAAACTGTTGTTATAAGCTGAAACATGGGTTATCTTTGTGATTTTTGTGGGGAGCAAAGATCCATAGTGTTCTGTCGGTCCGATGCAGCTAGTTTATGTCTGTCATGTGACTGCACTGTCCATTCGGCAAATGCCCTTTCACAGCGTCACTCGAGGATACTTGTTTGTGAAAGATGCAATTCTCAGCCAGCTTTTGTTCGATGTATCGAGGAGAAGGTATCACTTTGCCAGAATTGTGATTGGATGGGACACGTTAATTCAAATGTAAGCCCCGCACATAAGAGACAGCCTGTTAATTGTTACTCCGGCTGCCCTTCAGCTTCAGAACTTTCTGCTGTTTGGCCTTTCCTCCTCAATTCTCCTTCAGTTGGAGATTCTGCATGTGAACAGGAAATGGGTTCAATGAGTATTACTGATAACAGAACAATAGATTGCCAAGACCTCCAGGAAAAAGCTAACATTCAGAATGAATCGTTATGTGGGGAAGCTAGCAGCCAGCTTAATATGGACTTGGATAAATCATCAGCTTGGATGGAATCATTAGATCCTCTTCTTGACGCCGGGCAGCAGAATGTGGATCAACCAACTGCATCTACTAGCTCTTCCATGCCCAAGGTATCTATCTATATTTGCGTACCAAATTTGTCGACTGTGATAGTATTTACCTCATTTGAGCCAGTTTGCATCTATTTTTGTGCACTGATGGATCTTGCTGAGATATAGTGAGGTGTGAAGGCTTATTATTTTATCGTCTTATCATCTGGCTTAGTTTTATAAGGATGTAATTGAACCTTGCATTCCAATTTCTTGTGTCCTGTGGCAATTCAACTACTGGCTAAAAATTGTGAACCATTCTGCCAAGTACCAAAAATAAAGGAAAACTAAGGGCAGTTTGAAACCTAATGAGTGTCGGGTTGCTCTTCCAGAAGTATATCTGATTATTTTCCTCTTCTAAAGTTTGTCACTACTTCGTAAGATTTCATCTATTAAATGCTGGCTAGAATTGATACGATTGTGATGTATAGGATAACTAGCAAATGGTTGGAAGATAAATGTTGTGTTGGATCTAATTATGGAATAAGAGGAAGAAAGAATTTAAAAAAGGCAACATGAAGAGGTAAAAGTGTGACTTTGTATTTTATATATCCTGATGGTTTGCTGGGTCTTTTCTTTGCATCTCAGGTTCCCTTATTAGGAGAAAAAGGGCGTGCTTTGTACGAGGATGATGGTTGTTATGATATTGACTTGGGTTTTGAAAACTATGACGAACTTTTTGGTATGGCTCTTGATAATCCAAAAAATATTTTTGGTAATGATGAGATATTTGGGATGAAAGAGATGTCTACATCCAACTGTCAAGGTGCTTCTGCTGCTGAGGTAATTTCTTCCTATGATGAATTTTCTGAAAACATCTCGTCTATTTAACTGCTGTAGCCTGTACCGATCTTCCTTGTCGCCAAAGACTTTTTACACAAACTATTACACTACTTTCGAGGTGAGAATGAAAATATTATAAAGTGTAAAATTAAAGGATCAAAGTATGATGAAATTCTAGTTTCTTATTTGATTCATTATGGCTACTTGTAAGTTAATTGGTTCTCGCTATGTGAAGAGATAATAATAACATCATAGGAAGGCTAAGGTACTTGGTTTCTTGCTACTTCTTAGTTATCATCGACTGGAGGGTTGAATACGATGCAACCAGCTTGCAGCAATTTAGCATCTGCAGATTCGGTTATTAGCTCAAAAACTGAACCCAACTTATGTTTCACGAAGCAGGCACACTCGGGCCTCTCATTTTCTGGTCTTACTGGGGAAACCACTGGTGGAGATTATCAAGATTGTGGAGTTTCATCAATGGCAATTGTGGGAGACCCACTGTGGTACCCTCCAGGTCCTGAAAGTTCCATGCCTTCTACTAGCAGGACCAATGCTGTCAAACGGTACAAAGAGAAGAAGAAGTCACGGATGTAAGATTTTTGGTTGAATTCTTGTGTAGTTTCTAAAAGTCCATTTAGCTACATTTCTTTTAT
Organism: Salvia rosmarinus; assembly: GCA_036937905.1. NCBI lineage: Eukaryota > Viridiplantae > Streptophyta > Magnoliopsida > Lamiales > Lamiaceae > Salvia > Salvia rosmarinus. The sequence continues at coordinate 36,105,628 of CM072817.1, forward strand.
TTAAAGATGCCTATTAATCTAAAAGGCTCGTTCTCATTCTTGTGGAACCTCTTTAAGTAACAATCTCTTCTTAGCGTGAAGTGTTTACTATTTCTCTCATATTTCCTTCCTACGTGTCAATGGCATGACAGGTTTGAGAAGAAAGTGAGGTACGAATCTCGCAAGGCAAGAGCAGATGTACGGAGGCGAGTGAAGGGACGCTTTGTCAAGGCCGGTGAGACTTATGACTATGATCCACTGAGCCCAAGCAAGAGCTACTGAGTGAAAAAGAACTCAAGTATATGAGGAGCAAATACTGAAAAATGCAAAACCTTCTTTGACAGGGTTACTATGGTTATATGTCTATGAACAGATAATGCTGGACGATTGGTGCTGATTTCTCCATACCCCTTGGTAGCTCCATATGTGTATTCCTCATGGAAGGAGACGAGAAGCCCCCTGACTGCTGCACTGCACTGCACTTACCAGCTAGTTTAGATTAGTGTTGCCAGTGAGGAGAAGGGAAAGAGCCTCTTAGAGCATCACAGGGTCAGTCTCCTTTCAAGGTACACATTTTTCATTATATTGATTTAGCTAGTGGAAGTGGAACAGCTGTTCTTTGCGGCTGGCACATTCGTGTGTAGATGGCAGAGATAAACTGCGTTGCTTTCTTTTTTCCCTGTTGGATGACATGTATAACTCATTCATTATAGCTGGTAGTGTTAGCACAAAGGCTGAGATTTGTTGATTTTGTACTTATTTGTTTATACATGTAGACACCAATTGGTGAATTTTGTTTGTCAGTTATGGTTTGAACGTGGTGTTTTTTCACTTCCTTGCTATGTCAGAAATAGAGAAATTTGTGTTTGGTGTGTCCTTTTTTTTTGAAGTACAACTTTGTTTAATTCGTTTTTGAATAATGTGGGGAGTTGTATTTTCAGGAGAAAAAAAGGCATATTTAGACCAGCTACCTTTTGTTTACAGATATTTGAATTTATACATATATATTAGTACACTTCGATTAACATTAAAGTTAGGTTTGACCGCAATTGTAACACAATCAGAGAACCAAAATATGCAATTCTTCTTCCTATTTCGTATTCCTCTTATGCAAGAAGACACCTTTGCAAATCTATGTTTATATGACTGATGAGATTAATTTAAAATAAATGTGTATCCTTCGTATAACATAGAACATAGTACATGGAAATAAATACATCAGTGAGTTTTAGGCATGTCGTGCGAATTTTCTTCACCTTAAACGGCGTGGGGTCGCAGGGTCGGGTCGCTGTGATTTTCTAGATCGTCCGACAAGTCAAGACAGCAAGCACCGAGCAGCTTCATCCAACTTACATAGTTTACCATAGACAACTAATGAAACCTCCTTAAGGAGATATATGCATCACTCGTTGTCTGATGAAGAATCAGCATCTGATGCCCGGCCAAAGTCGTCTGCAGCATTCGTATCCTAGAAACACAAAAACGATGAGGAGAAAAATACTAATAAGATTTGTTGAAATGCAACCAGTCATGCATCATAAACACACTTGCTCGTAAGTGGATGACTCCCCAAGAAGTTGACGGGGATGTACAAAGAAGTATAAATGAGTATTACCTGCATCTTATCCCAATCTTTCAACTTGGGGTTCGTTAACATGTAATTGTCACGCAGAGGGGCCCAAGCAGGAGCTTCGTCAACCTGCAAGTTGACGAGTCATGAATAAGTTTAACTGGGCGATAAGAAGTTCCTCGAGTCCTAGCACAAATCTCGTTTATCAAATAGTGAATGGATTTCTAGGAAAGTATAAGGGGTGAGGACCTTGATAACTGTTGCAGCTGATTGGGATGTTGTCCTGCCCAACTCCGAGAAGAAGGCTTCCTTCCTTCGTTGCTTTATTACTGGCATATTTCATAACAATATCGTAAGGAGATTGATATTTGATACAAAACCAGAATAATACTATCTTAAATTCGTTTAATCCAAGTACAGGCTCAACTTCCCTTTCTTTAACACCTTTCACAAGAAAAATCATAATCCATCTTCATTAGAAAGAGAGATGCTAAAGCACCGAAGTCCTAAAAATATCGCTCGAGAATGACCTTTATATTATTAGGCAAGCTAATGGTTTCTTATGACATAGAAATACCCAAAGAAGACTTTGAACCCCAAAGACGTAGGAAGACGTGTTCAGTTCAATTGCCTCGTGTACCAATTTGGGGCTCGATTTTGAATAAAAATCAAGGATCACCCAAAAACATTTTGCATGCGAAACAATGAATTTCCATGGGAGATATACGCAGATATATAATTCCAAATTTGGGAGGAAATACATCTCCCAAGCTAGTCATTTCATCCAGAGAAATTGGGACTTCTCTGAACGGTTTTAAATCAACAAAATTAAACTGAAATAAATTCATCAAAAAGAGTTTTAATATATTTTTTTCTACATCTGGCTGTCCTAACCACTCAAATTTCTGAGAGGCGTGCCAGATGACCTTCATTACCCATATGTACCTGCATAGTTCTTCACCGCCACTATTTCAACTAAAGAAAATCCAATTCTATGGGCCTTCAAGATTGAGCTGAACATCAAGGAGTCAATCCTAGTAGATCTTTCAAATTTTCAAAATAGCAATACCTACAGATGGCTATGTAATAGGAATGCTCGAAGTTACGTACTTTTCACACATTAAAAGGCACTAGAATTTAGTAAACCGAGAAAACAATGATCGGGAATTCGCCCTACCTTTCTCGTCCTTCGTTCTTAAAGGATTCAAACCTTTCTGAGCATTTTGGGCCTTGTTTACCTGCATAGACGAAAGAGTAGCTTCAGAAACCAGCACATTCATTTACACTTAAAACAGGGAAACAGGACATAAAACACAAAAAACTTACAGCGTTAAACAGCTTCACCACTGAACGGCGAGGATTAGAAAAATGCAGGATAAGAACCAGATTCAGTTCCAAAATAGGATAATGCATATAGTATAAGAATGCTATCACAACCAACAAAAACAACGTATACCTCCTTTAGTGGCCACTCCCAACAGAAGTTTCTCGTGAGCATCCAAATAGTCTGCAGGCTTCACGTGCCCCTTCTCGCCTATCTTTTCATCAAAAACAGCCAAACAATCAACCAAAACACACACACATAAAGGATAAAATCAAGAAGCCCAATGCCCGGAGATCGAAAAATCCAATACCATGTGCCTCTCCTTCTTCACCTCTCCCTTCACTTTCTTTTCCAAATCCTCTTCAGCAAGCTTCTCAGCTAACAGCTTCTTATTGGCAGATAACACAGGGCCCTGCAACCATATCAAACACAATAACTCAAATTTTCCACTCAAATGCAAATATCATTCAAGAAAAAAAAATCCATTCTTGCAAAATCTAGCTCACCAACACATCCTCATCGCCACCACTCTTCTTAACAATCTTCTTAAATGCCAATTTAAAAGCCTTAATCCCCTCGGAGAACCTCACAATCCCAGGCTGAATTCGGCCGCTTTCATCTTCCGAAATTTCTTCTTCTCCTTCGAACCCTTCATTCTCTTCCTCACCGTCGTCGGAAAATCCACCACCAATTTGCTTGGATTCGTCAACTGCAACTACACTAGCGGCTTGCTGGGGCTCCTCATCTTCGTCTTCATCGTCGGAATTGTAATCCCTAGCCCTTTTCTGATACAATTTCCTCGTTTTCGGATTAATTTTGACCTTCCTTTCAGCACCTTGATGCATCGTTCTTTGCCTTTTTTTGGCCATTATCCCCTTCTTTTTCCCCGGTTTCCGTTTCCTACCGACATTCTTAACGTCGACCGACTGCGTTGCTTCTGTCATCACTTTCCCCTCTCAGATTCTCCCTCAAACTTGCCCCAAAATTGAGCTAGGGCTTATGTTAGGGTTTTAGGATTTTGCTTTTCTGTGAAAAGATGTATTTTTAGTGGGCTTCGGCCTTGTAGCCCTCTCATTGTAATTCTCTTATGGCGTGTTTGGTAGATTAGATAAGATCTCGATAGCTAATTTAATTGGGTTTATCCAATTGTTTGATAACCTGTATTAATAATCTATCCGACCTGGATTAAGGGTTGGCCGTTTAAAAATATTGTTCCTCTTTAGCTTATGAAACCCACAAACCCCATCAGATACAGAACAAATTCTCAACAGTGTTCCAGATTAACTTTCAAAATGAAAAAAATCCAACATTGGGTATCAGGGTGAATTATGATTTAAATAAAAACCCAACGTTGGGTATTAGGGTGAACTATGATTTAACTTCAATCCAACGTTGGATATCAGGGTGCACTTAATCTTGATTTTTAACTAGTGTACCAAACAAGTAAAGGATTGATATCTATATTTTATATCGTATCTACCAAACAACAAGATAAAATACCAATCTCACATTATATATAATACATATCTTATTATTTATCTTGATATATCTAAACATGTCTACCAAACAAGCCCTTATTATTGGGTTTTATGTTTAAGCCCATTAGTTAGTTTAATGTCATATTTTTTAGGGTTAATTACTTCTACACCCAAAATATGTTCGTATTTTCATAAATAGACCAAACTTTTAATATTGACATAGTGTACTTATTTAAAAAAAAGAATCTAGACTGTATCCACTTTTTGATATCAAATAGTCGCATTAGCAATCGAAATCATGCTTGGAATTTGTACTTTAATTAAAATATAATTAAATAATTACTCAATTGCCAACTCTGAAAAAATTAACATGGTATACATTTGAAAATAAAATGAATATATTAATATATATGAAATCAAAGTGATTCCCAATTAAATTCAAGCATTAGATTTTATATTTCATCTTTATCTCAATTGGCAACACTGAAAAAATTAACATGGTATACATTTGAAAATAAAATTAATATATTAATATATATGAAATCAAAGTGATTCCAAATTAAATTCATGCATTAGATTTTATATTTCATCGGTCATGGATAAGACATTTAACTCCCAAAAAAGAAAAAACGATTATTGATATAACCTCTTCTATACTACTCGTTAGAGCTGGCAAAATAGGCACGACTCGATGGGCCGGCCCGGAGTACCCGGGGTTAGGGCTGGGTTGGGTTCGAAAATTGTAGACCCAAAAAAAATCGGACAAAAAAAATCAACCCAGATGGCCTGTTAGGCAATCGGGTTTTGGAGCTAATAGGCTCGGGGTTTCCGGTCTGCATAGTACACTTAATATGACACTTTTAAGTGTCCCAATTTTAACAATCATTATTATTTACTTAATTAATACACTTAATAGGACACTTTTAAGTGTCTCCATTTTAAAATCCACTGTTATTCCCTTAATATGACACTTTTAAGTGTCTTAAACAGTAAATATATTAAGTATATTAAAGCTACTAAAGGACAAAAATATATCGATTTTTCTTTGGCGGTTGAGATTTTTGACGTGGTGGCCCTCGATTTTTAATACCCAAGAGTTTGATGGGCTCGAGTCGGGCTAGCCCGACCCTCTACTTTTACCACCTCTACTACTCGTCTTGTTGCTAGCTACTCGAAGAATACCATCGCCAGATTTGAGGCGAAATTTCCTAATTTAAGTCATATTTCAAGTTTAAGTCTAGAAAGTTAATATATATCATTTTGGGATACTTAAAGCTCAATGTTTATATATAAATATCTCTTCAAAACAATGTTTTGAAAATCGGATCGAACATCGAATCGGTTAATTGATAGGATCATTGAATCACTGATTTGACCTATCAAACCATTTAAAAAAAATCGAATGACCCGTAAATATTTGATTTTTTATATTTATAATGTGTTTACTTTAAAACATATAAATATGTAGAATAAATATTAATATGATAAATTTAAATAAAATTTAAATTTCTGTACATTGTATGAATCAAAAGAAAATAAAATAAAACAATATTTATTGATTAATATATTTACAAAAAAAATATATTAAATAACAAGAACAATTTGAAATCTTG